>OW964196.2:7918624-8401124 GCA_943136025.2 Agrotis puta
ACCATTACGAAATGGCTCCTGTCACACACACTGACTCTTAACGCTACTAAAACTAACTTTATGATCTTTTCTATCAGTAACATCGTTCAACCTAGTAGCTCTATTAATTTAAAAGCACACTCTTGTCCTATTCAAAGTCAATGTCAATGTCCTGACCTGACTTTAGTGGAAAAAATTAAATATCTTGGCATTATTTTAGACAGAAACCTAAATTTTAAAACGCATATTTCGACTCTTACCAGCCGGATACGTAAACTGATTTATATATTTAAGACCTTGCGGCACGTAGCCAACCCCACAATCATTCGTAACGTATATTTTGCCCTATGCCAATCAGTCCTCAATTATTGTATCTCTTGCTGGGGTGGAGCCGCAAAAACCACACTAAAACCTCTAGAGATCGCCCACAGATCTATACTTAAAGTTGCAACCTTTAGGCCTATCCGTTTCCCTACTACCGAATTGTACAAAACCTGCAACCTACTCAATGTAAGACAGCAGTATATCTTACACACAATTTTATTGCAACACTCAAAAACACCCTATATAAAAATAAATAGACGCCGCAAAAATATTATCTGCCCTACTCCCCCGGTCCGAAAAAAGTTTATAAAAAAATTCTTCCCCTACCTTGGTTCGTCACTTTATAATAAAATCAACGAAAAACAAAGAATTTACGGATCTACTATATTTAACTGCAAGAAGACCGTCCGCTTGTTCCTATCTACTCTAAATTATGAAGAAACCGAAGACTTCCTGAGGTAACCACCCTCACTAATAAAATACCCTCACACAGACACACACACACACACACACACACTCACACATACACACACTCACATACCTACACACTAAATCTACCTATTTGCAATGGCTTTCATTTAACTTTATTTTTGCATGCATGTTATTGTTACCAGGATAATTATACCTACCTAATTATAAAATGTACTACGTCATGAGACCCCTAGTATATTGTATAAACGGGATCAGTCCTGTCTCTCCTAAACACAGGCTACTCAGTAGCCTATATAGGAGTACAGCGCTTCACCCGCTTACCAGACTGTGTATTATTCTCATGTCCCAATGTATCTGTACTATAATCTGGTCCTTGTAAACAATAAATAAAATTTTTCTTTCTTTTTCTTTCTTTGTCTAAAGACATCGCCAAGACGACCCTGCCCCGGGATACCGCATCCCCCGTCGTGAGGGCTTTCACGCACATGATGGCATCCACTGTCGAGCGCCCCCTGCGGAAGCCAAACTCTGCAAGGTCCAGATTCACCCGATTTAAGTTCCCGACGAGGCGATTTGCAATTACTCTTTCAAAGAGCTTGCCCACCTCGACGAGCAGCAGGATGTGCCGGAATACAGACGGAAAGTCCGCAGGGCGCCCGACCTTCTAGATGAGGACCAGTGTCCCCGGCTTCCAACGAAGCGGAAACAGCCCCTCTCCAGGCATGCGATAAAGAGTCACCGAGGCCAGGACCCAGGCTTTTCCAGGCAAGCCGTCGGGTCCTGGGGCAGGTGTATGTATACCTACAAATAAATTTTAACCGATACTTTAAAATGTAAGGTACATTGGAAGTTACTTATTAGCTTTTTTCTGTGAATACGACGTAGGTAAATTATAAACAATCGAAAATACCCGAGTGGTTAGTAGGTAATATGCATCCCCGCACCCTGGTTTCTCGTGCTATCTCTTTCTGGCGCTAATATTTATTAGTGCCAGAAAGAGATGCATGAACTGTACTACAGCGACGCCAACCGAATCCGGAATCAGTACGTCGACTGATATGTTTCGATGAAGAAGTCTTTTTTCACCTTTTTCGCGTGTTCCTGGTTTGTGTTTATAATCATAAAATGGTTAGGCCAAAGAATAAACTCGTGTGGAAGAAAGATGATGAAAATAAATTCTAATCTGACAGTCCTAAACCTGAAAACCATGAAGGGAAATTTTCAAACACTCAAATAACATTAATAGCAGGGTTATCATCCAAAATGGCTATTAATCGATTATTAGCCAAATGATATTAACCGGATTATTATCATTGCCCAACACTATGCTGATCTGATGATGGAGCTGGAAGGTGGCCATAGGAACTCTGTAATGAAACGCCGCAAGCCCATCGAGTTTAGACTCGTTTGATTCGTCTTGACGAGTACTTTGTCTATCTTTTTAACAATCAAAACTTGTTTTTAAAAATAACTTTGTTCTTTAAATGACTATCTCGTTTTAAAAATACGAGTACGATACCCCATGGTAAGACTGGTTGTCAGACTTTTAACCCTTTAACCGCCAGAGTCGTATATATCCGACAAACATTTCCGTGCCCCTATCGCCTGTGTCGTATTTATCCGACAGGGAATATTGACGATTTTTGTTGTTTTGTTCGATTTTATTGCATCTATTCTATATCTCTCTATTTATGTAGATAGACAGATAGAATACTTTTTATTGTACACCATGATATTTTACAAATCGGAGCTTAAAAGGTGCAGAAAGAGAGGAGAAGAGGAAAACACGATTCGTAGCCGGGCGCTAGGGGCACGGCAATTGATATTTAGCCAAGCGCTTAAAGGGTTAAGCGTTTGTCAAACGGACTTGCGTGGCGAATGCGAAGCGTGACGTTTTTATTTGTAATTGTTTGAATCCAGTCACATAGAAACGCGAAAGCGATCCGATAGCGTGACAGAACTATCGGATTGACGTCTCGCTTCGGTTCGGTATCGCTTCGGAAACGCTTCGCTTTCGCCGGTCTGTTTGACAGACATTAGAGCTTCTGACTAACAGTAACGACTGTCGAAGATCTACAAATGACAGCCGAAACTCGCTATGACAGATGGTCTCCCATCCACAAACCAACTTCGGCAAGCGCGGCTTAACCCGGAAGATCGGCCTGTGCGACGGTGATTATTTAAATAAGAATAAAGAAAAACTAAAATATCTTACACAATACTTTAATATTTCACATAAGCCTAAGACTGGGAATTAAGACAACAATTCTTCAAATTACATTACATTTTCTAACATTGGTCGACTACTCAAACTACACTCAATTTTAAGTCTTATGTCTTAGCAGCCAAGGTATATTTGTCGAAAGCGTTAAAATCGCAGCGACATAGCTTGCGATCTAGCTTCGAAGTTTTGGTGGAAAATGAGCTCTAAGAACTTAGAATTAAGTGTAATTTAAGTTTTCGTGATGATTTTTACAACTTAATACACCGAATTATGTATCACACGTATTTACTTTTTATTCAACTGAAATTTTTATACTATACTAACTTTAGGTCACACCTAAACAGATGCCTAAGTTAAAACGTTAGATGAGGCGAATGTTAAAAACTAGGCATTTCTTTAAGTATTACCTAGAGTTAGTTAAAACAATACACAGTATTTTTCCTTACATATCTCCTGTATTCTTGAAGAGTTAGGCAGAACTGCTTGTCCAAAACGGACACTTAGCAATATTACTAATGATTCACTTCGTGAATTTCCTGGGACATCATTGGCTATTCTTATACATATTCATTCAGGAAGTGTATAATTAGGAATATTGCTTTAAGACCTACCATGACAATTTAAAGCGAGAGTAGTTCCACTGTGGGAAAGAGACAGAGCTATACAAGTCTTCTAGCGCCATCTCGTTCCCACAGTGGAACTACTCTCGCTTTGACGTCATGGTACGCCATCAGGTCCCACATATAAGGGTATGAAGATATTTACAAATCATTTTTTAATCTAATTTCACTAATACATTTATACTAAGAATTTTAGTATTCGATGCCGCTTATAATACATACAGTTGAAATTTCTGATGACTTGTAATTCTAGCTTCCATATATATTTTTGTATGAGACAGTTAATCAAACATGATAATTTTTTGCTTTAAAAATGGTTTATTTATGTTCTTATATACTTTAGGTAAGCAAAATACTGTCGTTTCTAAAAGCTTTATTGAATAAAATATATATTACTTATACACTATTGTTCGGCCCGCCATTTTTTTTTTTTAGCGTGGTAAAATCATCAAATGAGTCCTCCCACCCTGGGCAGAGCAGGACTGTCAGACTCGTACTGACTAAAATACGGTGTCCTTCAATAGCCCTTTACGTACCAGGGTCACGGTAATTCGTGAGTCCCGCGACCCCGATACAGTCTATAATAATATTATAAAGCAGAAGAGTTTTTTTTGTTTAAAAACGCGCTAATCTCAGAAACAACGGGTTCAAATTGAAAAAATATTTTAGTTTTGATCGGCACAATAAAGAATTGCCGACCCGTTAATATTGTACTTTTATTGATAAAGCTTTCAAAAACCAGATTAAATTTTGAGAATAATAATTCTAAAGCAGAATTTAGTCAAAAATGTACGTCTACAATTAAGTGTAACTCATCATCTACTCTTCTCAACGTTGGGGACAGCTTCCGGTCAAACTGAGTATCAGTATTTTATATTTAGTGATTGCCTAACTGACCTCTACAACACACTGGTAAAAGTGGTCGTTTTATTTTAAACCTAATATTTATATATTTATTTATTTCATTAACACATACATGTCTGGGTGTAATTTATCTATAATATGTATGTATTTAGAAATATATAAGTATGTTTATCAGTTGTCTAGTACCCATAACACAAGCTCCGCTTAGCTTGGGACTAGATGGCGTTGTGTGATAGTTGTGAAATCTTTACATTTTTTTTATACAATTGCTATTACAGGTGATACCCAAGCTAACAAAAGTAGTCATAAATTAGTTGTCTGCCCAGTCCTAAGTAACGGGTCTCGGTAGAAGTACACGTTACGTAGTGGTCAACTCACTGTCACCCTCTGGAATTCCGCCAAAGGGCGATTGTGCACTACAAGGAATTTTACTGTCCAAACATCCGATTTTTTACGGTCCGAAGTGGCATGAAAAAAACGGATGATTAGCTTGTGCACTTGTCCGTCTATACTCGGATGATACGCCTCAGTTTAGGGGAGCTCTGTCTTTGAAACTACACGCCACCCACGTGAAATAATAGTAAAATCCCGATTATCGATGACCGTTCCGGAATGGGGAAAAGAAAATGTCGGACGGTAAAATTACGTATAGTGCACAAACTAGTATATACATTATATGGCGTGCCATATCGGACCATAAGAAATCGGACTGTCGGACAGTAAAATTCCCTGTAGTGCACAATCGCCCAAAGAGCAAGAAAATAAGTCTAAGCGCCGAAAGACCCTATTCAGTATTCCTACTGCGCGAACCATAGGTGCGAACCTTAATAATTTTGTACGGGAAGATGAAACTTTAAAAAGTGCCTGTCTCGGTCCCAATCGTAACCTCCTGTCTGGAACAAACAATCCCAACGATGCCAATATTTGCGGATTATTAACCCTTTAACCGCCAGAGTCGTATATATCCGACAAACATTTCCGTGCCCCTATCGCCCGTGTCGTATTTATCCGACAGAGAATATTCACGATTTTTGTTGTTTTGTTCGATTTTATTGCATCTATTCTTTATCTCTCTATTTATGTAGATAGACAGATAGAATACTTTTTATTGTACACCATGATATTTTACAAATCGGAGCTTAAAAGGAACAGAAAGAGAGAAGAGGAAAACACGATCCGTAGCCGGGCGCTAGGGGCACGGCAAATGATTTTTAGCCAAGCGCTTAAAAGGTTAAGTATCCCACGAAAAACCATAAATACATACTTAGCTACAGCAAGGAATACATTGTGAATATCACTTCGATTCCAAAATCGGGGTATTATTTATTTGTTTTCCTTACGCCCGAAATTAGTTATCTATATTAAAATCCCTATCTCAAGTTTTTGTGACGTAAGCTAGAAGTTTTGACGTCTTAGATTTATACTGTCCACGGGCCCTATTATAAAGTCTTAAAAGCAGGGTTGTTCCAGTGAGTGAAAGAGGTGGCGCTAGATGACTTGTATAGCTCTGTCTCTTTCACTCACTGGAACAAGCCGGCCGAATATTCCTAGTAGGTCATGTAGAATTGAAGCCAAAAAGAGGAAGAAAATAAAACCCCTTCGTTCGATTCCTACGTAAAAAAAGTGAACATGTCCAAGGAAAGCATTTTAATGTGTGTCGCTACACAATTACAAAATGGCGCCAAATAAATTCTATTCCCACTTCGTTTAGTAGTAGTTCACAAAATAAATAACTATTATGAATGCGAAATAAAATTTATTGTAAATATTATGATGTCTTAAAACCAGGCTTGTTCCAGTGAGTGAAAGAGACAGAGCTATACAAGTCGTCTAGCGCCACCTCGTTCAGTCACTGGAACAAGCCTGGTTTTAAAACGTCATAATACGGCCCTTGACAGTCTTCCGCTCCACACAGGGCGGGGAGGACTTATTTATGATGATTTTACCCCAAAAATCAACATTTTTTATCCTAGTAGTAAGTTTCCAGGGGAATGCGAACCGAAATGCGCAGACGCAGAAAAAGACACTCATGTTACAATTTTTTTATACTAATTTATTTTTCGAGAATCTTAATTAATATTATAATAAATGCGAATGTTGAATTGATGAATGTATGTTACTCAAACACGACATAACCTGATGAAAGTCTGAGAGCTAAGGTAGTCAGAAATAATTTACGAGTCATACGCGGGCAAAGCCGGTGTCAACAGCTAGTATCTTTTCAAAGCCACTGTTAATGCTTTACAATTGATTAAAGAAATTATTGACACGACGACAATGAAGTCTAAACAATCAAACTGAACTTTAAAGTTTATAAAGTTACATTTCAATAAAAAAAAATGACTTAAACTCACGTCAATTTACTTTAATTCGTAGTTTACAAAGTTCTTTTTCAATAAATACATAATTACTTGATACATTGAAGTCTTAGATATAAAATGTCCAGATTCTGTGTTCAACACGTTTTTAGCGAAGCCACTTTTATACAACATTATTTTTTAGTATATGCGAAACCTGAATATAGTTTGTTCAGAATCAGTTACTGATTCGATTCCAATAATTTTTACACCATGTTATTTTTTTTTTTCAAAATTATTTTAATTAAATTTTATTGCCAGTTAATTACAATACAATCACTGTACGGTTAGGTACCTATTGCCAAGCTATTATCACGAGTGTATAACACAGGAGACGCGGTTTACGCGGGTGTACCGCGAAATGAGCATGTTTTTGAACGGACAACCAGGTAATATATAAACTTATAACTTTGTGATTTTTTATGATACGGTTTTAAAATTTCGTACATAGATTCTTTATACAAAAATACTAGACAGGTGTATCGGGTTTCGCATAAACAAAAAATAATGTTGTTTATATAATGTGTGAGTGAGCGCCACACACATTTAAATGTTTTCCTTGGAGATGTTCACTTGTTTTACTTTTGAATCTGGACATTCTATAATCTAAGATTGAAGTGTTCTTATATTCCAGTTTACTCAGCCTACTCCGCACCATGTACCGTGCTTGTCCTCTGTCCCAGCCGCTGTCCACTCCGTCTAGAACCCCTCCTGGTAGGCTTTGGACTCGAGCCGCGCCTGCAGCAGCTCCAGCTGTCTCCGCGCCTCGCACTGAGGGAAATTGTTCAGCTCGTAGTACTGGGGGGCGATTTTGAGGAGCCATTCCGCTGTGGACGACAGAAAATGGTGTTCATTATTTTGTGTTCAATGTTCATAAAATATCATACTGCAATTAATTACAGGAATCTGTCTCTAATTTTTATTGTTGATAACTTCGCGTACGGTAGATGTGTTAAAAAAAGTTAGTTTATTAGGTAAAATTGCGGTTTACGATTTATGACGTATTAAAAAAAAGTAATTACTTGATCTCGTTCAAACCAATTTTCGCTGTTAGTTTGCATGGTAATGAACATCATATATGTTTTTAGTTTTATCATTCTCTTATTTTAGAAGTTACAGGGGGGGACACATTATACCAGTTTGGAAGTGTCTCTCGCGCAAACTGTTCAGTTTAGAAAAAAATTATATCAGTAACCTCGATATCATTTTTAAAGATCTATCCATAGATACCCCACCCCACACGTTTGCGTTTGGTGTTTTTTTTTTTAATTCAATTCTAAGTATGGGGAAACCTCAATTTATTTTATTTTCGTGTGAAAATCCTAATGCAGTTCTCATAATACATTTAATTACCAAGTTTCAACAGGATAGCTCTTATACTTTCGAAAAAAAGTAGCTATGACGTACGGACGGACAGACAGATATGACGAATCTATAAGGGTTCCGTTTTTGCCATTTGGCAGTCTCATCATCATCACCCTATAATGTTCCCACTGCTGGGACACAGGCCTCCTCTCTCTCAGAGGTAGTGGGCTATAATCCACCACGCGGGCCCAGTGTGGGTTGGTAGATGTCACATGTCTTCGAATGTTTGGTTCTAGGACATGCCGGTTTCCTCACGATGTTTTCCTTCACCGTTTTGAGAGCAGTAGTTTAAAATAGATAGCACAAAGTAATGTCAATGGTCAGGTGTGCCCGTTTGAAGCTGGTTGGCTGGTTGTGGTACTCGTTGCTCGAAAGCTTGAGGAAGTGATGCAGGTGATGATGACGTCACGTTGCTCGAAGGTTGCGCTTGACGTCCATTTCGGGGTCACCAGTAATGGGGGTAGGAGGAACAGAGTGGAAAGTTCTCTCACTACCCCGCTGAAAAGGAAGGTTCCTTCCGACCAGACGGGTGTTGAGTCTGGTGGGCTTTCTGCCCGACATTCATCGTCGGAATGTTCTATGTCTTCTAATCTCGCGGATAACTTTGATTGCGCGATGTAGACATCTTTCTGATGTAGTTCTTCCGTCGTTGCAGAGATGGCGCTGGTGTCGGGTTTGTTGACAGTTATTATGTTCGCTACAGCTGGGTTCAAAAAAGTCTATAAAAATCATACTAACGTTTGATATCGGTGACCGTTCTGATGTAGTTCTTGGTGGTGAGAACGAACTCGTTGTAGATGACCCAGTCGGGCTTGTGGTCCAGGCAGGTGCTGGGGTGCAGCTGTACCACCTGGTTGTCCTTCACTGTCAGGTAGTGACCTGTCCGCTCTAAGTGTGCTACCTGGAGACCAAAAATGAGTGTGATTAAGATATTCTGTCTAATAATAGTATATTATGCATAATTGCATGGCCCTCGCTTCATATATGAATCACGAGCAAGCGAAGGATTCTAACGACTGAATCACGAGCGTAGCAAGTGATTCAAGTATTTGAATTCTAAGCGACGCTAGTGATTCATGGCCCTCGATATAAATCCATTTTATTAGAGTTGCATACTATACTTTATATCATGACTACGAGAAAAAGAAAGATTTAAACGAAAATAGATACTCAATGCCAAAAAAAAAACGTTTATTTTTTCTATGAAGACATTGCTCCACACTGCCAATTTTTCCTGTATCGTGGGTGCGTTTACAAACACATAA
Organism: Agrotis puta; assembly: GCA_943136025.2. Taxonomy (NCBI): domain Eukaryota; kingdom Metazoa; phylum Arthropoda; class Insecta; order Lepidoptera; family Noctuidae; genus Agrotis; species Agrotis puta. The sequence goes on from OW964196.2 coordinate 7,928,055, forward strand.
ACTCACATACACAAACTCTCAGACTCGGAACAACTATCTGTAGATCATAAAAATATTTAGTACGTGAGGGAATCGATGGGAATCGATGGCTAAAAAGTGGAAGAACAATATTGTAGAGTTTCTCGGATACTCGGAGAGGGTAGCAGTTCTCAAACTTAGCATTACCGACCAACATAATATAACCATTGTCCAAGCCTACGCACCCACATCTTCGCACAGCGATGACGAAGCTGAAGACTTTTATGATGTCCTTAACAAAGCGTGCGAAGAAAACCGTAGTACTTGGAACATCATTATTGGTGACTTCAATGCTAAGATCGGAGTCAGACAAGATCTAGATAACCCAAATATTCTTGGTCCACATGGCCTTGGAACCAGAAATGACCGAGGAAATGCACTCATTCAGTTCGCATTCGGTCAAGAATTTAAAATAATGAACAGTTTCTTTCTGAAAAAATCACAGCGTAGATGGACATGGATTTCGCCAGATGGGAGAACAAAAAACGAAATCGACTTTGTGCTTTCCTCCAGTCATGACAACATAGTGAAAGATATCAGTATTCTCAATAAATTTAAATTTAGTTCAGACCATAGACCAGTTCGTGCTAAGATTATCTTTAATATAAAACTAACCCGTACAACAATATTCAAAAATCGAATTTATAAACATAACAAAGATGTTCTAATAAGTAATATGGAAAGATTCAATTTAGAGTTAAAAAATTCATTCAATTTATTGCCAGTTGACTCAAACCAAAATCCTCAGATCCAATACAGCAACATTATAAAAAACATCTCCACAGCAACAAGAAAAATCAAATGTGCTAGAAAAAATAATAACAAATTAAGCAATAAAACAATTTCATTGATAGAGAACAGAGAAATACTTAAAAATAATCGCGAAGAATACAATAGAATAGATAAATTGGTCAAAAGAAGTATAAGAAAGGACATAAGACACTATAATACTGAAATAGTTAGATTAGCTTTACTCAGCAACACCTCACTTAGATTTGCAAAACAAGGTAGCACCAAAGGAAAAACATGGATCTCCAACTTGAAAGATGAAACTGGTAAAAAACAAGGCAGTTCCAGCAAAATTATTGAAATATGTACAAAATTTTACCAAACGTTATATCAGGACCATCACAAACAGCCCAGACAATACGCTTATTACTGCCCAGATTCCGTTCACCCTATCAGTCCTTGTGAAGTTCAACAGGCTCTTTGTGAGATGAAATACAATAAAAGCCCTGGGACAGACGGAATAAGTACAGAAGTTTTAAAGCTAGGACGAACCGAACTCGTCCCTCACATCACATCATTTTTTAATACCATCTTACACAGTGGTCAAATTCCTCTAGAAATGTGCCACTCAAATATAATTTTGCTCCATAAGAAAGGAGACAAAGCTGACATCTCAAATTACCGACCCATAAGCCTTATTTCGCACCTATACAAACTTTTTATAAAAATAATTGAGAAACGTATTGCCCCAACACTTGACTTTCACCAACCTCCTGAACAAGCTGGTTTTCGTCCCCATTTCTCCACAACAGATCATCTTCATACCATCAACCAAGTAATTGAAAAATATAACGAGTATAACAAACCACTTTACCTAGCCTTTGTGGATTATGCCAAGGCGTTCGACAGTATACACCATCTCTCTGTTATTAATGCTTTAGAATCCCAAAATATCCCGCATACTTATATTGATCTCATTGACACAATTTATAAAAGTAGTTCTGCAAACATTAAGTTACATATTTCTGGATCAAATTTCAACATCGAAAAAGGTGTCAAACAAGGCGATCCACTCTCACCTAAGTTGTTCACAAGCGCATTGCAGGAGGTTTTTAAAAAGCTACCTGATTCGTGGCTGTCACGGGGCATAAATGTTAGTGGCCACCAGCTAACAAATCTCCGCTTTGCTGATGATATTGTGATTTTCTCCACATCATCTTCAGAACTACAAGAAATGCTCCAAGATCTGAGCACGGCAAGTCTTGAGGTTGGACTTTCAATGAACAGATCTAAGACCCAGATAATGACCAACAGCACGAAACGTAGGGTCGCGGTAGACGGGTACGCGTTGCAATATGTCGATGAGTATACATACTTGGGCCAGATAGTGTCTTTCAAAAACCGCCAAGACAAGGAGGTCGAAAGACGAGTCCAAAATGCGTGGAAGACTTTCTGGTCCCTTAAGGAGCATTTGAAGGGAAGTCTCCCCATAACTTTAAAAAGAAAACTCATCGACATGTGCATCCTACCCGTCCTAACCTACGGTGCGCAAAGTTGGTCACTTACCGAACAACAAAAGTCCAAACTCAAGATTTGCCAGCGGGCGATGGAGCGCAGCATAATAGGTGCGAAGCGAATGGATCGAATCAGAAACACCACCCTGCGCTCCATTACCAAAGTAGCTGATGTGGGAGTAAAAACAGCCAAGCTGAAGTGGGAGTGGGCGGGACACGTTGCACGTATGCGCCCGGAGAGGTGGGCAAAGATCGTCAGTCACTGGACGCCTGAGGGAGGACATCGCCGTCGAGGTCGACCGCGGCGCAGGTGGTGTGACAATCTGATCATGTTCGCGGGACAGACATGGCCAGAAATTGCCCAAAATAGAGTGGTTTGGAAGGAAAAAGGGGAGGCCTTTGCCCAGCAGTGGGACACAAACTAGGCTATAAAAAAAAAAAAAAAAAAAGAGGGAATCGAACCCGCCACACGCTGCGCAGCAGTCACTGCACCAGCCATTCCGTCAATTTAGTTTTTTTTCACTCGGAGATCTCTTACGCTCCTGACGAAATGTTAGTGATAATTTAAATTCAGTTATAAACATTACGTACCTGCATAAAGAATCCATTAACTAGTGCTTTTCTTATATTAATATAATAGTCCTTGCTTGTGAACTCTGTACTTGTTCGCTTTAAATTAAACCTGAAACAAACAATATTGCATACATTTTAATTATCGTTTATTCATTTATCTTAACATGTTAATACATTAAAAAAAAAAAAAAGATAGTGATCCGCTGGTGTGGGAGCAGGGTCCAAGCTATCGGCGTTCAGGGTTCCAGAGAAAGGAACCTCCTAACAATGCGCGCCGTGTCCAGAAGAACTGCTTTTTGAATCAGGCGCTTGATCCAGCTGCCTAACGAGAGCCTCCTTAGATGTTGGTCGAGGCTCTTGGCAATTAGGCCATGGACCGACACAACTATCGGCACAATGATCGCTGAATCCACATCCCACATATCGACAACCTCGTGAGCCAAATCAAGATACTTGGGTTGCTTATCTTTCTCAGCTTTCACGAGGTTCTCGTCATGCGGGACGGTTATATCAACAATTATTGCGCGACGCTCCGATCGATCTATCACCACAATGTCAGGCTTATTGGCAACAATAGTCCTGTCAGTGATGATAGATCGATCCCAATACAACGAGATATTACCATTTTCGAGAACTAGATCGGGCGCATACTTATAGTACGGCACTTCCGATTCCACAAGGTTGTACTTCAAAGCAAGTTGCTGGTGAATAATCCTGGCAACGAGGCAGAGCGGGAGGGGCTGTCAGACTCGTACTGACTAAAATCCACGGTGTCCTTCAATAGCCCTTTACGTTCCGGGGTCACGGTAATTCGTACCAGTAAAGCCATTAGAAAAATATGTTATCATTGGAATTTTTGTTCATTTCAAGATTTTCTTAAGTTCCCTCTTCTTATGGGACCTACTATGTACGTGACCCTGGAACATAAAGGGCAATTGAAGGAACACGATGGATTTTAGTCTTGCCGGTTTTTCCATAGATCCAAACCATGCCAATTTTTCGACGTTCTTTATGTTTCTATTGACGCCTTTGTGAAAAGAATATATTTAAATACTAGCTGTTCCCTGCCACGCTTCGCTGTGGCACAAAAAAAACTGTTTTTTCGCGGTCGCGGATTTGTGAATGATGCAAAAAATAGATAAAAACAATCCTTGATGCGGATTATATATCGTGCTAAACTTTCAGCTTAATTGGTGCAGATTTTTTTGAGTTTTTGAAGCGTACACAAACCAACATAACATTTTTATATACTTACTAGCACTTTGCCCGCGACTTCGTCCGCGTGGGTTACGTACTTTCCTAATTCCCCCTTTTCACCCCCTTAAAGGTTAAATTTCCAAAAACCCCTTCTTAGTGCTCCCCTACATTCTAATAGGAAGCCGTGTGCAAAATTTCACATTCCTAGCCCCAGTAGTTTCGGCTGTACGTTGATATGTCAGTCAGTCAGTTCTCCTTTTATATATATAGAAGAAGATAGATATCTCACCTGTCCATTATTCTGCTAAGTTGTTGTCGCACGTTGTCTCCGGACTTTAAAGAGCGATAGTTGATGAAGTTGTCGTAGCACCAGTGAGGGTCTTCCATGTCTGGAACATAGGAACAAGGCATTAGTACATTACCTCAAAAGAACTCTGTTTATCTGCGCTTGAGTATAGAACAAAAGTTAGGCCTGTTGGTCTAGTGGTTGGTGACCCTGACTGCTACGCCGGAGGTCGTGTGTTCGATTCCCACTCAGGACAAATGTTTGTGTGATGAGCACGATCATTCGTTCTGTGTCTGGGTGTAATTTATCTATAATATGTATGTATTTAGAAATATATAAGTATGCTTATCAGTTGTCTAGTACCCATAACACAAGCTCTGCTTAGCTTGGGACTAGATGGCGTTGTGTTATAAAAAAAAATATATATTTTGTTTCATTTGTTGTTTTTATTAATGTAGTTTTTTTGTTCTGTCCTGTGTGTGTCAATAAATCTCTTTTCTTTCTAATGTAGATTGTTTTTAGATCGGCTTGAGCAGATCAAAACATACATTTCAAGTAGGCTATTACAGGCACTTAAACTTTTCAAAAGACAAACAAATAAAACTATAATTTAAAATAATTATGGTGCTACAGTCCCAGTCACAAGACATAAAAACTTTGAAAGTACTGTAAGTGCCCATTCCAAGGAGTAGATCTCAATGGAGAAGAATGGACAAGAAACTCCATGGACACTCTTTTTAGATCGCCAAAATTATTACAGAACCTTTGTTACATCATTCATCTTGAGACGGTACATTATGTGAGAATGATGTAGGGGGCCGTTCAAGTATTACGTAAGCAGATTTATTACAATTATTTACCCCCCCGTCCCCCTTGTCAGCAAAAGTAAGCAAAGCACTTACCCCCTCCCCCCATGCTTACGTAAACATTTTTCAATTTATGTATTATTTACATTCGCATTATTTGCGAGAAACCCCGAAAATGCGTTTCGTTTTCAACCAAAGACAATGTGAGGGTTGCCATTTGTGTAGAAAGTAAATAACTACCGATGACGTAATCATCATCTAGACTCCCCTACCCCCCATGTCATCCAAAATAAGCAAATCAAAGACACCCCCACCCCCCATAGTGCTTACGTAATACTTGAACGGCCCCTAGCAAGTAAAATGTCCCAGGAATTATAAAAATGATAATTGATTATTTGTGCAAAAGAGGAGCTCGTGGCTAAATAAATAAAGCCGCACAGGCCGATCTTCCGGATTAAGCCGCGCTTGCCGAGGTTGGTCTGTGGATGGGTGACCATCTGTCACAGCGAGTTTCCTCGGAAAGCACGTAAAGCCGTTGGTCCCGGCTGTCATTTGTAGATCTTTGACAGTCGTTACTGTTAGTCAGAAGCTCTAAAAGTCTGACAACCAGTCTCACCATGGGGTATCGTATTACCCAGTTACTGGGTTGTGGAGGTCCGACAGGCAGTCGCTACATGTAAAGTACTGATATCCAGCTGCATCTGGTTTGACTGGAAGCCGACCACAATATAGTTGGCAAAAGGCAGGCAGATGATGATGTGCAAAAGAGAAGTGTTTATTTGTGCACAAAAGCTTTATCAAAATTCAATTAGGAAGGTAGAGATTTAAAATAGGACTGGTTGGAAGCGACTTGCATCCAGAACGATAGCCAAAGGGGCCGTAAGGTACTCGAATGGAGACCACGCACCAGCAAGCGCACCGTGAGACGTCCATCTTCATGGTGGACAGAAGATTTGATGAAGACCACAGCATCGCGCTGGATGCAGAGTATTATTTTTACGGTCGTAATATTTACATAATACTATATTATTATACTATACTCATTTCACCTAAAAACTTGTTTCACCCAAATACAACCCACACCTCATCCACGCAAACACACACACACTCAACCCACTCTCACACACACACACACTCAACCCACTCTCACACACACACACTCAACCCACTCTCACACACAAACACTCAACCCACTCTCACACACACACACTCAACCCACTCTCACACACACACACACTCAACACACTCTCACACACACACACTCAACCCACTCTCACACACAAACACTCAACCCACTCTCACACACACACACTCAACCCACTCTCACACACGCACACACTCAACCCACTCTCACACACAAACACTCAACCCACTCTCACACACACACACTCAACCCACTCTCACACACAAACACTCAACCCACTCTCACACACACACACACTCAACCCACTCTCACACACAAACACTCAACCCACTCTCACACACACACACTCATCCCACTCTCACACACAAACACTCAACCCACTCTCACACACACACACTCAACCCACTCTCACACACGCACACACTCAACCCACTCTCACACACACAAACAATCAAACCCACTCTCACACACACACACACTCAACCCACTCTCACACACACACACTCAAAACACTCACACACACAAACACACTCACACTCACTCAACACACTCTCACACACACACTCACACACACAAACACACTCAACCCACTCTCACAAACACACACTCAACCCACTCTCACACACACAAACACACTCAAACCCACTCTCACACACACACACATTCAACCCACTCTCACACACACACACACACACTCAAAACACTCAACACACTCTCACACACACACACACACACTCAACACACTCTCACACACACACTCTCACACACACACACTCAACACACTCTCACACACACACACACTCAACACACTCTCTCACACACACACACTCAAAACACTCTCACACACACACACACTCAACACACACACACACACTTCCAAACCAAATATTTCCTTCAAAATTATTGTGACAAATTTACGTATGTAATAGTTTTTAGTTTGTGAACTTTGGCGACACGATTGGCGCAGTGGCTGAGCGATCAACTGCTGCGCAGTGTGTCGCAGGTTCGATCCCCGCACGGAACAAATATTTGTATGATCTGCAAGTGGTTGTTCCGGGTCTGGGTGTTTGTGTATGTGAGTTTCTATGTTTGTAAACGCACCCACGATACAGGACGAAATACCTAGTGTGGGGCAACGTTTTTTTTTTAAAAAAGAAAGAAATGAAAAAAAAAAGAACTTAGTTATACCACGTTATACTATTGTTTTTCTCAATTTAATTTTTATTTTGTTTCCTTTGTAATAATGTAATTAGTTCAGTAAAAGCTAACATGTTAAACGTCGCATGGGAAGAGACTGGATTCCACGACACAGGGTACCCTAGTGTGGAGTCCAGGCTATATGTAAATATCTAGTTATTAAGGATTACTGTTCTTTGGCTACTAACTTTTCTAATATTGTACCATGTTATGCGAACTGAATAAATCCTTATTTTTTAAATCTTTTAATTTGAATGAAAAACTCACTCTGTTTGAAAGCGTGGTAGACGTTGAGCAGCGTGAGGTGATCTCCATCGATGTGCGCGAACCTCATCTTGGCTTCGTCGGCCGCCTTGCGCGCCTCGTTGGGACGCACGAAGCATTGTTGAACTGGAAAGATAAAGAATTTAGGTTAAATTATTGATTCTAGTTGATCTAAGGCGTTCAAGTATACGCGTAACGCAATTTTGGAAAATTTGAGGGTTGCCCTCGATTTCTCCGAGATCAGATCATCAGATCCTAACATGGTGACTATGGGACCACTTCAGAAGTATCTCCTTTCGAACAAAAAAATAATTTTGAAAATCGGTCCACAATTGGCGGAGTAATCGCGTAACAAACAAATAAAAAAAACATACCGTTGAATTGATAACCTCCTCCTTTTTGAAGTCAGTTAAAAACATGACTTCTTGTTTCATCATATGCGTATCCTATGCCCACAATAACGCGGGCATGCGGGCAGCGAGTAATGGGCGACTCGCTGTCCGACCATGGACCATGCCCGGGTCGACGGCGCGTTGTGTTCCACGCGCGCCTCAAGGAGTGTCAGCATAGTGACGGGGCCTGTAGAAGGCCAAAGCCTGCCGGGGTCGCGGGACCAAGGGATTACCGTGACCCCGGTACGTTAAGGGCTATTGAAGGACACCGTGGATTTTGGTCAGTACAAGTCTGACAGTAATGGGTGGGAGGACTCATTTGATGATTTTACCACGATAAAAAAAAAAAATATAATAGATTCCTACACCATGTTCTGTGACCAGCTAAACTTCACTTACCTGACAGCATAGCAGTGATGGAAAGGATCTCGTTGGAGCAGTTGTGGTTGCAGCTGGCGATCAACATCTTGGCGAGCTGAGGGTCCAGAGGGAACTCCGCCATCACGGCGCCCAAGTCCGTCAAGTTACCGTCGTCGTCTGAAAGTCAAGACATTGTAGGTTTTATTGTGGGAAGTATATTGTAAAACCGTTAGTCCCGGTCATTTGTAGATCTTTGACAGTCGTTACTGTTAGTCAGAAGCTCTAAGTCTGACAATCAGTCTTACCATGGGGTATTGTATTGCCCAATTAATTGGTTGTGGATGTCCGATAGACAGTCGCTCCATGTAAAATACTGATATTCATCATCTGGTTCGACTGGAAGCCGACCACAATACATTTGGGAAAAGGCAAGCAGATGACGATATCGATTATTTACCTTAAATAAGTAGTCAGTTCTGGAAGTATAAAACTTCCACAGCCCAGTAACTGGGTAATATGATACCCCATGGTAAGACTGGTTGTCAGACTTTCGATCTTCTATGATTAACGACTGCCAAAGATCTACAAATGACAGCCGGGACCAAAGACTGTTGACGTGTTTTCCGAGGCACGGAGGAAACTCGCTATGACAGATGGTCACTCATCCACAGACCAACCTCGGCAAGGCACGGCTTATCCTGGAAGATCGGCCTGTGCGGCTGTAATTATTTAGCCAAGAGCTCCTCCAAAACAAACTAAAATCTTGAAGTCTTACCCAAATGACATAGAAATATAGTAAACAATTCTTACCCAGCGCAGCCAAATAATTCAAAAGCTCTAAAGCCCTCATCAGCGTCTCCGGAGCAGGTGGATCCATGAAGTCAAAGTGCACCAGGTCATCGATGCCGAGCTTCTTCAGCTGCAAAACTACAGACCCTAAGTTTGATCTGCAACGGCAACAATTGTGCGTTGTATTAGCTCAAGACTTGCGATGTGTCTTCGGGGCTCTATAAATGAAGTACTGTTAAAGGAATATTTATTGTAAAACTACAGGGTTTAATTTTTAATTGCAATGGCATGGTAAGCTGTCTATAAACGTAAATAAAATAAAAACTACTGAGCCCAAAGTTTATGGGACCAAATTACAGGGATACAAAGTCAAAGTCAAAGCGTTTATTTGCGAACTAAGTGTTTACATGTTGGTGTCATCTTATGTTAGTAGGTACTTTTGACTTAGCAGCCTTTTACAAGCGTTGCAAATTTCATCTTTATCATAAAATTCATGCATTTTACATTATTATTGCATTATGGTTTTCTTATTTTGCAGTTTAATTTAAATGAATAATTTTATTACAGTCATGTTCAATTTAAGTTTAGAAATATAAGTATAGTAAATAATATATAAATTAAGTAATTTTAAAACCAAATGTCAATAGAGATTAAAAATTAATAATTCAATACAATATCTATTCATATTCATGTCAACTTGAATCTTATTGTTTGTATAGGACAGATCTCCACTTTTGTACACGAGAGGTAGTAGTTATACTAAGTTAGACTCTAAATATTCTTGTACTGAGTAGAAGCACTTTTGAATTAGGAAAAATTTTAGCCTTTTTTGGAATAAAGTTACTGACTTTTCGGTTTTAAATTTGTTGGGCAATTTATTGTATATTTTTATTGCCATATAATGTGGACTATTGCTTAACATTTTAATTCTTGAGGGTGGGGCGCATAACCTCTTTTTATGTCGAGTATTGATGTTATGTGTATCTTCTATTTTAGTAAATTTATTGATATTTTTAAAGACAAATAGGCAAATGTCAAGTATATACATTGACGGCAGAGTTAGAATCTGAAATTTTATGAAGTATGGTTTGCAGCTCTCCGTATTGTCTATTTGGGCTAGAATTCTTATGCATTTCTTTTGGGTTATGAATAGTTCATCCACGTTAACACTATTTCCCCATAGCATGACGCCATATCGCAGCCACGAGGATGCGTATACTGCATCAAACAAAAAAATAAACACACAAATCGGACCAGAAACCTTCGAGTAGCTGGTGTACAGTCATGAGCAATAATAGTTATACACTTAGCAGAATGAAAAATATATATATATAGCGATATTCTCATACCATATTGATTAAACTTTTGCATTTTCATGAACCTTCTATTTTGGAAGCCATACTATTACGAAATGGGTCTTATTTCAAAGTAGAAACCAGTATTTCACGAGAAAATCGCATTCGAATTTTGTTAAGTGTATACATGTTATTGCTCGTGACTGTACGGACATAAAAAAAACGACGGGTTGCACTCTGGGAGTGCCGGCAGAAGTGAAAACTTGATTATTAACGTTGAGCATGTTTGATATTTTGGAATGGTTAGGGAATAATTTTGCACCAATTGCTTTATCAGTATAAAAGTACTATCATTTATGTGGTAGAATACAATATTCATTTATTGACCTCGACCTCGATTCGTGGCACGCTGTAACATAGACGAACATTCGCGCAAGCGCCCTGCGCCGCCTAAACGAAACAGTAGGCCCAGGCATACATTTTCGCCGCGCCGTAGAGAGGGGATAGCTGTCTACTCTCCATCCGTCCTACGCTTTTTCGATCAGGGTCACGTGTCCTGACGCGAGTTTAAGATTTTATACCCATTACAGAAAAAGTGCTCAACGCCGCTAAAGAAGCTTTCACTTCAAAAATTACCGATCGAATTGAGAACTTTCTCCTTTGTAAGTCGGTTAAAAAAAGTACTGATAAAGTAAAATATAATTTGAAAAACTTAAGAAACATTGAAGTTGTGAAAATTCGTGTAATATTCAGGTGTCCAGTGCAAGAAAAATGAAAGAAAACAAGGCTGAATGCTCATTAGGGCGTATGATATATCATATGCTAATCTGGGGTTTGAACCCGATTTAACGCTCAAAAGTCGCACGAGCCAAAGAGACAATTTTTGGGACCACACTAACGAGAAATGCCGTTAATTTCCGCGTTTTTTCTATAATTAAAAAAAAATTGCCCCACACTAGGAATTTCTTCCTGTATCGTGGTTTTACAAACAGAAATTCACACACACAAACACCCAGACTCGAAACAACTACTTATAGATCATGCAAATATTTGTTCCGTGCGGGGATCGAACCCGCAACACGCTGCGCATCAGTCGATCGCTCGGCCACTGCGCCAACCGTATCGTAAATAGCTTTTAAATGTACGAATTTTCCTATAGTGTGGTTCCAGCATTAGCAAATGGCTAAAATGACTAAAAGCCACTATGGTTGTCAAAAGTTGCTAGACTTAAAAAAATAAGAAAAAAAAAACAAACTCGAATACCACCAATCACCTTAGAATCTCCGGGTAAGTGTTGTCTTGCATCTCATTTTTATACGCCTTCTCTGTGTAGAGTCTAAAGCATTTCCCCGGCCTTGTCCTACCGGCTCTGCCCGCCCGTTGCTGGGCAGACGCCTTACTGATCGGAGAAACCAGTAAGGACTCCACACGAATCCTGGGATTATAGACCTTCTGCTTCGCAAACCCTGGGTCTATCACGAACACCACACCATCAATCGTCAAGGAAGTCTCGGCGATATTCGTCGAGACTACGACTTTTCGACCTATCGCCCCATTTGCACGATTCGGCGGTGCCGGCTCGAAAATTCTCTGTTGTAAATTCGGCGGTAAGGTGGAGTATAAGGGTATGCATTTCAATTCACCCGCATCTGGGCCCAAATTGTCTATCTCCCTCTTGATTCTTTTACAAGCATCTTCTATTTCTTCTTGGCCGGTCAAAAATAGAAGTATATCTCCGGCGATCTCTTCACAAATGTGTATTTGGATGACTGTTCGAATAGCTGCTTCTAAGTAATCTCTTTCCGGTTGTGGTGTGTAGAATATCTCGACTGGATGAGTTCTACCGGGCACGTTCATAAGAGGCGCATTGTCGAAATACTGTTGAAACTTCCCCGCATCTAAAGTCGCAGACATGATAACCAATTTCAGATCTGATCTCTGTTTGATCACCTCCTTTAACACCCCCATCAGGATATCTGTTGCTAACGTCCTTTCGTGAGCCTCGTCGAGAAGTATCACTCTGTATTGTTCAAGCATCGGGTCCGACATGGCTTCTCGTAACAACATACCGTCTGTCATGTATTTGAGAATAGTTTGTGGTCCAGAACAGTCTTCGAAACGGATGCTGTAACCGACTTGCTGACCTAACGCCACATCCATCTCTTCTGCCACTCTCTGGGCAACTGACATAGCGGCTACTCTCCTGGGTTGTGTACAAGCAACGCCTTTGGATTTGCCTGCGGTAACTGCAGCGAATTCAACAGACCATTGAGGAATCTGTGTGGTCTTTCCAGATCCTGTTTCTCCAACCAAGACTACACATTGGTGTGTGTTGAGGAGTCTCATGAAATCGTTTTTGTATTCCCAAACGGGGAGGCCTAGACGGCGACGGAGGAGCTCGTGGTAACGCTGGGAGTGCGGGAGACCTGGGGACAATGTGGAAGGTACTAATTAGAAAAAATATATTATGCTATGAAGTGTAGCGACTCACGTGCCGAAATTTATAAGACGATAACTGTTCAAGATGGTGATGAGATACGAATGACAGCTTGGGGCTGAATAATGACGTCTTAAAACCAGGCTTATTCCAGTGAGTGAACGAGGTGGCGCTAGACGACTTGTTTAGCTCTGTCTCTTTCACTCACTGGAACAAGCCTGGTTTTAAGACGTCATAATACGGCCGCTGGAACAAGTTTAGTGCTGGTTCACGCAGAGCATCCGTATTAACAGTACCGTTTTAACGGATCCTTCACTGGTGAACAATGTACATTTTGCCGGATCGTTATTCTTTACTGTATCCGTAATATGTGAAATGTCATGTGTGAACTCGCTCATAAAACAACATACGTCAGCGCCGAATAAAAATATATACCATAAAGCAGACCTGGGGCCGTACTATGACGTCTTAAAACCAGGCTTATTCCAGTGGGTGAACGAGGTGGCGCTAGACGACTTGTATAGCTCTGTCTCTTTCACTCACCGGAACAAACCCGGTTTTAAGACGTCATAATACGGCTGATGTATGTAATACGGACCTCTGCACTTCGGGTTCTTACACAAAGATAAAGGTTTTCAACATCAATCGACGACTTGAATTATATTTACCCTATAGATTCGCGAATCGATTTTGATGTGACTCACGCCTGAACGCACTTTCCGCAGCAGACGAATGGAGACTTTCTATAACAGCGATTATCTGAGTCTGATTTAAATAAACATCCTAAAGACGGACTTACCAGTAAACGGGTTAACACCGGGTGTACTAGTGGCAGTAGGCGGCATGCTGGTACTAAGAGTAGCCAGCGCAGATTCAGACGTCTCACCACTGCTTCCAGACTTGGCTGCAGCAGCTGCTTTCTCTTCCCTGGGGACAATTGATAAGAACAGTCAGATTAATGCAGTAGATTTTGGTTCTAGAGTCGTATTATAACGTCTTAAAACCAGGCTTGTTCCAGTGAGTGAAGGAGGTGGCGCTAGACGACTTGTATAGCTCTGTCTCTTTCATTCACTGGAACAAGCCCGGTTTTAAGACGTCATAATACGGCAGCTGGTTACTTATGTGGTTAACTTTTTAGGTGGCAGAACCCTTATGAAAAGCGATTTTTTTGACGGAACCCCAAAATAAAAGGAAAATTTACGCGCATTCCTAAATAATAGGTAATTATCACAATCACGATGTAAGTGGATACTGTAAAAAAAAAATGAAATGTATGAAACAACTTATTTTTTATCAAATTTTGTTCAAAGAGAGCTGAAGTCTTATCTTGTCATTTTGGCATCCAGTCTATTGCATTTTATTTTAGTAGTATGCATAGGTCTTAGGAAGAGCTCGTGGCTAAATAAATACAGCCGCACAGGCCGATCTTCCGGGTTAAGCCGCGCTTGCCGAGGTTGGTCTGTGGATGGGTTACCATCTGTCATAGCGAGTTTCCTCCGTGTCTCGGAAACCACGTAAAGCCTTTGGTCCCGGCTGTCATTTGTAAATCTTTGACAGTCGTTACTGTTGGTCAGAAGCTCTAAAGTCTGACAACCAGCCTTACCATGGGATATCGTATTACCCAGTTACTGGGTTGTGGAGGTCCGACAGGCAGTCGCTCCATGTAAAATACGGATATCCAGCTGCATCTGGTTTGACTGGAAGCCGACCACAATATAGTTGGGAAAAGACAGGCGGACGATGATGCATAGGACATAGAAGAGGTGTTTCTTTCGCATTATTATTCTCATGCGAGCTCCCACAAAGAACACGATTTGCGAATGGCTGACCTAGACGTATCATACAACTATCTATCGAACTACATTGAGAAGATTTTTTTTTTAAATATCTTTTATTGCTGGGTAAAGGCACTAGCTCTTTTATTGTGCATCCTTGAACCAGTCCTTTTGGCAAATATTGTCCACTCTAACTTTCCATACAAATAATAAATATAAATAATAAATCAAATAATTTTATTTGTATAACATAGGTAGTAAATACAGGTCTTAAAATTATTAGGGTGCTATGTTATGCCAAGAGGCGTACAAATATGGTTGCATGCGAGTCGTGACAAGAGAAGAGAGGATAGCTATAAGTATTATTATTTATCATTGTTAAATTGGTATGTCAAAAATTTATAAAACAATAATTGTAAATTACTTTTGTAGATTACGTATTATTAATTGTAAATTACGTGTGTAGATTACTCGAAAGCTTTCGACAACCTATCGCATAAAGCAATAATTTCTGCACTCCGCAAACATGACATGAACCTGGGTTCTGCTCCTCAAGGACCTCAGGATATGTTTCACCCTTGTCACTATGTCACCTAGTGCTAGCAATATGTTTGGGAAGCTATTTGTTGAGTGTGCGACTCACCCCCTGCCATACTTTCTATGTATCTAAAACATGGATAAGGCAGGGGCCATCGATTTTCTACAGTAATAGATAACCAGTCCACCAAAACCACCAAATGCCATAACCCCTGTCTTTTGTTCCCATAGTCAGCAATAGTCCAACTCCAACCGGGGGTTGTCCTTAGGTATACTGGCATAAGTGTATACAGGGATAACCACCGGTTGGGGCCTCATTTAATTTTGAATGTGTAATGGGCCTCTGCAAGATAGCTTCGGCTCCTGGCCTGCCCTCCAAAAGTCCATGATCCCATGATCCCGAGATGTTAAAAGACATATGAAAATAATAATAATAGAAAACCAACCCGAGAATCTCATGAAAGCTGAGAAAGTTAAACAAATAAAATATCTTGACTTGGTGCGCGAGGTTTTCGACCTGCGGAATGTGAGCTCTGCTATCATTATGCCAATTGTTGTAACAGCGATGGCCAAGAACCTCGATGAGCATCTCTTGAGGCTCGCGTTGGGTATTTGGATCAAGGGTCAGATTCAGAAGGCAGTACTCCTTGTAAAGGTTCGCATTGTGAGAATATTCCTGCCTCTGGAACCCTAACCTCCGGTAGCTTGGACCCTGCTCCTACACCGGCGGACTAGTATTTTTTTATGGTTTCGTTTCTTTCAAAAAATATTCAAAAATGTATAAATATGTTTAAATAAATGAATAAACGGAAAGATAAGTACCATAGCACAAAAGTCAAAGGTATATTGACTAATCTGAAATAAATTTTAACCAACAAACATTTATTTGTTTATAATTTTTACAACATTTATTTCCATTTTTAGTTACAAAACTGTTATTTACATTGATTATTATTTATATGAATCGTCTTAAAACAAAATTTTACATCCGATGGGATATTCCAGAAATGGGACATGCGCTTTAGACTCTTCGGAGCCGTAAAATTCATGTACATTTGCAGGCTCTGAATTCTTAATAAGATCTACTTCTACGCAATTCTTTTTTCTTATAGAAGATAACTAACCTAGCAGTTTAGGCTCCAGAATAATAATAACATGATGAAAAGCAAGCATGGAAACCGGTGAAGAGAAAAAATTAAGTGCTAGTGAAAGAAGTACCCAAGGCCCCGAGAAATGATTTCTGACCTTGGCTTTGAGTTTTAAAGAACGAAAATACAAAGATACAGCTCGTTAACTAATGTGTGTCACCATTACAACCGATAATTCAATTAAATACGGCAAACAAAGGCATGTAAACGATAATTTAAAGCATGGCACAACAAACGTTTGAAAACGTGTTACTAACCTTTTCTTTTTGATAAAAGGGTCCATCACTTCGATGCGGCGTTTAGACATTTCAGATTACAACACATAAAACACCAAAACAAATTAAATTATGAGAAAATTCTTCAAATTTCCCAATAATTTTCAACATCCAACAAGATGGCGACTTCGCTGCTTTGAAACAAAAAAAGTTTATTATGATGTCTATGGTTACAATCTTTTGGGTTGCACAGAAGAAAATACTAAAATGGAAAGAAACGTGAAAATAAAAGCCACGAGTAAACTTCAAAGGAAAGGTTGAAGAAGTAATAAGTACACAGAGATTGATGTTTTTCATCAAACGACTGTTTACGATTCAATCGGGAACAGGAAAAATCTGGAAACCTCCACTCACAAGAAATGTACTTAATTAACTATTCTTAATTTTCAGCACACCTAAAATACTGCCAAGTACATATTAAACAGAAGTAAAACTATTTCATACATTTTTATTACGAATTCCTGCATTCATGTGGCACTATGCGTATATTTTCCTTCGCTTATACATTCATCCGAGAAAAAAAGTTGATTAGTTCGGTCTATGGTTTAGATCGTTCCATTCCACGTGAAAATGCTTAACCAAAATACCAGCTCTTAGTAATAAATTGATCAATTTAATTCCTTTTTCACAATCAATCCATTACTTTAAAAAAGGATTTAACATGGTCGTTTTTAAAACATCTTTCAAAATGATCGAAGGGGATAAAAAAAATGTGCTAATTATATCATCTTGATAGTAAAGCAAAACGGAATGAAGTCAAACAAAAATGTCAGACAATGTCAGACATTAAACGAGAACTGCGTATTTTGTTGTGCTAATTTCAGTCAGAAATTGTAAATTATATCTGTAAATGTGTAAATAATTCCCACTTCCCTTTTTCTTTAACGTATTCGAGTGTTTTTGTGATTTCCTTCGGACTTTGAAGTGTACGTGAAGTGTTATGAATTGATGATAATGTACGAACGAGCTTCGATTCTTTGTGATTTGTTATAAAAATATTTCACAAAAGATTACAAACACCGAAGTAATCCCTTCAAATAAACATAGACGTGAGTATTTCATCATTTGTAGTTAAAATCACACGTTATTTTCTTTTACTGCAATTTCAAGATGGCGGAAGTGTTACCTTTTATTTTGATTATTTTGTTTATTTCTCTAGTTTAGAAGTCTACTATTCGTATTATACGTTTTGTTGGTACTTTAAATAGCTGCAATAAGTCTAAGACATTAATTTCAACTGTCTTTGAAAAGAGGTCGATTAAGGTTATTGAACTTGTTGAAACCTGTCCAAGTATACAAAAAGTGCAAAAAAAAGTTTGTCGTAAAATATTATAAGTAAAAAAAAAATCTTTGGTAGTTAAGTGGGTATGATGTACCTAATTCTGATTAATTTTTATTTTGGTGACTAATAAGTACTTGAAATCACATTAAGCACTCATAATTTTTAGAAATAAATTATTCATTTATTTATTTATTTATTTATTTATTCACTTACATACAAATATCCTTACAGGCTAAACCCAATGCGATATTGTAGCATACTTAAAACTATTTAACCATAACAAATTCTATACGTAGCTGTTCTTACAAACTTCATAAAACCACAAAACCTAAAAAGTTGCTATTCTACGCAAAAAAATGTTATGGTATTACTCCAGTATAGATTTTGAACTCGCATACACAAACAACCAGACCCACATCAACTTGTAGTTGTACTTATGTTGGAATCAAACCCGCGTCACACAGCACTACAGTCGAGCTCTCAACCACCCTGCAACCCATTTCTATTTAAGTTGTATACCGAAACCTAGCTTCTTATATTTGTTCACTATCTCTCTACAGAAATAAATCGAAATTAGTTCAGCAATTTGGGCATGAAAGCACAGCAGATATGATTCAGAGATTCCATTCTATACCAATCTTATAATAATATTATAAAGCTAAAGATTTTGTTTGTTTGGTTGAACGCGCTAATCTCAGGAACTACTGGTGAATTGAAAAAAATTAATAGTTCATTTATCGCAGAAGGCTATAGGCTATATAACATTACACCATGACCAATAAAACCAAGCAGGGCGGGTGAAACCACACCAAGAGCTCGTCTAAAATTAAATTAACCTTTTAATTATGTTTTGTATGCATTGGATAATTTTTTTTTCATAAAAATGTAATATTTCTTTAAACCAACTACTACAACATACGTCCACCGCAAAAAGACAAAACATGTGACACATATTAACAATTTTATTAATTCCGATGCGTTGACAACAAATTGTTACAATTAAAGTCAATTAAAGTGTCTCCCCAGTTAACTGTAATACGTGACTCAGTGGAACCACAACGATATGTACAGAACAATCAATACATACATACACAAGGCATAATTGATGCTTTGGCCTAGCAATAGACTGCTGCGTTGTATGGCTCTGGTCCGATCCTGCATTTTTTTTTGTTAATGTTAAATCATCAAATTACTCTTCTGGGCGCCTTGGGAGTGACTGTCAAACATGTACTGACTAAAATCCACGGTGTTCCTTCATAAGCCCTTTTCACTCCACGATTACCTGATAAGACAGTCATGTAATGTTGCATAGAAGTAAATTTTGTAAATCTTTAAGGTAGTGGTCACGGTAATCACGAATAACCGTGACCCCAGTACGTAAAGGGCTATTGAAGAACACTGTGGATTTTAGTCAGTACGAGTCTGACAGTCCCTCCCACTCTGCCCTGGGTGGGACGACTCGTGTGATGATTTTACCAAGTAAAATAAAAGCTTTAAGGTAGTGTCTGGTAGGGTCTGGTTGTTTGTGCATCATTATAATTGTTTGTATGTGCAATACAGGAGAAATTACAAGTGTCGGCAAAGTTAAAAAAAAAAATACTAAGAATTTTCAATTATGCTCAAAAATATCCATGCAGGATGGTTACCTGAAAATGGTGCTTACTGTGATGGCTGGTTCCAGGTGGCACTTGAAAAGAATAGATGGAATATATGGGGAGGGCTTTGGCCAGCCTTAGGACATCAATGGCTAAAAATAAAGAACATTCAATGATTTTTTCTTTTTATAGAGTGGGTTTACTGTACTGTATCTATTCTATAGCATGACACAGGCTAAGTATAGACACTTGGAATAATCACATGGTTGATTTAAATGGATATATGTACCATGTCTCAAACTAGTGACCCACCCTGGCTTTGCGCGAGTAGTTGTTATATTTCTAAATGATTGGGCAACCTTTCCTAGTAGGGTCGTGTGGATTTAGAGTCTGACAGTTCCTTCAGCTCCACGCTGGCCCAGGATGGGAGTAATCATTAGATCATTTTACTCAAAAAATTGCTCCCAGCCAACTTTTCATATTACACAACCCATCTGTTCCCCGCAGTTTCACCCATTACTTGGCTCCTATTGTTTGTAGAGTGATTTTATATATTGTATAGCCTTCCTTAATAAACGATTATCCAAAACAAGAAGAATTTTAAAATTCAAACCAGGGGCCGTATTATGACATATTAAAACCAGGCTAGTTCCAGTGAGTGAACGAGATGGCGCTAGAATACTTGTATAACTGTGTCTCTTTCACTCACAGGAACAAGCCTGGTTTTAAGACGTCATAATACAGCCGCATTTGTTCCTAAGATTAGGGCGATCAACCAAACAAAGTCTTCAGACTTATAATATTAATACAATTAAGAAGAGGGTATAGATTTGTGTCATAATATTTCAACCAATTTACACAAAATCTGAACAAATAATACGCCTAAACCTTCCTCATGAATCACTGTCCATTAGCGCAAACCGCATATAAATCCGTTCAGTACGTATTGAGTTTACTGCGAACAGACAGACAGACGCGACAAGCGGCCTTTGTTTTATAATTATGTCGTGAAGTAGTGGCAGGGTGTTGCAGACTTATGTGTCTAGAATACGCAATTGTTATGTAAATATTGCTAGAACGTACAGTAATTGTATAAAGTATGTTTAAATAGATTTTTCCTTGATGAGTTGAATTTTATTGTTTACAAAAGCAGCTTTGTAGCAGTATTAACAGTGCTTCTAGATAAATTTCCCGACTAAGATTAGACAAAAGTAGCATGGTAAAATCATCAAATGAGTCTTCCCGCCCAGGGTGAAGCTGGAGGGACTGTCAGACTCGTACTGACTAAAATCCACGTTTTTCCTTCAATAACCCTTTACGTTCCGTGGTCACTCTTAACTATTCAGACAGTACCACGACCCCGGCAGGCTTTGGCCCCGTCAGATTGCTGACAGCAACCGGAGGCGCGCGAGGAACACGACGCGTCGGAAACCCGGGCATGGTCCATGATCGAACATCGAGTCTAGCCTTTTTTTTTCGTGTAAACGTCATCAAATGAGTCCTCCTACCTAGGGCACGGCTCGAGGGACTGTCAGACTTGACTGACTAAAATCCACTGTGTCCTTCAATAGCTCTTTATGTACCGGTAATTTCTGAGTCCCGCGACCCCGGCAGACTTTGGCGCTCTACAAGCCCCGTCACTATGCTGACACTCCTTGAGGCGCACGTGGAACACAACGCGCCGTCGACCCGGGAACGAGTCTAGCCTACGGTGGCCATAAATTGCCTCGCGACGTCCGATGCTGCGAAACTTAGTTTCGCGGTCAGTCCCGCCTAATTTTTGTCTAACTGAATGCAGCTGAATATCAGTATTCTACATGGAGCGACTGCCTATCTGACCTCCACGACCCAGTTACTTACTGGGTAATACAACACCCCTCGTTAAGACTGGCTTGAAATTAAAATAAAGTGTTATTTTGTTTCCAGATGGTAGTTCGCTGGACGAACTTTACATGTGCCAGTTAATACACCGACATTACACTGAAGATGGGTCAGCAGACGTCTAGGAAGAGTGAGTAGATGTACATTTTTATTTAATTTTACCACCACGACCACGGACCGGAAGACGCAGCGTAGGCCTCCCACTAAGGCCCGGCGCCCATTATCGGCATCGGCAAGGAAAAGGATCCTTCGGCATCCTACATGCAAGCGCACACTATCGGCAATTATGCTTTGGCAAACTGCAACGTTCTTAGGCCCGGCGCCCATTATCGGCATCGGCACGATTGAGGATTTTAGGTGCCAAATAGCAATATACATTAACATAATGACAATAAAGTAGAAATTTCCATTATATATGCTATCCCCGAGTGGTGCCTCGGCGCCGGCGGCGTACCGAAGGATGCCGAAGCATCCCGAAGCATTCTTAAGGCTGCCGATACAGCAGCCTCAAGCATACCGAAGCGGTATTTTTGTTATTACGACCATATATAATGGAAATTTCTACTTTATTGTCATTATGTTAATGTATATTGCTGTTTGCCACCTAAAATCCTCAGTGGTGCCAATGCCGATAATGGGCGCCGGGCCTAAGTGGACCGACGACATTGTGAGAGTCGCGGGCAACCGATCGATACAAGTGGAGGGTTGTTTTTCGGCGTGGCTAAGGGATAACTTTGTTCAGAAGTGGACGTCTTCCGGCTGATGATGTAGATGAATTAGTCAAAACAATGTGCAATAGAGTACAGAACAAAATTGGTTCAGGAATTCAAGAGTTCCTTCGATTTCTCCAAGATCCCATCATCAGATAAGAAATGGTTGGAAAGTCAAAACTGAACATTGAATATTTTTTCTACAATCGATCTACAATCGATACCGAAGCCAAAAATATAGTTTTTAGAATATCTGTATGTATGTCTGGGATAAACTCAAAAAGTACTGCATGGATTAACTTCAAAATTGGCACGAATATTATTAAGAAGTCGGGTCAACCTATAGGCTACATATTATCACGCTATCACCTACGGGGAACGAGCAGTGAACCTTTATTTCTTGACGACGACGTTGCGGGCAGCAGCTAGTCACCTATATACTCTTTCGAACAAAACAAGAAGAATTGAGAAATTAAAAGATTACGAAGAATTGAAAACCTCCTTAATTCGAAGTCGGTTAAAAATGGATTGAAATTCTTTTTTTTTTATTCCACAACTATCACACAACGCCATCTAGTCCCAAGCTAAGCAGAGCTTGTGTTATTGGTACTAGACAGCTGATAAACACACTTATACATATATTTCTAAATACATACATATTATAGATAAATTACACCCAGACACAGAACAAATGATCGTGCTCATCACACAAACATTTGTCCTGGGTGGGAATCGAACCCACGACCTGCAGCATAGCAGTCAGGGTTACTAACCACTAGACCAACAGGCCTGTCAAATTCATTATACTATATTTTGCAGGCGGCGAGTGCACTTGCGGCTGCGGCGCGTGGGAGCGACGCCGGTACGCCGAATCGCCTAGCAGTGTGCACCGCTACGTTAGCGCAGTCACTGACAGGTAGACATTACTTCTATCTATCTATCTATATCTATCTACATATCTTCTATCTATATACAACATTATTTTTAGTATATGCGAAACCTGAATATAGTTTGTTCAGAATCAGTAACTGATTCGATTCCAATAATTTTTACACCATGTTATATTTTTTTTTCAAAAATATTTTAATTATATTTTATTACAATACAATCACCGTACAGTTAGGTACATATTGCCAAGCTATTATCACGAGTATATAACGCAGGAGATGCGGTTTACGCGGGTGTACCGCGAAATGAGCATGTTTTTGAACGGACAACCAGGTAATATACAAACTTGTAACCTTGTGATTTTTTATGATACGGTTTTAAAATTTTGTACATAGATTCTTTACACAAAAATACTAGACAGGTGTATCGGGTTTCGCATAAACAAAAAATAATCTATATATCTATATTCTATATATGTATATAAAAATGTTATGTTGGTTTGTGTATGCTTCAAAAACTCAAAAAGTTCTGCACCGATTGAGCTGAAATTTAAGCATGATATATAATCCGCATCAAGGATTGTTTTTATCTATTTTTTGCATCAGTTACATATCCGCGACCGCGAAAAAATTGTTTTTTTAACGATCAGCTGTGTACCATTGACCGCGCCATTTACTGGAAGCGAGGAAACCTAAACTTATTTTAAATATATTCTTTTTTTTTGTATCTCGTTTCTCAACCATTCAATCACAATGTGCCACAGCGAAGCGTGGCAGGGTACAGCTAGTACATTATAAAAATAGTAGCTTAGACGAATATAGAAAGAAAGAAAACATACATATAACATAGCGTACGTAGCATAGCACATTTCCTGTTTAAAAGTTCTCCGCGTATTAAGAACAAAACAATACGTATAAAAGGCCGTCAACAGTCGCAAGTCATCCAAGACTTTGCCGCAGAGACACGCAATAGCAACAATGAACAGAGCTGGTGCCTTTCCGGCGTCATAACACAATTAATTAAAATTTACATTGGTAAAACCATTTTTCTCAAAAGTCAATTATTACACTTCCAAAAGAGTAAAATGTGTCAGGCCCCCTCTAATCTATATATATATATATAAAAGGAGAACTGACTGACTGACATATCAACGTACAGCCGAAACTACTGGGGCTAGGAATGTGAAATTTTGCACACGGCTTCCTATTATAATGTAGGGGAGCACTAAGAAGGGGTTTTTGGAAATTTAACCTTTAAGGGGGTGAAAAGGGGGAATTAAGAACGTACGTAACCCACGCGGACGAAGTCGCGGGCAAAGTGCTAGTAAAGAATATTTGAAGGAGCTCCCATACAACAGACAACATTTTTGTTCGTTATTGATGAGGGCAACAGGCGCTTGAAATATTCACAAATTATTTAATTGTATATTCATTTTAAAAATAAATGGGACTCCCACACAACAGGCCATGATATTTTGCCGTTTTTATAGATACCGTTCGTTCGTTACTGTTAGTCAGAAGCTCTAAAGTCTGACAACCAGTCTTACCATGGGGTATCGTATTACCCAGTTACTGGGTTGTGGAGGTCCGAAAGGCAGTCGCTCCATGTAAAATACTGATATCCAGCTGCATCTGGTTTGACTGGAAGCCGACCCCAATATAGTTGGGAAAAGGCAGGCAGATGATGACATGAACCGTTTGTGCGCGAGTACGACTCGCACTTGCTGTTTTTTTTGTAATTCTGTTTTATTTTCGTCGTGTCTTTTTATTTTACGAACATAATTGTCGTATAAGCTCTTGTGTCTCGTCCAGATGGAGCGGTCGCGAGTGCGCGTGTCGCCGGCGACGGTGGCGCCGCCCCGCCTGCGTGTGCACGGCGTACAGGAGAGTCAGTGATGACAGGTATGTCATGTACTCATTAAGCGAGCTTGCTGATGACGCGATTCGACGCAATTCGACCGATATCAACTACATGTGAAAATCATCCTTACCACTACGACATGCCTGCCGGGGTCGCGGGACTAACGAATTACCGTGACCCCATAGAATATTTTTTGACCTAATCTAAGTGACGGACTAATTAGAATTTTCAGTCAAATAGCCAATTATAATCATTCGTGACATGAAGCCATTTTTCTCATGTTTTTATCACAGTATTATTTAAAATTGAAAAAAAATATTACTTCCAGGCTGGCCGCTGTTCTAACGCTTGGCGCTAGAGATCTACGAAGGGAGCTAGATGCGATTGTCATAAATACAGGTAAGACATAAGGGACCTAGGCTATTCATGGTCGCGGGACTACGAATTACCGTGACCCCGGAACGTAAAGACAAAGAGACAGCTATACAAGTTATCTAGCGCCACCTCGTTCACTCACTGGAACAAGCCTGGTTTTAAGACGTCATATTACGGCTCCTGTCCGACCACGATTGTATTCCAAGTTTTTAGGTTGTGGAGGTCTGATAGGCAGTCGTTTCACAGAAAGTATAGAAATTCAACTGCATCCCTCTAGACTGGAAGCCAACCCCAACGTTGGAGAAAGGCAGGTAGATGATGTGCAGTATCGTAGCGAGACCGAATCTAGGACGGGGCAAGACGTTTGACTTTTAGGCCCAGGCCCTTTTTTATTCGGGGCGAAATTATAACTTGCCTCCGCTTGAGGCCCCCTTGTTCCCGGGTCGACGGCGCGTTGTGTTCCACGCGCGCCTCAAGGAGTGTCACCATAGTGACGGGGCCCCCAGTAGAGGGCCAAAGCTTGCCGGGGTCGCGGGTCTCACGAATTACCGTGACCCCGGAACGTAAAGGGCTATTGAAGGACACCGTGGATTTTAGTCAGTACGAGTCTGACAGTCCCTCCCGCTCTGCCCTGGGTGGGAGGACTTATTTGATGATTTTACCACGATTAAAAACAAAAAAATACCCCATCGTTACATGGTGGATATCCCTCTAGTACGTACAAAGCTCTTTGCCAATACTTTTATTGTGTGCACAGCTAAGGAGTGGAATTCCCTCCCGGAGTCTGTATTTCCTGATAGCTACAACCTTGGGGTCTTCAAGTCAAGAGTGAATATGTTACTTCTAGGCAAGCGTGCTTCACCGTCGACCACATCATTGTTTATCATCAGGCGAGATTGTGAGCAAACGCGAGCATTAATAAATAAATAAAAAAACGTCGGGTTGCACTCTGGGAGTGAAAACTTGAATAGTAATAAACATACACGAACATTTGCGCAAGCGCCCTGCGCCGTCTTATTAATTTTCGATCAGGTCACGTGTCCTGACGCGAGTTTAACATTTTTTACCCATTCCAAAAAAGTGCACAACGCCGCTAAAGAAGTTTTCACTTCAAAAATGTCTAAATTAAGTAATATGTGTTTATTAAAACAATGTTTTTTTTCCAGTTTGTAATAAAAATGATATTGTTTCAGATGGTGACACGGGCCGGGAGAATGGGGAGCAGACCGCTGAGGTCTATGTACTGTCTGTCGCACCCAGAACGTGAGTATTGTTCACACTTACCTTAGCATGCTACTTCGTCCTCGTGGGGTGAAAAGTACCCCGGGGTCGCGGGACTGTCTGATCAAAAAACTTAACCCTGGAACGTATAGGGCTATTGAAGGACACCGTGGATGTTAGTCAGTACAAGTTTGACAGTCCCGCCCTGCCCTGTGTAGGACTCATTTGATGATTTTACCACGGTAAAAAAAGGAGCTGTCAGCAAAGTGACGGGGCACCCACCTGGCCCAACGCTTATCAGGGTCCCGGGACTAAACAAGTTATTGCGACCTTTTTTTTTTTTATAAATATTCCACAACTATCACACAACGCCATCTAGTCCCAAGCTAAGCAGAGCTTGTGTTATGGGTACTAGACAACTGATAAACATACTTATATATTTCTAAATACATACATATTATAGATAAATAACACCCAGACACAGAACAAATGGTCGTGCTCATCACACAAACATTTGTCCTGGGTGGGAATCGAACCCACGACCTCCGGCATAGCAGTCAGGGTCACTAACCACTAGACCAACAGGCCTGAACACAGACGGAACACCGCGGGTTTTAGTCAGTACGAGTCTGATAGTCCCTTTAGGAGTCCATTCAAGGCGGGAGAACACAGAAATGACATAAATTTTTAGCTATTTATTAGGTTTTCTTTCGAATTCAGACTAATTGAAATATTCTTCGTTATCAATTTCAGCGCGGAGGGCGAGAGCTCCCAGGAGGGCGGCAGACGCACGGAACTCACACAGACCAACGATGCCATACGACTGCATCCACACTTCCAGGTAACATAATCTACATTATAATTGACTACCTTTTGGCCGTCCGTTCGAGTTCCGAACTTTTCCTCTGTGAATTTGTACTCTCTGCCAATATTTTCATGGGCTACTTTTGGAAAATCTAAATAAATATCCAACGATAATCTGAGACTCCTAGCACTTTGTAGCAACGAAGTTTCAACCCCAAAAACAACCCCTTTGGGGACTTACGTCCTAAAAAGAAACCCTCATGCATAATTCAAAACTCCTAGCACTTGTAGTTTCTGTGAATGATGTTTCACTTTTAAATACATAGATTTGCTCAATATTTAATCATTTAATTATGTATTTTATTAATGTTTAGGTATCTATATATATAAAAGGAGAACTGACTGACTGACATATCAACGTACAGCCGAAACTACTGGGGCTAGGAATGTGACAGTTTGCACACGGCTTCCTATTATAATGTAGGGGAGCACTAAGAAGGGGTTTTTGGAAATTTAAACTTTAAGGGGGTGAAAAGGGGGAATTAGGAAAGTACGTAACCCACGCGGACGAAGTCGCGGGAAAAGTGCTAGTATATAGATAAAATATTGTGGATTTTTATTTGTATCTATGAGGAATAGTGATTGATGTTTTCAGCCAAAACTTGAACTTCTGTTTATGTTTATTAATGAGATGAAGAAATGAAACAACCGTTTCGTTCAAAGGAAGATGTCGCACAGTAAACTTTTATTAAGGAGCGCATAGACAATCTATAGAGTTACATGATGGGTACCATAAACAATATTCATTGGTTTATTTAATGTTACCAGACAACATTTATATTCCATGTGTTTGAAACTGACTTATGGTATTTTAAAATGTTATTTTACTTTCGTCAGGTGGTGTGTGGCGGTGAGCTGCGCGCCCTCCTCCTGCGCGCTCCCCTCCCGCAGCCTCACGCGCCTCCCAAAGTGCACACACAGGTACACTAGTTCTTTTATGAGTTACTCTCGATCTTAATCTAGTTCAGAAATAAAGATGAGTCCTAAAATGAAGCGAGGTCGTCTTGAAAGAACTAGAACAACTGCGCACCGACGGAATGCAGTAAAAACTGTTTGGCATCGAACTTCGACAGGATGGTGATCGCGAAGCAGACAACAGTATACATATTTTTTTTATAAAACTTCGCCCCACACTAGGAATTTCTTCTGTGTCGTGTGTGCGTTTACAAACATATAAACTCACATACACAAACGCCCTAACCCGGAACAACTACTTGTAGATCATACAAATATTTGTTTCGTGCTGAAATCGAACCCACGATGCGTTCAGTCCGAGCAGCCACTGCGCTAACCGTGCCGTCATAATTTATTTCAAAACTTTTTTGTTGAAAGAAATAAATAGATTGCGGACAGGATTTGATGTTGCGACCTTCTGATTTAAGCCTTTGTCAAACAGACAGGCGTGACGAATGCGAAGCGAGGCGTTTTTATTTGTAATGTATGGATTGTTTGAATTCAGTCACATAGAAAAGCGAAAGCGATCCGATAGCGAGGCACTATGTGTAAAAGCACTATGTATCACTCGAGAGAAAGTGCTATTCCCGATCTCGGGTGTTTTAAAGCCCTCGCCTACGGCTCGGGCTTCAAACGACACCCTCGACGGTGATCGGTCACTTTCTCCTCTTGGTAAACAATGTACTATTTTCTAGGTGGACTACATCCATTGCTTGGTGCCAGATCTGAAGGAGATCACGGCGTGCTCCTTCTACTGGGGCAAGATGGACCGCTACGAGGCAGAGAGGTTACTCGACAATAAGCCTGAAGGTGATACTCAAATTCTTTTAAATTTCACTAAAAATATTGCTCTACACTCAGAATTTAGTCATAAGGACGGGGCGTCGAGTAATGGGTGACTCGCCGTCAAATCATGTACCATGCCCGGGTCGATGTCGTGTTCCACGTGTGCCTCAAAGAGCTGTGAACATTCTGACGTGGATTCCATATAAGGCCACAGTCTGCAGAACTGTCGTAAACAGATTTTGACCCTGGAACGTAAACGGCTATTGAAGGATCAACGTGGATTTTAGTCAGTACAAGTCTGACAGCTTCTCAGAGAAAGCGAGGTTGCTTCGTCTATACTCACTCGGCTACTGAAGTTGTCACTTTAATCGTGTATACAACAACCTTTAAAACTGTATTCATGACCTCCTTCCACAGGCACGTTCCTCCTCCGCGACTCCGCCCAGGAGGAGCACCTCTTCTCCGTCTCCTTCCGCAAGTACGGTCGCTCGCTGCACGCTCGTATCGAGCACTACCAACATCGCTTCAGCTTCGACTCGCACGACCCCGCGGTCTTCGCAGCTTCGACTGTTACTAAGCTCATTGAACATTACAAGGTAATTACAAGCAATCGTAGCACATTGCTACGCCGTAGCTGGGGTAGTCGGCGTAGCTCACTGCTACGTCGTAGCACGCTGCTACGCCGTAGCACGCTGCTACGCCGTAGCATAGCACGTACTCGGCTTTGGTCTAAGCGGTAAGCGGTGCAGAGGGCGGAACGAATAAGACATTAATTACTTTGTAAATAAATAAATCCAAACTAACATTATAAATGCTAAAGTAACTCTGTCTGTCTTTCTGTCTGTCTGTCTGTCTTTTCTTCACGCCTAAACGAAACGATTTGTGTGAAATTTGGTACAGACATAGTTTGAAACTTGAGAAAGGACACAGGATAGTTTTTATTACAAAAAAAAAAAACTGTCTGAAGTCACTATTCCACGCGAACGAAGTCGTGGGCAAAAGCTAGTTATAAATAAATATTCCACAACTATCACACAACGCCATCTAGTCCCAAACTAAGCAGAGCTTGTGTTATAGGTACTAGACAATTGATAAACATACTTATATATTTCTAAATACATACATATTATAGATAAATTACACCCAGACACAGAACAAATGATCGTGCTCAACACACAAACGTTTGTCCTGGGTGGGAATTGGACCCACGACCTCCGGCATAGCAGTCAGGGTCACCAACCACTAGACCAACAGGCCTCGGATCAGGTTCGCGAATTCGCTACTGGCGGCGCGTCGTGGTGTGTTTCAAACATTTCTATATATTTTAAACCGCTCGCCACCCCGCGTTAAGTCACCGTTTACAGACGCATGGTATTGAACGGGTCGATGCTCTTTCAGACACAATAGAGTAGATGACTCAAAAAACCTAATTAGTCATAGACAAAGATAAAACGCTTCGAAATTGGAGTGGGGGCTTGTGACAGTCAGTACACCTGTTAAATTATACCGACTAAGTGACGTTTTGTAATTTTTAGAAGCGTTGTATCTTCGGCGTAATTAGTTTGCGTAACAAAAGAAAAAATACGGGTCAAATGTTTTTTTGATAATCTGTTTTTCATTGTAATGTAGCAACTATTTAAAAAAAAAACGACGGTTTGCACTCTGGGAGTGCCGGCAGAAGTCAAAACTAGAATAGTAATAAACACACACGAACATTTGCGCAAGCGCCCTGCGCCGTCTTACGAATTTTCGATCAGGTCACGTGTCCTGACGCGAGTTTAACATTTTTTACCCATTTCAAAAAAAGTGCACAACGCCGCTAAATAATAATAATAATAATAAATAATAAATATTCCACAACTATCACACAACGCCATCTAGTCCCAAGCTAAGCAGAGCTTGTGTTATGGGTACTAGACAACTGATAAATATACTTATATATTTCTAAATACATACATATTATAGATAAATAACACCCAGACATAGAACAAATGATCGTGCTCATCACACAAACATTTGTCCTGGGTGGGAATCGAACCCACGACCTCCGGCATAGCAGTCAGGGTCACTAACCACTAGACCAACAGGCCAGTCACTAAAGAAGTTTTCACTTCAAAAAACCTATGATCTCATCTCCAGGACCCAGCGTGCGTGATGTTCTTCGAGCCGATGCTGACAGCTCCTCTCCCTCGCAGCGAGCCCTTCACTCTGCAGCAGCTGGCGCGGGCCGTCATCGTGTCACACACCAGCTATGACGGTGAGGACACTTGGTTTACTCTAAGACTATGAAAGAAAAGAAAGAAAGAAAGAAAATAAGTTTATTTGACACGCCTTAAGGTCATGGCACACTATACCGGCACGGCAACAGCACGGCTCCAAACCAGCACTTAACTTGTCATTTCAAATTAGAGCCATAATCATGTGTCGTATAATATATTTCATTATGTCAATATGAAAAAGCCAACGGCGGAGAGTCGGCGCGCTTACCGCTACCATTCAACTCGCCTCGCAGCCCGCGCGCTGCAAGCGAGCAGACGGCGTGCTTACAGCGCGCTGACCACGTGCTTACGGCTCCGAGTTGCTTTTTTTTTTTTTTTTTTTAAGGGTGGCAAAATCATCAAATGAGTCCTCCCGCCCTGGGTGGGGCGGGAGGGACTGTCAGACTCTTACTGACTAAAATCCACCCGTGTTTCTTCGGATGCCCTTTACGTTCCGGGGCCGCGGTAACCTGGATTAAGAAAAAATCCGCGACCCCAGCAGGCATTTGGCCCCGTAAGGGGCCCCGTCGGTGACCCGTGAAACACGACGCGCCACCGACCTGGGCTTGGTCCTTGGTCGGACGGCGGGCTTACCCATTACTCGCCGTCCGCAAGCCCGCTCCGCCGCTGTGCCCTCTGCTGTTCAGAGGGACACGCGTTGGAGCATCCACCCGACAGGCTATTCGCATACGGGCAAAGAGACCCCTCAGGCACACAGTGCCTAAGTGTTTTCCCCGTATCCCAGGGTGCACCGGCCCGAAAAACTGGTCTTCCCCCCGGACGTATCCGAGAGGGAACTCCAGTCCACGGGCGCACGTGGAGGTTTCCTGTCTTAGCACCCCGGCTCCGAGTTGCTAGCGAAACTAATGCCTTATAAGAATTATGTTTACGGTGACAGCAAGCTTGCAACTCGCAGACGGCGCGAGGACTGCGAGTTTACACCTCGTGGAAGACGCACAGTTAAGACGCTAACGGCTAGCCGTAGGCTAAATCCGAGGTGACGCCGTGCTGCAGCTGTGCAGTTGCGGTGCTGGTATAATGTGCCATGACCTTTAGGCACACAGTTACAATTAAAAATTACGAGACAATGGAAAAGGAAGAACACAAAAGTAGGTCTATGCTTTCTGGGGTTGCGGGACTCACAAATTACCGTGACCCCGGTACGTGAAGGGCTATTGAAGGACATCGTGGATTTTAGTCAGTACGAGTCTGACAGTCCCTCCCGCTCTGCCCTGGGTGGGACGTCCCGCGACCACGTGTAGATATCTAACAGATTAATTCTAAATTGACAAATGACAGAACTGCGGCCGTATCATCACGTCTTAAAACCAGACTTGTTCCAGTGAGTGAAAGAGACGGAGCTATACAAGTCATCTAGCGCCACCTCGCTCACTCACCGGAACAAAGGATTGGAGGTCAAACCAGGAGGTTTTAAGACGCCATAATACGGCTCCCTGAATATACTCTTAGACAGAGCCGTTATTATTTCTACTTTTTGCTTACATGAGCGCTGTAAACGATTCTGATACCCCCACCTAGTACCCACCCACCCAGCGAATAGGTATGACACATAAGATTACACGTTTAAGCCTTTGTCAAACTGACAGGCGATAGCGAACCGGACCGAGTCCAAAGCGATAACGAACCGATACGAGACGTCAAACTGGGTGCAGCGAACCGAGGCGTGGCAGTTATATTAGCTGACTTTTTATGAACGACGTCAAACAGAGCAAACACGCCTTCGCCACTTCTTTACATCGGTTCGGTCACGCTATCAGATCGCTTTCGCTTTTCTATGTGACTGGATTCAAACAATTCCATACATTACAAATAAAAATGTCTCGCTTCGTATTCGCCACGCCTGTTTGTTTGACAAAAGCTTTATCCCTGATTAAGTTTCCGTGACATTATTTTTTAATAAACACGTGTGTTAACAGCAAGATAAAAGTTAAAGTAACACTGTCTTTTTCTCCCCCACAGGCGTAGAGAAGCTCCCTCTGCCGGCGAGACTGCGGCTGTACCTGAAGGAGTACCACTACAGGCAGCGCGTGCGCGTGCGCAGGCTCGAGCCCGACCTCTACGACCAACATCACTGCTAGTGTCGCCGGAAGTAACGACACAGCTGGTTAAAAACAATATTTCACAAATAAAATTCATATTGGTGTTTAATACGTCGTGCCATCTCAAAAGATCTTTAATGCTTAGATTATAGAATGTCTAGTTTCCTAGTGTGCCGCTGAGAATTGAAAGCGAAAACACAAATTTCAAGTTAACATGTCCAACGATAATTTTATACAGGGTGTAAGAGACATCGACGCACAAACTGATACCATGGGTTCAGGACATGATTCTGGATGCCCCATGTTGGAATTTTTCGTCGCTTTTTTCCTAATTTTCACATTATTTTTTACTTTAGACTGTTCTTAGTCGTTATTCTTACTTAACCCAATGATATCTATATATGTATATAAAAATGTTATGTTGGTTTGTGTATGCTTCAAAAACTCAAAAAGTTCTGCACCGATTGAGCTGAAATTTTAGCATGATATATAAGGATTGTTTTTATCATTTTTTTTAAACTGTTTTTTTTTGCCACAGCGAAGCGGGGCAGGGAACAGCTAGTTATTGATAAAAAAGTAATTATTTCGCTACTTTCACTAAAAGTAGCAATGTAAATAATATTAGAAATGGTGGTTTCTCAGCTGTTTATTTAAGTTCAAATAAAAGGTCATCGTATACCTAAATACTGTGTCCAGTACCGCAGTACCTGTAGTAACTGATGTGCAGACCACTATTAAAAAAAAAACAAATATTTAAAAAAAAATGGAAAGAAACCGACGAAAAATTCCAACACGGGGGTGTCCAGAATCATGTCCTGGACCCATGGTAACCGTTTGTGCGTCGATGTCTCTTACACCCTGTATGTGTGCGTGACGCTCACTCACATATTTATAAAAAAGTGGCTTCACTAAAAACATTAAGTTTTAATTAATACGGAATCTGGACATTTTATAAAATAAGTCTACAGTTTATTGCATCATTAGACTCGGGGGCATGGAATCTGGCCCAAACATTGACTTCATAACAAGTGATTTTGAAATAAATGCTACTTTCCAGCATTAAAGCCTTTGTCAGACAGGCGTTGCGAATGCGAAGCGTGACGTTTTTATTTGTAATGTAAGGAATTGTTTGAATCCAGTCACATAGAAAAGCGAAAGCGATCCGATAGCGTGACAGAACTATCGGACTGACGTCTCGCTTCGGAAACGCTTCGCTTTCGCCTGTCTGTTTGACAAAGGCATAATAACTTACAAATCTAATTAGTCCGTCATTTAGAGTTTCGTTAAAGAATGGACACGTATTTTTTCTTTTATTAAATCAATCAATTAAAAATATTTATAACGCAATTAAACTCGAGAGTTCAGGCTCGTGACGTCAGAACTCGGTAAAATTATACTAACTTGTGACGTATTGTGAATATTAAAAGTGTCGTATTTTCGGCTGTTATAAAAGAAAAAATACGGGTCGAATATATTTTGATAATCTAAGTGACGGACTAATTAGTCTTATTTTCAGTCAAATAGTTAATTTTTAAAATATATTTAGACTGGAAGCCAACAACATAGTTTTGAAAAACGCTTTAATAAATGACCCCAAAATTATCTTCCCATCTTGAGGGGGCACAAAATTGATCTTTAAAAACAACCCCAAAGGGGTGATTTACTAATTTAATATTATTAAATATATGCCTTGTTATAATAATAATGTAATTTAGGTTAAATATTAAATTAATATTAGAGAAAAATGTATATTTTTTGGTATAACGGAAAAAGTTTTACATTCAATTTTTGTTATGATACCAATGTAACTTCGCATTGTAGTGGCTGGGCTGTTCAAATCTGGTGATAACTCATATCTTCGTATTTTTCAGGTTTTATTATTTCATCAAATGCCCTTTCTTTTGCTTTATCATGCTAAAATTATCAAACCAGTCCTCTCGTCCTGGCTGTACCGTAAGGGAGTATCAGACTTGTACTGACTAAAATCCACGGTGTTCCTTCAATAGCCCTTTACGTTCCAGGGTTGCGGTTACCCGTTTAGGTAGTCCGGAAAGGCCGGTCTTAGATTAGCATAACGAACTATGTATTTAAAATATTAATGCTTTGGTAAAAATATCAACCAGTTAGTAATGATGTTTTTTCATAACTTTTATTGGTTATGCCTATGAAATGTCATTAAAATAGGATCAGTCTAAAAACAAGTACATACGTAGAAATTCGTATATAATGTCGTAATGGGAGACTCGCCGTCCGATCATGGTCAACGGCGCGTCGTATTCGTCACGCGCCTCAAAGCTCTGCAAATAGACGGGGCCCCCTTATTGGCCAAACGCCTGCCGGGGTCGCGTGATTGTCTAAACAGGTTGCCGTGACCCTGGAACGTAAAGGGCTATTGAAGAAACACCGTGGATTTTAGTCAGTAAGAGACTGTAAGTACCCTCCGCTCCAACCAGGGCGAGAGGACTCATTTGAAGTTATTACAACGCGAAAATAAAGTCTCGTAACCGAAATTATATTGGTGTTAAAAACAAAATTGATTATTACTACCTACGATTCGTAAGAACGATGATAAAAATGCCATCATTTTTAAATATTACTCATTTCTAAATTCAACGCGCATTTTAGTTAAAAGTTTATTTGAAATACAATAAATGTCTGAAGTTTATGAAAAATGTTTCAATTTTACGTGCATATTATATACATAGCTGTTACCACCAGCGCCGCGATTAACGCGACAATTAGATATCTGACAGTAGCTATAAATTACAAATATAATTGGTCCGTCATTTAGAGTTAAAAAAAATAACGGACACGTATTTTTTCTTTTGTAAAATCAATGAATATTCACCAAAATACAACGCATCAAAACTCGATCGGCGGCTCGCGACGTCAGAATTCAATAGAAATTGTACTAAATTGTGACGTATTGCCAATTTTGAAAGCGTCGTATCTTCGTTAATTTTGGTTTACGAAACAAAAGAAAAAATACGGGTCGAATATTTTTTGATAATCTAAGTGACGGACTAATTATAATTTTCAGTCAAATAGCCAATTATCCCACGGGAACATAAAATTGGGATAAAAACTATCTTATGTGTTAATCCGGTTTATAAACTATCTGTGTACCGAATATCTTTACAGCAGTTTTTATGTGAAAGACATAAACACACATCCTCACTAACTTTCACGTTTGTAAAGTGTTACTAGTAGGTTTTTAATGTTTTTTTCTTAAAACTTGCCTCTGACAATTTTTTAACAGTTTAAAAGATTATTTTATGATTTTCTTGTCTTGTTAGCACAAATCATTAAAATCACGCCTCCATCACCTATGATGACTAAAAAAAAATATAAAATTAAAAAAAAAAACAGTGGCTAATCTTTTTAACAAATTTTCGAATCAAGATATCCATCTGCACTCAAAGAATAATTGTATCTTTCTAGAAGAAAAATGCTCAATTTATACTTAAGATTGGATTTCTCTAAGAAACCTACAAAAATATTTAAACCTATTGCGCACCAGATTGAGGCTAAGATCAAATCAATTTTAAAACAACAATATAATAAAATATGCACGTAAAATTGATTCTTAACATAAGAACATCAGTTTCGTCTTTTTTTTAATAATCATTATTTATCGGGTGGTAATGTTTTGATATTTTTAATTTTTTCAAATATTTATAATCACACTATAATGTTCCACGGCTGGGACACAGGCCTCCTCCATAATCCACCACGCGATTAAGAATCATATTAGCATGCTTACAATCTATCGTCTCGTTCACGTATTCGGTCTAAGCGGTAAGTGCGACGGGCGGCGCGAATAAGACAAGTTCTTTGTAAGTACGTCAATTCGCTACGAGCGGGGCCTCGTGGCGTGTGTCAAACATTTCTATACATTTGATCTTACCGCTCGCCGCCCCTTGGTTACAAGGTCATGAACGGGTAGTATGAGTTCTAAAGTCAAATCATTTATTTCAATAAGGTCATCAAAGACGGGCACGCCGCAATCGCGGCGGTAAGACCCCTCTTTGAGGAGTGGCTGGATAGGCGTCACGGCGTCCTTACCTTCCGCATGACGCAGGTCCTCACCGGACACGGAAGTTTCGGGAGGTTCCTGTGTCTGATAGGGAGGGAAGAAACGCCTGGGTGTCACCACTGCGAGGATCGTCCGGGGGACACGGTGGAGCATACGGTGCAGGACTGCCCCGCTTGGGCAGAGCACCGCCGTGTCCTCACGACGGCGATAGGCGGAGACCTCTCGCGCCCGGCATTGGTCGAGGCCATGCTGCGGGGCGAGACGGAGTGGGAAGCGGTCGCCTCCTTCTGCGAAGCAGTCATGCTCGTGAAGGAGGAGGCGGGCCGCCTGAGGGAGAGGACAGCGTCCTCCCTCCATCCCAGCCGCAGTGGTAGACGCCCACGGCGTCGGACGTCACAGGACGATCTCCGGCCACCGTAGGCGCGGGCATGCGGGCAGCGAGTAATGGGCGACTTGCTGTCCGACCATGGACCATGCCCGGGTCGACGGCGCGTTGTGTTCCACGCGCGCCTCAAAGAGTGTCAGCAAATTGACGGGGCCTGTAGAGGGCCAGAGCCTGCCGGGGTCGCGGGACTTACCCATCACCGTAACCCCGGTACGTAAAGGGCTCGTGAAGGACACCGTGGATTTTAGTCAGTACAAGTCTGACAGTCCCTGCCGCCCTGCCCTGGGTGGGAGGACTCATTTGATGATTTTACCACGATAAAAAAAATCATCAAAGAGGCACTTTTGAACGTCAAATATTAAATTTAAAGGAAATGGGATGTTTGAACATTCTATAGTCGTTGTCCATCTAATAAACCATAATTATATAATATAAGAATAAGTAAATGTTTGCAGAGTGGTAACATCTCCAAATTACGAGTGACAGGATCAAATCAAGGCTCTTTATGTAATTTATTTTATCACCACTGCTCTCAATACGGTGAAGGAAAACTTGTCCGGAAACCGGCATGTCCTAGAACCAAAAATTCAAAGACATGTGACATCTACCAACCCGCACTGGGCCCGCGTGGTGGATTATGGCCCACTGCCTCTCACAGAGAGGAGGCCTGTGTCCCAGCGGGAGGGAACATTATAAGCTGATTCTGAAAAGGTATAAATATCAAAAATATTATCAAAACAATTTAATTTTAATTATTAATGTACATTGTAAATTACTGTAAAATAGAATATAAATAAATATAATGATTTATAATTTAAGTTGTATGACTGATGTTGGCGATCGAAGCGAATTACTATTATAGAAGAAAGAATTTTTCAGTAACAGACTTTTCAAAAAACAAACAGCTCGTTTAAATTTGCCACATTCATCACAGTTGCTTGTCAGTTGCACCACAGTTGCGCGACAGTTGCACCACAGTTGCGCCACAGTTGCACCACAGTTGCGCCACAGTTTCGTGATAGTTGCTCGAGTCGATCGCCGCCATCAGTTTACAGTTATGACAAAATGTATTATTAGCACTCTGTGCGTACAAAGATAATGAAATAAAATATATTTTAAAATATAGCTTTTGTTGTTTTAATTTATCAATTAAATAGCTTTTGCCTGGGCCTTCGCCTGCACGCCCCTCCCCGTATTGCCTATGTCCCTCAGAACCAAAGCAGCTTTCCACTGGTGAAATAATTTTTGAAATCGGTCCAGTAGTTTCGGAGCCTATTCAGTACAAACATACAATCAAATCTTTCCTCTTAGTATATAGATATTCATAGATTCGTAAGTCGATAGGATATTGGGTCGCGGGATTCACGAATTACCGTGACCCCGGTACGTAAAGGGCTATTGAAGGACACCGTGGATTTTAGTCAGCACGAGACTGACAGTCCCTCCCGCTCTGCCCTGGGTGGGAGGACACATTTGATGATTTTACCACGTAAAAAAAAAGTGAAAAGGATATTTTACTCAAAGAATTTAGCCCGAAAGATTTTTTCTTTTGTTACGTAACCCAAAATTGACGAAGATACAACGCTTCTAAAAATCACAAAAACTTCACTCGGTCGGTATAATTTTATAGGCGTGTTATGACGTCACAAGCCCCCTCTCCCGAATTTTGAAGCGTTTTATCTACGTGAATAAGTAGTAATAGATTTAAAAAAAACGACGTGTTGCACTCTGGGAGTGCCGGCAGAAGTGAAAACTTGAATAGTAATAAACACACACGAACATTCGCGCAAGCGCCCCGCGCCGTCTTACGAATTTTCGATCAGGTCACGTGTCCTGACGCGAGTTTAAAATTTTATACCCATTCCAAAAAAAGTGCACAACGCCGCTAAAGAAGTTTTCACTTCAAAAAATACGTGTTCTTTATTTTTCAATACTCTAACTGACGGAATAAACAGATTTTCAGATTCAGATTACCCTATTCGCGCCATGTAAAATACTTGATATTTATTTATAAGCTATTGTAAATCTAGTTCGACTGGAAAAAGACGACAACATTGTTGGGGGAAAAAGGCTTGTCAACGGGAGAGGAAGAAAAGATAAATAAAATTCAGTAATATTGTAATAAATAATCCTTTATATACAAATGTATTGCATTGATTTATTTACACAAATTCTTAATAAACTGTGCCATCAAAATTTGTCTTCTTCGACTTATAAATGCGAAAGTACCTGTTACATTTCACGATACGACTCAACAGATTATGATCAAATTTTAGCGTCTTAGTAAGCTTGGGATAGGACATAACACAGTTTTATCCCAGTGTCCCTGATAATGGCTTAGCCCCAATCATGGTTCTTAATTTTGATAACAAAGATTTAAGCCGGATTTACGTTTGTCTGTCGTGTTCTATTGTATCAGAACAGGACGGTTTCATACATTTAGTATGGCGCATCACAACACACAAATATAAAGCCAGCTGTAGTTAAAATTTGGCGCCAAATATCAGAATTTGTCCATTACTGGTTCAAAGGTTATAAGAGTATATTGGTGGCCGAGCTGTAGTCAGTTACCCCAGCTTGGCCCCATGTGAAACTCAAAAGGCTTGTGTTTAAACTCCTTTTTTTTATCGTGGTAAAATCATCAAATGAGTCCTCCCACCCAGGGCAGGGCGGGAGGGACTGTCAGACTTGACTGACTAAAATCCACGGTGTCCTTAAATAGCCCTTTACGTACCGGGGTTACGGTAATTCGTGAGTCCTGCGACCGTGTTTAAACTCCTACAAGAAAAGTACCTATTTTAAAACCAAAAACAAATCGAAATACCTACCAAAATGGATAAATGCTCGCCAATTTGTGTGTATCATAAAGTATTGTAGAAATTAACCTATTTTCTGTTATTATATAATCGATCTATGCAGGGTCGACGAAGAGTTCTATTCCTCTTTGTAAGGTTTTAAAGTATGTAACCAAACCGCACTTCGGGGTGTCCCTGAAATCTTGCTAAAGCGAGTAGTGAGCTCTTATCCATTTTGGTACCTTTACAAAAAGAATTATTATTGATGAAAACTCATGTCTTCTGAACCCAACAAAACTGTAACTGAGGAGGAATATCGACAAATTGGCGACTACATCTAGGTCTTCTTACATGACTGGGCTACGCTAAAGTTGTGCTAAGTTCTTCATCTGCCTAGCATTTTTCCAAACTATATTGGGGTCGGCTTCCAGTAGAACCAGATGCAGCTGAATATCAGTATTTTACAGGGAGCAACTACAACCCAGTAACTGGGTAATACGAAACTCCATGGTAAGACTGGTTATCAGACTTAGAGCTTCTGACTAATAGTAACGACCGTCAAAGATCTACAAATGACAGCCGAGACCAACGGCATTACCTGCTTTCCGAGACACAGAGGAAACTCGCTATTACAGATGTCAGTCACCCATCCACAGACCAACCTCGGCAAGCGCGGCTTAGCTCGGAACATCGGCCTGTGCGGATGTAATTATTTAGCCACGAGCTCCTCAATTACAGTTGTACCAGGTTATGGGTTAATGTTTGTGTATTAGTATGTGCTGCCGTAAAAACGTATACCCACGTTTGTCGAATAAAATTTAACCCACGCAGCTATAATACGCCTCGTTCCACTGTTTGTCCGCGCCATTATATGAAGAAAAAACACATTTTCCGGCACTATTTATATCAATTCACTCTCGCATATACAAAAATCGATTATTCTGAAAAATAATGTAACATGGTTATGTTTTTTTTTAATCTCCGAAGATACGAGTATGAGTTCTAAACCTAAAGATTATGTTAAAATACATAAATATTTTAATTTATAATCAGAGGTCGGAATTAGGTAGAGGAATTCATGTACTGACACTGATTTCATACAGCGAAAGGATAAGTGGATATGCCCCAAATCCCGGAATTACTTTTAAAGCGCAGAAAAATCCTGTGATTTATTAAATAAAAAAGTTATTTACTTTTACACAATTTATTTATCTAATCTACCTATCTCTGATACTAGATTGTCCATAAGAAATCCCGGGAAGATCCATATTAATATCATCATTACGATGCAAGTACTAAAAACAGTCTACCTAATTCCGACCTCTGTTAATAATTTGTATATAACAGCTGTATTATATGATATGATACGATACAAACATTGCTTCGGATACATTTTTAATATTGTCTTAAGAATTTGTTACAATTTAATAGCTAGCTAGCTTAAAATTCACTCGGGAGCAAAAGTATAGAATCACTTACTCAGATTCAGCGCGATCTTGAACAAGTCTATACATATAATAAATCTGTAGAAGGGTCAATTCTGTACATTGATAATATTGAAAAAATTAATAGCGGGGGTGTTGCTGGATCGATACCAAACCCAAATGTGATTAAAAAAAATTTTGTCTGTCTGTCTGTGTATGCAGGCATCACGTGAAAACTAACGGTTCGATTTCAATGAAACTTGGTATAATTATACCTTATTATCCTGGGCATAAAATGGGATACTTTTTATCCTTGAAAAATACGTAGAAAAAAAATCTACTATCCACGCGAAGACCGACATCCGCGCGGACGGAGTCGCGGGCGGAAGCTAGTTAAGAATAAAAATGGTACCATTTTAAAGGTTTAAATTCAAAGTTTAAACTGTTAAATTTAAATTAATAAATTCATTAAAATCACGCCATTATTTAAGGAGCTGTCCCGGATCAGTTACAAGTGATTCCATATTTTTGCTCGTTAGTGTTGTAGTCAAGAACTTTCTGGATACCAGTCTTGCCAAGGATAAAAAATTAAATTAAACGAGCATTGGATTTTAGACTCTCGACGGTAAAGCCGACGTTGTAAATTTACTTGTCTCTGACGTCTTTTCAATTTGAATATGGTAGAATTTTAAATGTAGGTACTGCAAGTTTGAATTAAGAATATGGCGTCCAGGTCTTCCTATTCATAATATGCTGTCTTTTTCACAACAGCATGTATAGAACGAGATAGAAATATTTAGTACATTTTGGAAGACAAAGGCAGATATTGACTCTGGTTACTGTTCTGAAATGTACCTTTAAATCATCTTTTGGATTCCTGTTTCTGATAGCAACATTTATTTTGTAACTTCCGTCCATCAGAAATCAAACAAACATAATTGTATAAGTATTCGAAAAATCAATCTATCTACGATTTCGTAAATATATTACAATTCTGACTTGGCAATATTTAAATCTCTAAAGTACTTCTAAATGGTACATAAGTACCTAAAATATACAAGAGTGGTCCAAACATATTGCCTTGAGGAACACCTCAACGAATTTGTTCTATTAGACTCAGAGAAAATTCCTCCCGACCGCCTAACTGAATAAATGCTTTGTCCTAACTTGGATTATTATTGCAAATTAACCTTTCATAGGTTTGGCTTCAATTCAGCACTGGATATTTAATGATTGATCAAGTCAAACGTCTTACCCAGATCTAAACAAAGGGACTGTTCACCACAGTCCCTTAGTCAAGGTTAAATATCTTTAATTAAATTAAAGAAAATTGAGTCGCAAAATCATGATAGATCAACGTCTGTAAAATCTCTTAACGGATCCGATATGCCGTCGCTCTTTGAATCCAAAGACTTTGGTTTTAAATCACTGCTAGACGCCTCAGTCACTGTATCGTCTAGGATTTCATTTAAAACCTCTTCTTGAGTTTTAACGTCAGCATTCTCAGCTTCCACAATCTCTTTTACATCATTCACATCTAATTTCGATTCGAAATCTTCGTCCAACAATTTAGAATCAATGTCATTCTCTTTTACTCTGTCCTCATTATACACATGATTAACGTCAAACTCATCATGACTGTTAGCGTCAAACTCTTCACTATAGTCGTCTAAATCTCTTTCCGTTTCCGTGGGAGTCATTTCCGAACGACACCTCGACGGTGAAAGATTTTGTACTGCAGTTTTTGACACAGTTTTAAATATTTCTTCTATATTAGCTTCTGTGGCTAGTTTTAAGGCTCGCTCCCATCCGTGGAGCGTTTGCGTGTGCAAGTTGACTTGCCTGTCTGCTAGGTCGAGTAATAAAGTCTTGATTTCTGAACGAGTCTTTGGTACCCAGTCTGATAATTCTGAACGTAGTGCTTCCGATGCTTGCTCGAGTCTGTGGACAGAGGAAAAAATTATTAGTTCACCATCAGCCTATAATGTTACCACTCCTGGGACACAGGCCTCCTCTCTGTGAGAGGGAGTGGGCAATAATCCACCACGCTAACCCAGTGCGGGGTGGTCGGTTGGTTGGTTAATAGATTTTCAACTCTTTTTCGCTATGTCGTAAGGTTGAAAATCTAATAATATTTCAAGAGGTGGCTGGCATTTTTCGGTAGGTGTTTGATGAGACTAAAAATTAAACGAAAAGAGACCTGGTAGGGGGAAGCGGGAAGTATTCCACTTATAGATTTTTAAAGATACGACAGGTATAACTTTTTTTGTAGCAAAATAGCTCCTTGTAGCATTTCGAAACGATGTACACTTTTTTAATTTAATATTTAAAGATAAGACAGGCAGGAATATTGGTTTTGATGAGAAACAATGCATTTTTATTTTCATCTAAATCAATAGGTATTCGTACCTTTTCGGCCATAATTTATCGTTTTTTAATAATAGTTCATGTTTAAAACATGAACTATTATTATATATTATATGTCGGTTCACAACTTTGGTCTAAGCGGGTGGCGCGAATAAGACATTAGTTACTTTGTAAGTACGAGAATTTACCACAGGCGGCGTCTCGTGGCGTGTTTTATGTATTTGATCTAACCACTCGAAAGACATCGTCGGACAACGTCGGCGCGGGCATGCGGGCAGCAAGTAACGGGCGACTCGCTGTCCGACCATGGACTATGCCCGGGTCGACGGCGCGTTGTGTTCTACGCGCGTCAGAGTGTCAGCAAAATGACGGGGCCCCCCTCTAAGGGGGCAAAGCCTGCCGGGGTCGCGTGACTTACGAATTACCGTGACCCCAGAATGTAAAGGGCTATTGAAGGACACCGTGGATTTTAGTCAGTACGAGTCTGACAGTCCCTCCCGCTCTGCCCTGGGTGGGAGGAC
Organism: Agrotis puta; assembly: GCA_943136025.2. Taxonomy (NCBI): domain Eukaryota; kingdom Metazoa; phylum Arthropoda; class Insecta; order Lepidoptera; family Noctuidae; genus Agrotis; species Agrotis puta. The sequence goes on from OW964196.2 coordinate 7,973,053, forward strand.
GATGATTTTAGCACGATAAAATAAAAAACCACTCGCCGCCTCGCGCTAAGTCACCGATCGCAACGATAAGATCGTAAACGAACCGTGAATCATTACTTAACTTACATCAACATTTTGTACAGATGCGAACTACAAAAATACATACACGTTATTTCCCCAAATACATAAGAATTAAATAAAACAACAGTATCTGCACATCAGGAAAACAGACACAATAATGTTTACAGGTTTAAACATCCTAATGACCTTGATAAAATCTGACGCACGTAATACACAGATATAATTACAATACAAGGTCGGAGGACGCGTGACCTCAGGCGCACGTAGTTGATGCTAAACCCCAAGGTCGACCTCGAAATGATCAAGTGAGGATTTGTTCAAGAATCTTTTATTTTTATCTTTTGCGTTAATTTTTACACGGAAGTGAGTTGGTCGCATGATTTTCAAGTGACTGAATGTTTATTGATTTTAATTGAGTTAGAGGTTCCGTATGGATTTTTCTGCATATAAGGCTTTTTCATTTGCCAGGGAACTAGAGAGTTGGTCGCGGGACTGTACGAATTACCGTAACCCCGGAACGTAAACGGCTATTGAAGGACACCGTTTTTTTTTATCGTGGTAAAATCATCAAATGAGTCCTCCCACCCAGGGCAGGGCGGGAGGGACCGTCAGACTTGTACTGACTAAAATCCACGGTGTCCTTCAATAGCCCTTTACGTACCGGGGTCACGTTAATCCCTTGGTCCCGCGACCCCGGCAGGCTTTGGCCCTGTACAGGCCCCGTCACTATGCTGACACTCTTTGAGGCGCGCATGGAACACAACGCGCCGTCGACCCGGTCATGGTCCATGGTCGGACAGCGAGTCGCCCAATTGAAGGACACCGTGGATTTTAGTCAGAACGAGTCTGACAGTCTCTCGCTCTGGCCTAGGTGGGAGGACTCATTTGACGATTTTACCACGATAAAAAAAAGGGAACTAGAGTTACCGATATTGCGTGTAGCATTAGCATGCTGAAGTGGAAGTGGGCCGGCCATGTTTGTAAACGGACAGACGGTCGATGGAGATTACATATGTTAGAGTAGAGACCGCGACGCCCTGCGGTACGATGATGGATCGAATTTAGGAAGAAAAGCTGGCAGTGGATGCGTATTGGACCGGGATGGTTGGCGTACTTTCGGGATTCTTACGTCCAGAAGTGAACGGAAATTGAATGAAGAGAAATGGCCTAATTTTTTATGCTTAATATGAGTTTTCTCTTGGCCTCAATCTAATCCAGAAGCAAACATGAGGCCGACGTTAAAACTGTTTGGCGCCGTACTTCGACAGGACTCTACCTACTGAATCCAACGCGATGTAGCCTAAGCTGGGTACCTACCTGGGCACTATAACTGGGTACCTACCTGGGCACTATGTTCTACTAGGCAGAGACACTTGAGACAGGAATCGTAGGTCCAGTTACTAAATCAGAAAAGGTAGAATTGGTCCGTGATCTCATTGTTTATTTTATCTGCCTACCCTCGTCCGTGTGTCACTGCGTGGTGCCAACTGAAAGCCAGCGCTGGGTGTCTTCCGCCCACCATATGCTGCGTTGATAACCCTTTTGGACATGCTCAGTAAAATTCTTATTGTATTTTTAATTTTAGTTTTAATTACTTCTGTATGTCCTATACCAAATAACTGACGGCACGTTTGGCGCAGTGGCTGAGCAATTGGACTCCTGCACTATGTGTTGCGGGTTCGATTCCCGCACGGAACAAATATTTGTATAATCTGCAAGTAGTTGTTCCAGGTCTGGGTGTTTGTGTATGTGAGTTTCTATGTTTGTAAACGCGTCCACGATACAGGACAAATTCAAAGTTTGGGGCAAAGATAAAAAAAAAAAAAAAAACTATTTATATTTGATCCCAGTTCCGAAGTGGGACAAGTTACCTCCTACCCGTATCGCTCCCTTTTTGAAAATAAAGTTACCTTTATCCGTCTTTACTCTATAAGGTTACCGAAATTCACCAAAATTAATTCGATTCAGGAATTTAGGTGTTAAAGAGTTACAAACAAACGAACTCACGGTCCCTTCCGTTCTACCTAGGCCGGGTGGACTCATTTTTTTTTTTTTACCTAAAATCACTACATAGTAAAAAAACAAAGTGGCTTCCCGCTGTCTGTCTGTCCCTATGTATGCTTAGATCTTTAAAAATACGCAATGGATTTTAATGCAGTTTTTTATCAGATAGAGTGATTCAAGAGGATGGTTTATATGTATATAACATACATAATATAGTAGAGATTTCACCCGTGCGGAGCCGGGGCGAGTCGCTAGTACATCTATAGTATATATAAAAGGAGAGCTGACTGACTGACATATCAACGTACAGCCGAAACTACTGGGGCTAGGAATGTGAAATTTTGCACACGGCTTCCTATTATAATGTAGGAGAGCACTAAGAAGGGGTTTTTGGAAATTTAACCTTTAAGGGGTTGAAAAGGGGGAATTAGGAAAGAACGTAACCCACGCGGACGAAGTCGCGGGAAAAGTGCTAGTAATATATAAAACTTACCTATTATGAAGATCATCTGTAGTGTTGGTCCCAGCGACGTACGCAGCTGAAACAAGGAGATTATACTTTTAAATTTTGATAGCCTTGATGAAAATTTATAGATGAATCTGAAATAACGTCAGATGGGCTGTTGTTACCTGTAAAATTCTGGTATTCAGCTGAAACCAACATAGTTGGGAAAAGGCAGGCAAATGATGGTTATTAAATCCATTTTTTTTTATCGTGGTAAAATCACCAAATGAGTCCTCCCATCCAGGGCAGAGCGGGAGGGACTGTCAGACTCGTACTGACTAAAGCCACGGTGTCCTTCAATTGCCCTTTACATTCCGGGGTCACGGTAATTCGTACAGTCCCGCAACCATTATTATATCCATAGAGATTTACTTTTTAATTTCTTTTTAAATTAGTCCAAAAGTAAACATTTGTTTCTTAGTTTTAAGACAAAAAAAAATACGTTTTTTTAATTTTTACGTAGTAAAATCATCAAATGAGTCCTATCGCTTTGGGTGTATCGAAATCCACGGTGTTTCTTCAATAGCCCTTTAGGTTCCAGGGTCACGGTTTCCCGTTTGGACAGTGACCGTGATCCCGGCTGGTTTTGGCCCTCTATGGGGGCCCCGTGAAATTGCTGACAGCTCCATGAGGCGCGCGTGGAACACGACACGCCAACGGTCATGGCACAGAATATATAATAGTACCTAAAGGGTCATGGTCCATGATCGGACGGCGAGTCACCAGTTAATCACCGTTCCGCATGCCCGTAATTATTGACGTAAATCTTTTTCAAACAAAACCAATGTTCTTTTTTTCAAATGTCTTTGGAACTAAACATAAACTTGTCAACAACAGCTGAAAAGGACCGTTAACAATATATTTCCGTTTAACAAAGACACGTGTTGTCCTTGTTTAGTATTGAGCGCGCAATGAATGGCGCCGTGAGCGCGTTGACCTCGGCTATCGCAATCGATGGAGTTCGACGTTCGCGGCCGTTGTGTAGGGATGTAAGTTTAGGTTAAATGTCGATAACTTTTCTCAAGACTTTTTTTTATTGCTGTAGATTTCATTGTAGGTTGTATACGCAGTATATTGTTAGATATAGATTAAACTCTTCTAAAATTAAGTTTATTTTAATTAAAATAAAGTGGCGCAGAAAAAAACCGTCTATCTTGGAATGGACATGTGATGAGGAGGAATGGCACTCATGTGACTAAGAGAGTGATAGTATGAATGTGGATGGATGGATTATGTGAGGAATAATATTAAGGAAAAAGGAGTAAATGATACATTGACGTCTAACAGGGGAGAAAGGAAAAAGAAAACGTGTTGCGCCGCCGACCACAAGTAGAATAGAATAAGGGTTGGAAAATCATGATGATGAGATTGACCTCTTCCAAACTGCATCGCAAAAGCTTGTTCTTAGTGCTTAGCAGCTACTAAAATCAGTTTGACGAACCCATTCACCATAGTTGGACTGACTTTATAATATTTGTCTATAGCCTACAGCTAGCCATCCCATTTAATACTTCACCTAATTTTAAGAAAAAAAAATGACGGATTGCACTCTGGGAGTGCCGGCAGAAGGGAAAACTTGAATAGTAATAAACACACACGAACATTAGCGCAAGCGCCCTGCGCCGTCTTACGAATTTTTGATCAGGTCACGTGTCCTGACGCGAGTTTAACATTTTTTACCAATTCCAAAAAAGTGCACAACGACGCTTAAGAAGATTTCACTTAAAAAATCTGAGTTTTTTACACGAAAATATCGATAACCACACCACACAACACTATCTCTAAGCAAAACACATGGACACGACAGAGTACGACTATCATCTATCTCTCTTACACTCACGGCCATCACTAAAACTTCGGTTCTATTCGACAATCTCCGCTACACTTCGTCAAAAGCAAACTGCCCAATGGTTCAATGAAACGATATACAAACGTCAACCTTGTATTGAAGAAAACATTGGTTATTATTTTACGGTTTTTACGTTACGTGTGGCAAAATTAGTGAAAAATAGCCGTAAAACTAGTTCCATGATAAATTTGAGGTAAAATTAGACAATTTTTCAGTGATTTTTAAGTGAAATAGTATAATTTTTTGACAAGGAACTAACTTCGAGGTTATTTGTTGACATTGAAAAAATCAGACCCGATAATTTTCGAGTTGACTTCCGCATTTTCACATTTAACAAGTGAATTCTGAACGAAAAGTATCTGCAAAGTGTTATTTTGTGTGAGAACGTATTAAAATGCAATTTTCGCGGTAACTATGACAGCTAAAACACAAGGAATGGAATCGACAAAAGAAGCCATAGCGCCTTTAAACATGTTAAAGTGTTTTTTGTGCGAAAAATCAGGAATTATCGTAAAGAAATTCGATGAAGAAAGATTGGAGAAATGCCGTAAAACATTGGCTTTTAGAAAGAAAAAGTGCTTGGTTTATAAAGATGTTGTTTTACCAAAGAGTTGTTTGCAACAAAAAGGTTATCATTTACAGTGCTATGACAAGTTTATTGTTTTAAAAAATAATAATAAAAAGGAGTTCGCCTCTATGTTCAGTAATGGCAAGGTAAATATACTTTTACATTTTATTATAATAGCCCTTTACGTTCCAGAGCCAAAGTGTACTTTTAAGACAATCCCGCTGCACCTGTCATGTTTCTTACACACTTAAACCTCATCCACATTATTACATCTGGTGCAGCATTGCCAGTTTTTTTCAAGTCGTGATTTCTACTTTTTGAATGGAAAAAAACCTAGTAGGAGTTTTAAGATGTATCTTTTAGTGTTGTAAATTATGTTTACATGACAATAATAAATTAGCAAAAATAGCCATTGAAATGTATTTTAATAAAAAAATATATTTTAAATCAGATTACCCTATAGTCAGGTAATTGAGTCTTCTTAATAACAAGAATTAATGTCATCCCCGAAAGCAGAACCAGGAGATTTGATTTCAATTGAAATATTGGGACGTCCCACCAAAATCGGGACGTCTGGCAATGCTGATCTGGTCATACAGATAGTTATTTTAAACTAAAATAAATCTAGACAATTAGACCTTGAATTAATAAATAAAACAGCATCACATCTGAAAAAGTTAAGGCCAACTCGTGGTCAATATATTGTTGGATTTAAAATAAATATTTTAATATTACAGGAAGTTTATCATAAACTCATATACTTAAAACTTTAGGAGGTGTTAAATTACCTAACAGGCTTGTGGAGGTCAGATAAGCAATATAGCTCCATATAAAATACTGATATTCAGCTGCATCTGGTTTGACTGGAAGCCAATCACAACATAGTAAAGAAGAGTTATGGCAATTGATGATGCATACATGCACAGAAAATTTAATTCAAACTTAATGAAACATGAAATCTTTGCTTAAGGCATATTATATTCATATTTTTGCCTCTTATGTTGAAGCCGTATGTAATAGGGACAAATCTATGTCAAAAAGGGAGTTGCTCCATGTTAACTACTGATATTCTGCTGAATTCTGTTGGACTGGGAGCTGACCCCAACGTAGTTGGGAAACGGCTAGACAGATCCAAACTTCAGTCAGCTACTGAGAAGTTCCTTTTTTTTATCGTGGTAAAATCGATAAGTGAGTCCCATTCTGTCACCCTTTTTTTTACGTGATGAAATCATTAAATGAGTCCTCCCACCCAATGCAGGGCGGGAGGGACTGTCAGACTCGAACTGACTAAAATCCACGGTGTCCTTGAAAAGCCCTTTACGTTTGTGTGTAATTGTATGTAATTCATAAGTCCCGCAACCCCGGCAGTCTTTGGCCCTCTAGAGGGGGGTCCCGTCATTATGCTGACACTCTTTGAGGCGCGCGTGGAACACAACGCGCCGTCGACCCGGGCATGGTCCATGGTCGGACAACGAGTCGCCCATTAACCGAGAAGTCCCATATAAAAAGCTGGAGTTCAGACTCTTACTGACCTCTCATGGTGTTCCTACAATAGTCGTTTACGTTCCAAGGCCACAGATTCCCGTTTGAATAGTTCCCGCGATCTAGATTGGCCCAGATATTGAATCAGCACCACTATAATACTGTACTAACCACTATGTTCTTATTTCACAGGTACTTATCAACAACATACCGCCTCTCAAAGTAGAGTCACCGAAAGTATTTAAGAAAATTGCACCATCCACAAGCAAAATTGTGGAAATTCCGAAATTAATAGAAATACCTAAAATTGGTAAAAATTATTGCGACATCGAATTAAAAACTACACCGTTTAAAGATTATCAGATGGATGAACCAAGTTATGTGAACCCGGACATTGCACGAGGAGTGATTTTAAAATCTATTTTAACAAGAAAATCTCCAATTAAGAGGGATATTATGCATGACTGTTCAGACTTCAATTCTGGCATGGACTTATTCCGGTACGGTCAAATCTTCAACCAACCGAATTTGAACTTTGGTCCCGAGAAATTTGTACCTAAAATTGTTGAGACTTTCACGTTGAAGAACGCTTGTGTTTTTTGTGGTAATGAACAAAGGAAAATAGGTATTCAGGTTGAACTGTCAGAAATGTCAAAAGTGGATGAATGTGAAAAGGTTTTGGAGATTGCTGAAGCAATGGAAGACGAGAAATTGATAGAATTATTGAAGAAAAATAAAGTGTTTATGTGCCATGCTCTATGCAGAGTTGAATATAAAAATAAATACCAGAAAATTACTAGCAAGAACTGTGAAGAAGAAGACAGGCTGGTTATTAAAAATCTACAAAATATAGCTTTTGAATGTCTATGCTCTTTCATAGACAACGAAATCATAGAGAATAATAAAACCTTCTTTTTAACTGACCTTTTTGAACGCTACAAAATGATTCTACTCGAAATTCAAAATACAGATACACCATTGGATGTAGATAATTATACTACCCTACAGTTACAAGAGAAAATACTAAATCGTTATGAAAACATAAAAATAACTTCAAAAAACAAAAAGAAGGTAGTTTACAAAGATGACCAAACTAATTTTGAAATTGAAGATTTTAATTTGGACAAACTTGCATTTGAATTACGAAGTGAAATTAAATCTTTGAAAAGAAAATCAGATGATAAAATTGTGGGTGAAATTCCTGAAAAATTAGCCAAATTCATTGATGGTCTAATTCGAGGGCCTGCAACGAGGAATTCTTTTGAAGAAAGATTTAAAATTAAGTCTATCTGTGAAAATATTGTGGCTAATGTCAATATGGATTAGTTTAATGTAGTATAGTTGCATTTTTTGTATTTATTTGTTGTAATTTAAGTAAGTAAATGTTAATTTTAAGTTTATGTGTGTTTTTTTTTTTTAAACTATGTAGCAGGACTTTGGTCCGTCTTTAGTGAGGCATTGGTGAGGCTTAACATCGTCAATCTCTCAGCCATATCTCTATAACTTAGAGTCTTGGTACAATGCAGTGCAACTACAAAGGACAGTGGCGAAGCTAGGCGGGGGCAGAACGGACCTTAGTCCCCGGCCTCGCACTTAAAGGGGCCTCGCGCTCAGAGAAAAAAAACGACAAAATCTTGACAACGGCGATCACAAGTTTGCAACCAGAGTCAGTAAAGCAAAGCAACTTAACGTCTACTAAGAAATTAAAATGACCTATAATAATAATTTTGCACTTGTGGTGTCCGTTGAGTGGGAACTTAAAGAACCTAAGAGGCCTCGCAATGCTGATTTTTGGCGATTGAAAAAGAGTGTCCATGGAGTTTCTTGCCCGTTCTTCTCGATAGAGATCTAAGCTTTAGGATGCGCATCGACCGTACTTAAAATTATTATGTCTTGTGACTGGGACTGTAACATAATATTTGTGTAGTTAGTTTTTTCTTTTAACTCTTTAAACTGGTCTACTTGAAGTAATAAATACTTTGATTTTGATTAAGCCAGAATTTTTTTATTTAATTATAGGCTCGCGTTAGACCACTATCTTGCCTGATGGTAAGCGATGATGTGGTCGACGGTGAAGCACGCTTGACTAGACGTAACACAATTCACTCTTGACTCGAAGACCTCAAAGTCTAAAAAGCAACTAAGTGTGTACAACTCACCATGTATCTGATCCCGCTGCGCTATCTTCTGCACGTGTGCCCCGGCGTACGCGGCCAGCAGCGGCAGCACCGCGCGGGGCGCCAGCGGGGCGCGGCGGCAGCAGGCGGCGGCGGCGGTCGCAGCGCCCAGGGACGTGCCCGAGGTCGCCAGCGCCGTGCGGCCCGAGGATTGGGAGGTCCACGCGTCGCAGGCGCGCTTCATACTGAGAGGAGGATAGGGCGTTGGTGTTTTAGCTATTTTTTAGGGTTCCGTAGTTAACTAGGAACCCTTATAGTTTCGCCATGTCTGTCTGTCTGTCTGTCTGTCCGTCCTCGCTTAATCTTTGTGACCGTTAGCACTAGAAAGCTGAAATTTGGTACCAATATGTATATCAATCACGCCGACAAAGTGCAAAAATAAAAATTGGAAAAAAATGTTTTTTTAGGGTAGCCCCCCTATATGTAAAATAGAAAGTGTTTTCTTTTTTAATTTCAACCCTAACGTGTGATATATCGTTGGATAGGTATTTAAAAATGAATAGGGGTTTACTAAGATCATTTTTTGATGATGTCAATAGTTTCGGAAATAATCGCTCCTAAAATCAAAAACAATGTGTCCCCCCCCCTCTAACTTTTGAACCATAAGTTTAGAAAATATGAAAAAAATCTGGAAAGTAGAACTTTATAAGGACTTTCTAGGAAAATTATTTTGAACTTGATGGAAAGAACAGTTTTTGTGCAAAAAAAACAAGAAGGTGGTACAAAATTCCTGGACTAAGTTTGTAGTATAATCAATTATTTTAGTTATCACCGTCCTTTGTGGGCCCGTTTTTAGGGTTCCCTTTTTATCAAAGTTCAAAATGTCAACGTAACAAATAACCTTTTTTTAACACACAAGTTTAAAAAAAGGCTATTTGTTAACACTTATTGTAACGGACGGGAAACTACGGAACCCTACACTGAGCGTGGCCTGACACGCTCTTGGCCGGTTTTTTTATATTAGGTTTCGGTTCGTCAGAACGAAAAACGGAACCCTTAGGCTTCGGTACCACTGAGGCGGAGCGGAGCAGAGCGGAGAGCGATTCACCAATTCACCGAATTTAGGAGAGGGCAAGACGCTTTTGCGAGGTCTTTAAAGAGAAAGAAAGAAAAGTCTTTCGAGAGAAAAAAATACGACTTGACTCGCTTGCGCGAGGCCCCCTTGTTGTAAGATGACTTGCTTCTCCCGAGTCATCTATGCCAAATGCGATTGTCAGCAACATCACCTTTGCGAAGCCTCTTGGACTCTTTCAGTTTCCAGTTACAAATAAAACGTAACTGCAGCATTTGAGGGAGAGGACAGCGTCCTCCCTCCACCCCAGCCGCAGTGGTAGACGCCCACGGCGACGGACGTCGGCAGACGATCTCCGGTCACCGTAGGCGCGGGCAGCGAGGAATGGACACCTCGCTGTCCGATCATGGACCATGCCCGGGTCGACAGCGCGTTGTGTTCCACGCGCGCCTCAAAGTGTATCAGCCAAATGACGGGGGGGGGGGGGGGGCTCGTCATTTGGCTACACTTTAGAGGGCCAAAGCCTGCCGGGGTCGCGGGACTCACGAATTACCGTGACTCCGGTACGTAAAGGGCTAGTGAAGGACACCGTGGATTTTAGTCAGTACGAGTCTGACAGTCCCTCCCGCTCTACCCTGGGTGGGAGGACTCATTTGATGATTTTACCACGTAAAAAAACAAAAAAAGGGGGGAGGCCTATGTTTAGCAGTGGACGTCCTACGACTGATATGGTCATGATGATGTTCGCTACTCACCCCATAAACTCACTGCTGAGCGCTATAGTGCTCTTGTGTAGCTTGGTGGTCAACGCGCAGAGAGTGGTCAACTTATGCTGGAGGGACTGCAGGTAGTCGGACGCTGAAGTGAACTCCGGGTCCTTGACTCTGAAACAATACGAGTACTGATACTGCTAGCGTACATCATCCCACAGCTGGGACAAGACTTCTCCACATGACTTCCAGATTTCACGATCCAGAGATTTATGCAATTTAAATAACCTACTGTCATAATCTTATCTATACATATAATAAATCTGTAGAAGGGTCAATTCTGTACATTGGAAATATTGAAAAAATAAATAGCGGGGGGTGTTGTTGGATCGATACCAAACCCAAATATGTGATTAAAAAAATTCTTGTCTGTCTGTCAGTCTGTCTGTATATGCAGGCATCACGTGAAAACTAACGGTTCGATTTCGATGAAACTTGGTATAATTATACCTTATTATCCTGGGCATAAAATGGGATACTTTTTATTCTGGAAAAATACGTAGAAAAAAAAATCTACCATCCACGCGAAGACCGACATCCGTGCGGACGGAGTCGCGGGCGGAAGCTAGTTTGTTATAACCAAAAAGATTCTATATAAATTGCAATTTGTTGGAAATAAAGTTTTATTAACATATTTTACTTTCCCTCTTTTGAAAAATATTACTAATCTAGCTTCTGCCCGTGATTTCACACCACCCCTTTATACCCTACACAAGTAATAATACCAATCTACAGTATGCCATCTATCTCTGTACCAGAATTTATGAAAATCGGTTCAGACGTACAGGCCGATCTTCCGAGCTAAGCCGCGCTTGCCGAGGTTGGTCTGTAGATGGGTGACCATCTGTCACAGCGAGTTTCCTCCGTGCCTCGGAAAGCACGTAAAGCCGTGGGTCCCGGCTGTCATTTGCAGATCTTTGACAGTCATTTACTGTTAGTCGGAAGCTCTAAAGTCTGACAACCAGTCTTACCATGGGGTATCGTATTACCCAGTTACTGGATTGTGGAGGTCCGACAGGCAGTCGCTCCATGTAAAATACTGATATTCAGCTGCATCTGGTTCGACTGGAAGCCGACCACAATATAGTTGGGAAAAGGCAGGCAGATAGTATTGATACAACATACCTTGGTCCGTTTGCTGTTTTAGATTCTCCTGAACCGTACAGAGCACTGCTTAGGCCCCATAGGTTAAGCGCACTGTTTTCACTTTTAAATACCTGTAACAAATAAAATTATTTTGAATAATCTGTCAAGTGTGTTCGGAGGAAATTGACTGTGAAAGGCGGACCCACGAATGATATTATAAGGGGTTTTCATTCGGACGTACGGAACTCTAAAAGCATTAAATTTTAGAAAAAAAAAGTAAAATTTATTATGCTACTTTTGGGAACACCAAAGAGTGTCCATGGAGTTTCTTGCCCATTCTTCTCCGTAGAGATCTTCGCTTTGAAATGGGCATCTACGGTACTTTCACAGTTATTATGTCTTGTGACTGGGACTTTGGCATAGTTTTACTTCATTATTTATTAAGTTTATTTCTTTTTTCTTGACAATTCAAGTGTCTCTTAAGAGTCAATTACATAATCATGAGTCCCCACTGGTGGGACACATCTGTGAGAGGGGGTGGCCAGTAATCCACCACGCGGGCCCAGTGTGGGTTGGTAGATGTCACATGTCGAATTTTAGTTCTAGGACATGGCAGTTTCCTCACGATGTATTCCTTCACCGTTTTGAGAGCAGTGATGAATTTAATTACACAAAGTGCCTTGGGTATGTACCACTAAATATAAATAAATAAATATTCCACAACTATCACACAACGACATCTAATCCCAAGCTAAGCAGAGCTTGTGTTATGGTTACTAGACAGCTGATAAACATACTTATATATTTCTAAATACATACATAATAATAGATAAATTACACCCAGACATAGAACAAATGATCGTGCTCATCACACAAACATTTGTCCTGGGTGGGAATCGTACCCGCGACCTCCGGCATAGCAGTCAGGGTCACTAACCACTAGGCCAACATAAATTACACCCAGACATAGAACAAATGATCGTGCTCATCACACAAACATTTGTCCTGGGTGGGAATCGTACCCGCGACCTCCGGCATAGCAGTCAGGGTCACTAACCACTAGGCCAACAGGCCTGTCAAAACAACTGACTTCAAACTAATATGCACAATTGGCTATTTTACTTAAAAAAATTAATTAGTCCGAAAGTTAGATTTTCGAAAAAATATACGTATTTTTTTCTTTTGTTACGTAAACCAAAAACGACGAAGATATAACGCTTCTCAAAATCACAAAACGTCACTCGGTCGGTATAATTTTACAGGCGTTATGACGTCACAAGCCCCCACTCCCGAATTTCAAACCGTTTTATCTTTGTCAATATTCATTGATTCAAAGAAACATAAAATACCTATTAATTATTTTTCAATATTCTAACTGACGGACAAAACAGATTTTCAATTTATTTATGCAGTAAACTACACTATTTAATTACCAACCTTTTCTAATTCGTCATCGGGCGTAGTCAGAAATATTCTGAAGTCATCACTATGTGTCAGGATCGGGTGCTTCGCCACTCGTTCTGTTGACAAAAACACAATGTTTCACTATATAAAACTACTAAACCAAACTAAATTATATTTTTAAGGGACCAAATAGCAGGTGTACCGCAAGAATCACACAAATTGGACCAGAAATCTCCTGTACATTTTTAGATTTTCGTTGATTTTTCAATGACCGCTTGTCCGATTTCGATAAAATTTACATGGGACCATTTGGGAAGTAATCCCTTTCCAATAAAATAATGATAATTCAAATCGGTTGGTTAACGACGGAGTGATGCGCGTTCAACATAAAAAAAAATATAAGCATCCGGATTGAGAATATATATCGCCGCACAGGCCGATCGTCCGGGTTAAGCCGCGCTTGCCGAGGTTGGTCTGTGGATGGGTGACCATCTGTCAAAGCGAGTTTACTCCGTGCCTCGGAAAGCACGTAAAGCCGTTGGTCCCGGCTGTCATTTGTCGATCTTTGACAGTCGTTACTGTTAGTCAGAAGCTCTGAAGTCTTACAACCAGTCTCACCATGGGGTATCGTATTATCCAGTTACTGGATTGTGGAGGTCCGACAGGCAGTCGCTCCATGTAAAATACTGATATCCAGCTGCATCTGGTTTGACTGGAAGCCGACCACAATATAGTTGGGAAAAGGCTAGGCAGATGATTGAGAACCTCCTCCATTTTGAAGTCGGTTTTAAACCACTTAATTTCATCATTCAGCATTGAAACTCACATACACAAAAACCTGAATCAACTACTTGTAGGTCATATAATTATTTATTTTACTACTTATGTATACAAACTCACCTAGAAATGCATTAAGTGCACAAGTTCTAAGCGCCACGAAGGAGGGAGAGTACCGGTCCAGCTGCTGCCGCGCTGAGTGCAGCGGAGGGAGCGCAGGAGGAGCCAGCAGAGGGTGGGAGGAGCACAGCCGTTTGTGAAGGAGCTGGGGAGGAGATACAATCATTAAAATCAATATTTATTTAAATTACTAGCTGTAACTAGAAATGGGTTTATGAGCTGGAAAACCGGGGTCACGGGACAGCCTTATCAGGTCTGACCCTGGAACGTAAAGGGCTATTGAAGAATCACCGTTGATATTAGTTAGTACAAATCTAACAGTCCCTTCCGTCCAGGAGGACTCATTTGATGGTTTATACACATAAAAAAATGACTTGGAAATATTGGTTGCACTGAAAAAATGCCCCGTAAAGACCTTTGGCCTGGGCAATTTGCACTAGGCGTTTCTAAAAGTCTTTTACAATGCGAACAGCGAAGAAGTGAAGAAGAAGAAGAACTCTCTGTCAGCGTCTCTGTTTCCGAACGCATACAACCCTAATCTCTTCAAAGTTTGAGTGAACAGGCTTCTTCTGGGTAAGCTCACTCCATAGTCAACCTTTTCTGTCACCCCTGACATAGACTAAGGTCAAGAGGAAACCGCTACCAGAGCTACCAGTACTAGTACTAGTAGTCCGTAAGGAGTCAGTAAGGATCAGCTTGTATTTACCTTAAAATGGTTGTATCTCCTCCTGACATGCGGGGGAGTGGGCCAGCGTGCGCACACGCAGCGCACGCGGTACGTCACGTATGTCTCTAGAGTTGATAGCTGCTTCATTGGCGCGTCCACCTTTAAATTAAAAAAAAAAATGTATTATAAAAAGATACTAACTAAAAAAAAAAAAACATGTCAAATAATACTGAATCAGACATTTTTAATGAATAAGCCATAATATGCAATAATCAACTTTTCGCAAAAAAATAATTAATCTGAAAGATTGATTGGCAAAAATATTTAACCGTATATTTTATTTTGTAAGTTAAACTAAAATTGACGAAACGATAACGCTTTTAAAAATCACAAAACGACACTCGGTCGGTATAATTTTACAGGCGTTATGACGTCACAAGATCTCCACTCGACAAAAAACAACACGACTCGACAAAAACAAAAAATACGTGTTCATTATTTTTCAATACTCTAACTGACGGACTAAACAGATTTTCAATTTATTTATTAATTTCTTAAACTCACTTTCCATTTGTGGTGACCATAGAGTAAGTGAAGTTTCTACTACCATAGTTTAGACGTATATACCAGAGAGAAAGTAGACCTCATTGTAGAAAATAGAAAAGCGATCACGCCTTGTTTTTATAATTGAGCAGAAGCATTGCTTGGAATAACAAAAAGGTAGCTGTCACTTCAGAGGGCGAGTAACGGGTAGCTCGTCGTCTGATCAAGGATCCAGGCGTCATGATCCACGTGCGCACTAAGGAGCTGTCAGCAAATTGACTGACGGTGCCAAAATACGGAAGAGTTTTGCTATAGCAGCTATTGCTATTGCCAGCGGTTGACACCTCTGGCTAATAGCTAGTCAATTCTAAGACCTCATGAAGGTATGGAATCAAAGATCCTCACCTTAACAGCAATATCATATCCATGCTCCATGATGAGTGGCATGCCCTCGTGCGTGTCATCCGTCACCGTGGTGGCCTCCGTGTCCTCCGTGTCCGCATCATTCAGCTCCAGCACCGCTGAGCTGCTCTCGCTGGCCATAGTGCTGAAGAATTGAGATGTTGATGTGGAACAGTTAAAAATGGTTTCATGTACGAAACACCAGCCTCATCTAGTTTGTCAAAAGATGATGTGTACAAGTGTTTATATAGACGTACTTGCAAAAATAAATATCATTTTATTTCATTTGAGAGTCACAACTATGATTTTTTAGACCTCGTTCAAGGAGAAGCGACGCGTCGGGCGGTACGGCTGGCGGGCTGGCGACGCGTCAGTCGGTGAGGGCAATTTGGTGAATTGTTGCCTTGAACGTCCTCATACATCGCCGTTTGTTTTCCCGACGACCCGCGAAATGTGCCGCGCGTCCTTGAACAAGGTCTTACTTTCTCTATTTTTATTGTTTACAAGACCGTTTATTGCAGACCAATAACTTAAAACTATTCATTCAAGTTGGTTATCATCAATATATTTCTACCCTTATCCCATTTTACTAATACTTGTGTATTCGTTAATAAAAAATATAAGTAGGCAAAAACTACAGAGCACCACCTGCTACGATCCTTACATACTTCTTTCACCTCATCCACATTCATACATCTGGTCATACAAGCGCTTTGATTGCGAGTACCCGCCTTTTCTGAAGCACTTCACCAATAAGGTTGGTATATGTCTTCTTAGGGTATTACCTTTACTTCTGGTTTTGTACCATGTAAAGATATTTGTAGCTTCTGCTGACCCCTTCTGAGTAAAAGGCGTGAGTTAATATCTATCTAAAAAGACAAGTAATAACAAACAAAGCTGTCTACTCAAGATAATGAACAGACCAGAAAATTCAAGTTCGCATTTATAATAATTCTAAAATTAGAATTAGTTTTGTGCAAAAGTGAAACCATAGAGATACACATTTATGTATGAGTCATGAACAATGTAATATGATTAAAACAAAGCATTTAAATAATCATAATTGTCTAGGATTGCATGACTCAGCTCTAGTAATTTGATTTAGAAATGAAATAAAACGTTTGCACAAAGTAAACGCGAATTATTGTATTTTACGGCTAATTTTCTCCATGAAATCGGTGGAGAAACTAGAAAAGGCGTTTGCGCATTTCTTTTTTTATCTTTAACATAGAAATATAATAAAATAGTAATAAACAATTAATAAAATGATACTTAGTTACGAAATAGAGCGTTTTTACGTTAAGAAGTCGAAAATAACACGATAAATACTTTAGATAAACTTTAAGAACATCTGCTGAATTTAGCGGCAGTAAATTAGCATTTTAATGTTTGTTTATCTGTTTTGCACCTCTGGTAATTTGTTTTCTACAGGAAAAAGGGGGCGTAATCTATTCGCAATTTATTACATTTTTAACTAATTACGTCCCGTAATTAGCATCGCGTGTTATCGCTGTCACTGCAGAGGCTTCACGATAGCGATAACGGCCGCCTAAATAAAGTTTTGATTGCGAAAACTCGCAAAAATATTTGCCCTAGATAGTTTAGAATGGATCGATATTGATACCAAATAAACTTTAAATATCACTACATTTACACTATTTTATAGCAAATACAGTTATTTGAAATGTGCATGTAATCGTTATTTACCTTTTTGTTCAGTAATTTACAGGATAATCACAATAATTTCTGTTAAAAACAATAAAATACGAATAGGTAAATTACTACAAATGACAGACAATCTGACAACAAATGACGTTCCATTTATGGAAACGGAAAAGTAGAATTTGATGATGTGACTATTTTTTTGGGGTTTGGTGCCGCTTCCATGTAACGGTTCTTCCGTGAAATGGAAAGTTTCAAATGATATTCTGGATACTTGGTTTTTGAGAATATCCCCCACAGACTAAATAGTAAAAAAGGTTTTCTTTTAATCATTCCTTGAACTAGCAACCCGGAACGCGTCTGCTTCTGTCAGTTCAGTTCAATGACACATAGTCAGTTGACGTTTGTTTTTCATCGTAAGTGTTTCTGAAGTCGGAGTCCAGTGTGGTCTATTGTGTGGTAAATTGCCACGAAGTGTTCATTATACGACGAAAACGTGTTATTTTCTAGGAGTGTACTAAGAGGGCGGCAAAATTACGTCCAAAATGCAGGGCGTTAGTGCTCCGCGGGAGCCTACGCAACCCGTGATAAGCACAAGCTCTACAATACTAAGCATGAGGGAAAAAGAGAAATACATTGAAGACTTCGACTTTCCCTTCTGCGATGAGTCTTCTAAATACGAGAAAGTTGCTAAAATCGGGCAGGGAACCTTCGGAGAAGTGTTCAAAGCCCGGCAACGGAACAGCAACAAAAAGTTCGTCGCTATGAAAAAAGTGTTAATGGACAATGAAAAAGAAGGCTTCCCGATCACTGCATTGCGAGAAATAAAGATCCTACAGCTCCTGAAACACGAGAACGTGGTGAATTTGATTGAGATTTGCCGCACAAAGGCAACATTACACAACAAATACCGTTCGACATTCTACCTTGTTTTCGATTTCTGTGAACACGATTTGGCTGGCTTACTGTCGAATGTGAACGTCAAATTCAGTCTGGGAGAGATCAAGAAGGTTATGCAGCAATTGTTGAATGGATTATATTACATTCACAGTAACAAAATTCTGCACAGAGATATGAAAGCTGCAAACGTGCTGATTACAAAGAATGGGATACTAAAGCTGGCTGACTTTGGTCTGGCAAGAGCCTTCAGTGTGGCAAAGTCGGGACAAGTCAATAAATACACAAACAGAGTGGTAACACTGTGGTATCGGCCTCCAGAACTGCTATTAGGTAAGTTACTTTTTTTATATTATATCCTGCCCTTCTCATTAGATGTATGAACACATCACAATAATTAGAAACCAGGGCCGCCAAAAGCTGCCAGTGAGCGCAGATCGTGGGGAATAGTTGGATAAGAGAAGCACAGAGCCGCGAGATATGGTATAAAAAGTGGGAGGCCTATACCCAGCAGTGGGTGTTCCCGGGCTAATATGATGATTATGATGATCAAAATAATTCTAATTCAATACAAACCAAAAAAATTGCTAAATGTCAACAAGACAGATATCCAGGAAAGGGAGATTAAATTTAAAAAAAATGTGTAAACATAACTAGTCTCGGGGTGTCACATTTACAAACATGTTATATTAGTTCTTGTATGGAAGGCTTAACCTAATGTGATCTGCTAGTGAATTCGACTCTCTTGGCTTGCTTTTGCATCCTACAGAAGCCCCATAGTCCTGAAGTGCTTAGGACATCCAATATAATTATTAAAGATGGCTACGATATTAAAATGAGTATCAACCATAACTGGCATGTTTCAAACGTGTAGCAACATATTAACACTTGTGTTTTGCTTAAACATATTGTTTACTACAGGCTTACTCGCCAATTCAATGGTTTAATCTGAGATATTTGGTTAAAACTGGGAAAAACAAACATAACTGATAATTAGTTATAAACCTTGAGCTAAAATTTCTTGAAATCCTATGATTTTATTTCGTCTTTCTGTTCCATCCAATATTTGATACGGCTGGACTGATATTGGTTTACTTTTCACTTGTAGATAGCTAATGTTTTTTCAAATATTTCAAACTACACCTAATGTTAGAAAATTAATTGTCGTTGTTTTCAAAAAAATGAAATGAAAATTAACCCATCAGGTATTTTTAACTAAAGTAAAATTTTCTTCCCAAAATTTAAGCCACTAATGTTTTTTTATCCCCCCAGGTGACCGCAATTACGGCCCACCCGTGGACATGTGGGGAGCCGGTTGCATCATGGCGGAAATGTGGACCCGTAGCCCAATTATGCAAGGTCCTACTGAGCAACAACAACTAATCCTGATCTCCCAGCTCTGTGGCTCCTGCACCCCTGATGTCTGGCCCGGAGTTGAGAATCTAGACCTGTATAACAAGATGGAACTGCCCAAGGGACAGAAGAGGAAGGTTAAGGAACGTCTGAAGCCATACGTGAAGGATCCTTATGGCTGTGACCTGCTTGATAAGCTGTTGCAGCTGGATCCAGCAAAGAGGTGAGTATTGGGTGGTAAAAAGGTGTCGGTAAACTGTACATTGTTTTTCCGATTTTGCATAGTGGTTAATTGGTCAATTGACATAGTTTTTATGAACTTTCAAAATGTGTTTCCCCCATAGAGTTTATATGGCAATAGACATCTATGAGTAACAATTTTTTTTAACGCTATGACCATTATACTACTGTTATTGATTTTCAAATTAAAAATCTAGTTTTTCTCCTAAAATAAAGTGTCTATTTTTAGAAAAGTTGTTTCTAGGTGTAATTGTTTAATACTGGCTTCTACTCTATTGTATTGTTTAGTTTGTATACTAATTTATAAGTCGTAAAATTAATTTGAAAATTGACTCTTATATCCAAAAGATAATGCAACGTCATTGGCTATTCATTCCTTATTTTTTATTTTCATGGAATTGCGCGATGATAATTTCACAGAATTAAGTTTCCGTGCAAAAGAATAACTTTTAGCTTGTTGAATAAATTCAAAGTACTCACCTCCCCTCTCTTACCCAGATACGACGCTGACACAGCCCTGAACCACGACTTCTTCTGGACCGATCCGATGCCCTGCGACCTCGCCAACATGCTGGCCCAGCACACTCAGAGCATGTTCGAGTACCTCGCCCCTCCGCGCAGGCCTGGCCACCTGCGGCACCACCACCACGGCGTGGCTGGGGCCCAGGCCAAGCCCACTCAGCCCGTGCAGGACTCGGGGTATCAGGACCGGGTGTTCTAGAGAAGGCTCTGATGTAGGAAGTGGTGTGTGTGACTTTTTAAGTGAAGTTATGGTGATGTGGGGTCGGGGTTTTTTGGTTAGCGAAATTTTTTGCCATTTTCTGGTTTTTTGTCCATTTTGCCCGTGTTTTTGACCATTTTTCCCGCAAATTTGGCCATTTCGCCCGCGAGTTTGACTGGAAAATAGTAAAGCTGCCAATAAGGATTTTTGTAATCGTATGAGTGATTTTGGAGATTATTTTCTACAGTTCAAGCTTTCAAACAAAGGAACTTTTTTTGCTGGTCACAAATAAAAATACATTGGATGTTTATTTTTTGTATGCAACAAAAACGATTCCTTTGAAATGAATTGTGAAAACATATTTATTTTTTGTTTTATCATTCGTAATTTTACTACGCTCCATTATGTAGAAGACTCAAAAAATACTTCTTTTTCCTTTTTTTTTTCAAATCAGCAAAGTTTCGCTAGCTTATCTAACTCGACCCTACACGTACCTCTGCCTACCCCTACAGTACAGTTGTGATGTTGTATTTACAAAGTGATGAACAAACAAACAAACAGTTTTACAAAGAAAAACAATTCATATATTCCGATGGAAAACAATTTTATGTATGTATGTGATACTGACTATTCAATGAATATTTATTTATAGTAGAGGATTAGAGGCCAGTCCCTCACAGACAGGAGGCCTGTGTCCCAGCGGTGGGAACATTTTAGGATGATTCATAAAAAATATATAAAATTTTGTAATATTACAAGGGATTTTGAACTTTATATTGTGGTGTTCAAGGTAGTTAATACAACAGCAGGCTCAATGTCTGTTACAATTTTTTTTTTTTTGCAAATTATTACCCTGAAAGTTATAAAAAACGCTTGATTGTATCTTAAGTGTTGTGTAAATTACTGTAACAAGTGTTCCTTAGCCTGAAAACAGTTAATAACGGTCATTATATTTTAAAAGAGAAAAAAAAATAGAAAATTAATTGAGATGCAAATTAATTTTCTATTTTTTTGTTTTCTCTTTTAAAATCTAATGACCGAAATTTTTTAATTTTAAATAGATGTCAAAATAATGATGTACAGAATATTGTCTAAAACTACATACGTTATTGTACAGGGTGTGCCAAATAGCGTAATAAAAAATTAAAATAAAAACTTAAAAATATGTAGAGTATTGTAGATATGCTGAGTTAAGATTAAAATCAGTAGCTAGTATGCGTTTCAACAAAAAAAAAGTATGTTCTTGGCGCCATCTTGTGACGTCATGCACGCTATTTGCTTATGAAAATAATAATATTACAATTCTTTTTTATAATTTTTTAAAATTGCTCCTTTTTTCGTTACAATATGGCGCCAATGTCATTCCATTGCTAGTTAAAACTTACTTCTACCCAATAGATTGTACGGTTCATGTAAAATACTGATATTCAGCTACATTTAGCCAAGACTGGAAGCCACCCCAACATAGTTGGTGAAAAGGCTATAATTATTTCGTGAAAATATGTATTAATAGATAGTTCTGTTATCTAATTATCCCATACACTAAAATATAATAGCTTCGCCTTAATTAGTGTCCAGATGATGGCAATAGGAGCACTCCCTATCATTTGGACTTAAAATAAATGGCGAATTTTGTATGTACTATGTATAATGGCCTCTAGCATTTAAGTTTATGTGGGGATTTCTTAGATTATAGAATGCCCGGATACTTAGTAGGCCACTCAGAATTGAAGCCAAAAACACGGTAGAATAATTACCCCCGTAAAACAAGTGAAAATCTCCAAGGAAAATATTCAAAATTCAATTTATAAAAATGGCTTACTTTTTGTTTGGAACACGGAATCTGGACATTTTGTAATCTGGGTAGTAGTAAATCTTAAACTCAGGCAGAGATTATAGAATAGTAACTGTTACTACTTTTACATACTTCTTTCGGCTTTCGTCTCTGTTTATAACTTTGCTTCATGTTTTTAGTGCCTTCTCTTTTTCTCTTTACAAGATGTATATAAGGATCGTAGCAGGTGGCGTTCTATAGTCAAAAGAAGGTGTGAGATTTATGTATGTATATAAAAAGTCGATATGTATAAAAAAATACATAAAAATTAAAAATAAGAAAATGTTAATTTTTTTATGTATGAAGCCTTACTGAATTCTGTAATGGTTTATTATAGTTCCTAAGGATGTAAATAAAAATAAAATAAGTTTTATTTGTCCAATTGTAAAAAAAAGAAAAAAATGTTAAATGGATTTTGAAAAAAATAGCTTTAGGAATCGAAACCTTCGGGGATTATTTGTGTGATGTGTTATTAATGTAATTATAGAATATGTTATTATATTCCGTGATCGCGATTGTTGAGTAATTGCTTGATTTTAACGTATTCTAGCAATGTACGCTCTAAAACACAAGAAGTATTATATCTTTTTCTGCGCCTTGCAACTAAGCAATATACTATTATTTGGGCCCCTTTTTATAATCCAAACTAATATTATAAATGCGAAAGTAAGTAACTCTGTCTGTCTGTCTGTCTTTTCTTCACGCCTAAACTACTGAACCGATTTGTGTGAAATTTGGTACAGACATAGTTTGGAACTTGAGAAAGGACATAGGATAGTATTTATTACGAAAAATTAAAAAAAAAAAGAACAAAAATCTGCCGGAAGTCACTATTCCACGCGAACGATGTCGCGGGCAAAAGCTAGTATAAAATAAAGGGTTCTGCATAATTATTCCATTATCTAGTAGATGTTCATTGCATTGTTAATGCATATTTGTTCTGTTAGAAACTGCCCGTTGCCGTAACAGAAAACCACTGCCAATAATGAAAAAAAAATGCTTTAAAAATAATAAAGTTGTCGTAATTTATAAGAAGTAATTCCCAACTTCTTTTACTGCTATGAATATACAAGGTGTCCATTGAAGAGTGGATCAAATCGAATAGGGGGAATTGTCAAAAACCATTTTTTTTATCTATTCGATTCGATCCACACTTCGAGGCACATCCTGTATGTTTCTAGTAATGGCTAAGTTACTTTATAATAACTTGTGTACGAATTATAAAACTACACTCGCAAGCAGAAGTATGGAATCACTTAGAATTAATCCAGGTTAGCTCTTTAAATAATGGCGTGATTTGAGAGAATTTGGATCAGTTTAAAGTTTACAGTTAAACCAATAAAATAAAGTGGAAACATATTTATTCCTACACCTCCACTATTCTTTTCTGATTAATTTCGTTGCAGGATCCAAGACAGGTAAATTCATTCTCCGGGACACGTCGAGCTTCATTGTCTCGGCGCTTTTCTGGTGGTTGCCACTGTTGATTCTGGCTTTCAGGAATTGCAGTGGTTTGGGAATAGTGTGGTAGGATTGTCCCAAAAAAAAACCTTTGAAAAAAAAAACCGTTTTTATTTAATCTTACTTAGTCATTTATTACTCAAGATCGCGTAGAATCGTAGTAAGTGATTCCATACTATTGCTTCCGAGTGTAGTAGGTATTTAAAAATGTATTGTCTCGACTGAAAATCGATGTTCTTATGTAAATAATGATGTTGATATAAAATTATAATGGTTTTTTTTTCTGTAAATAAAACTATATTTTAATACTGCATTAAGCAATTTTATTTCGTTTCCTTCTTCTTCTTCGTCGTGTCGATGATTTCTTTAAATTATATGTTTCGAACAAAACTCTGCCACATTCACGGCGTTGGTGGTGGCTTCGGACAGTTCCCTTAGAGTGTTCGTATCCTTTATATTACGATTACGAACAATGCAATCCTTAATCAAAAGCACGGTTGGTGCAATTGTTGAGCGGTTGGCTGCAGCTCCGCAAGTCGCGGACTTGAGCCCCGTACGTATAAAATATTATATGGCCTACAGGTAGTTGTGCCAGGTCTGGTTGTTTGCAAAAGTTAGATGTTTTTAAACGCATCAACGATACAGGAGAAAATACTAATGCGGAGGGAAAATGTCAAAAAAAATCGTCCACGAGAGCACTTGCTTATTTCACCAAAATCTGCCACAGCTCAGAACTATGTAATACAGTACCCCTTGGTAAGACTTGGTAAGTTTCCAACTTCTAGCTAACAATAACGTCGAAGATCTAGAAAGTACAAATTACAGCTGGGATGAACCGGCTTCGTGTGCTTTCCGTGGCATGGAGGAAACTCGTTATTATACATGGTGGTGACCGCGACATGCGTATTTTTAATAAGGTACTGTCAGACTCGTACTGACCAAAATCCACGGTTTTCCTTCAATAGCCCTTTACGTTTCGAGGTCAAGGCTATCTTTTTAGACAGTCTCGCATCCCGATTTATGATTAATTAACACCAACTTATTCATTTTATTAATTACTAACGTGAACATTACATGAAACTAGATTCACACATGAATCTAATAAGTTTCATCAAATTATAATCGACTGACTGACTTTAGTCTGTGTTGGACACTGGACATCACTAGTAATGTCAAATAAGTTTTCTGAAAAACAAGCCAGGTTTTGTCTGTTTACATTGAAAATTAATTAAATTCCTGTTTTTGAACAGTTTATAAATGAGAGTTTATTTACATAATATAAAAATAATGATAAAGATATATAATTCAAGTAAGTAGATGCCAAATTAATGAATAATGCAATGTTTGCCAAGTGCACTCAAAAACCAAGTAGGTATTTCATTTCTTCGTAAAGTGGTTATGAGAGTTTTAGTTAAACTATTTCCGTAAGAATATATAGAATTGATTTTCCTGTAAATTTAATTCTTTTTGTTTCAGTTATATTACAGATTATCTAACTTCTCAGTTAATTCCTTTGCCAGCATACTGCCACTGAGTTCAGCCACTACTGTTGGCTACTTGTTATGGGTCATTGGGAACATTGAAATTAATCTAAAAGAAGAATATCTATCAACAAGGTCTTATAAATATGGCAAGCAGAATAATATTTGAAGATGATATTGTAAACAATACTAAAGAACCAGAAACAATAACAATAAAACAGGAAAATGAAAATACTCAAGAAAGTGATGATTTCACAGAAACGAATCACATGGTCAATTCGATTGTACTTGGTAGCAAACACAGTGAAATATCGGGCAACGTAATTCTTATTGGCAGTCGTATACCAAAAAGAAAAGAGATACCAATTAAATATATAGGTCACAAGGATAATTCTCCAAGTGAGGATAATATCGGAGAAGGTAAACCTAAGGGCAAGAGAAGAATAAGAACTGAGCTTGAAATGCTTGGTATAGATATAAAAGACAATAAAGATGATTTAGATAATAATTACGATGTATTCGGAGATGAAAGTAATATATTTAGGAAGTATAAGTTGCGAAAAACTGAGCAAACGTAAGTAGAACTAATGTGTATCTTATTAAAAGTTATTTTTAGTCTATTATCTCTATTCACAAAATCAATTCTCATTGAATTCATTGGTTAGGCTTGCCATCTTTTATATGGGACTTTAACTGGTAAAAATGAATAAATTTTATTTCAGCCATGGAGTAAATTGCAATTTTTTATTATTATGTACTTGTTACTGATGAGTGATGTTTACAAGATTTCTGTCAGTTATCTCCCAAAACTGAAAACCATCTTAGTAAATATTTCCTTCTCATTCCAGAATCTCCTATAAAGAACCAGAGGATATCAAACCAAAACTTCACAACAGGGCAGTGAAAGAAACCTGTCCTGATTGCCAACAACAATTTGAAAGCAAAGTCTCATTATTTAACCATCTCCGGGCACACAATAAAACTGTCCAGGGATTTACTTGTTCTCAGTGTGATCAGAAATTTGGCAAGAACACAGAATTAGTTGCTCACAAGGAAACACACAGCAATGGCACCTTTCTTTGCAATAACTGCAAACTAGCATTTTCAAATCACCGTGACTACTTACTCCATTGTTATGACCATTTGGACAAATCACATTTCAAGTGCCCTGAATGTTATCTACACTATCCAAAAAGTGTATACAAGGTACACATTACAATGCATTTCCCAGACACCATATCATGTCACTTATGTTCTTTTGTAACTAAAAATGAAAAGAATCTAAAGATTCATTTGAATCAGCACCGTGACAGATTTACTTGCGTTGAGTGCGGGAAGGTTATAAATAACAAGGAGAGGTATAATTATCACATGAGTGTCCATACCGGAGTGAAAAAGTTTCAATGTTTATACTGTGGTGCCTGCTTTCGTACCAGCAGTCAGAGGCAAGTACATACAAGAATACACACTGGTGAAAAGCCTTACACTTGCGACTTATGTGGTTACAAAGCAAGACAATCGGCAGATTTGCAACGTCATATAGAGAAACATGGCGAGAAAAAGTACACTTGTGACGATTGTGGCAAGAAATTTCACATTAAATACTACTTAATGATACATATAAGATCTCATATGAAGAAATTTATGTATGAATGCCCGGAATGCAAGGCTCAGTTTAATACTACCACTGGGCTGAGGACCCATTCTTTGTTTAAGCATACAAGTGAACGCCCAATTGAGTGTACGGTTTGTGACAGAAAGTTTATTAATGATAATCAGTATAGAAAACATTGCAGGGCTAAATATCATTTGAGAAATATATATGGGCTTCATGTAAATGAATGAGCTTTATGATTTAAAATTATAATGTATTTTAGGTATGTTTATAAATATTTAAAACCACATACATAAACAGCCATGAGCCAGGCCTGGAACAACTATGTATTTGCAGGCATACAATTTTGATGAATGTTCCTAATTTAGTTGTTAAAAGAAAATATCATTGTGTTTTGTTAAGCTACTTGTAAGAAATTCATTCTAGTAAACGTTATGCGATTTCTGATCAATTATGCATTTAATTTACCTAAACCATACCTACCATAAAATAAAATCTCTATATTTTTAGCGTGTAATATCATCAATCATCAAGAGTAATCCCGCCGTGGTTGGAGCCTTCGGTTGCCCTTTACGTTCCAGTCACAGAGTACTTTTTATATATAGGTTCCAGTCGAGTTAGCGTAAAAGACGAAAAATGAAATAAGGTTGATTTTAAGCAAGAATGAGTTTTTTTTTTAATAAGTGTAATGTCTATTCAGTTGTTGGTTCTCCTTTTAATAAGGTGATTCCTTCGTAGTAGCCCGCAAAATTCAAATTTTGTTGTGTTTTTTTGCATTTTGCATAACGGTGACAAGTTGTAACTTGATCAAAATATGATTCTCGACAATAACAAGCATAATTTTAAATATAAGAATGAGCAAAACATTTGCTCCATTAGCTCTCACATAGATTTAGTCAAAATAAGTTAGGTTTTTGGAAATTTTACCCATGTGTTATAAATGATACATGGGAATGCATTTGTTCTATTTCGGGAGCATTTTTGACGCCCATTATAAGCGATCGTGCGAATGGGCTCTTACAGGGACACCTGCGAAGCGATAAAAGAAATAATTCAATAATTAGTTTTATACAAATTAAAAAACATCTTTTATCAAAATGCTATTACAGTTTATCGGAATTTTTAAATGATTAAAATATTAATTTAAATGCGTCTAAAATTCAATTGCGATATTTCTTAAAGGTTAAATTGTTAAGTTATAGTTATTATTGTTAAATCTTTTTATTTTCTTTTATGTCGTTGTTTGAAGTTAAATTCACCCTATGTCTCAACCATATTTGTACGCCATACCTAAATGGCAAAACATGCAGCTACCTCATCATTTATTAATAAGACCTGTATATTGTATACCACTCATGTTTTTACAAATAAATATATCTTTATCTTTATCTATTAATTAAAAAAAAAATCGACTTAATACTCGCAATTTAAAGATTTTTAATCTGTGCCACAATGCCACAACGCCCATCACTACTATTTGTCAAAAGTGCGAAAAAAAAGGCCGAGTAAATATTTTTCTGCTCAAAATTTTAACAATACACCGGTAAATATGAATATTGTATGTGAATACTTGTTTAGTAATAGTTGAAAATCAAAGATCCCGCTCTGAAACATCACTGCTCTGCATTAGACGCCTCCTTAACACAGGTAAGCTACAATATTTATATTTTGTATTTCTAACCTTTACGCCGATGTTTTCGCGCGTAAAACTCTAAAAGAATGGTTTATAAACATTCGATGACTCAAAATAATTGTATTTAATGCGTTTAATATCGATTTTAAAACGCATTGCATTAATTATCATCGCGGTGTTATTCTGTAAATCGCTTCGTGGATGCGATCGAGCTTGTTGCGTTTGATATGGCATTATGAACTCTATGTGTCATGGTCATAAGGTTGATGTCGTGTTTTCGATGTTGATGCGATATAGCTTCCAGAATAAGACTTCGCGACTGGTTATTGCTTTTCGGCTGTACTAGTCGTTAGGGTTGCCAGTTTCGAGTAATTTACATTAATTTTGGGAAAATACTTCTTATTATTGATGTTAGTTTTACTTATTTTATTGGTTTTGAAAGTGTTTTGAGAGGGAGATGTCAATGTAACCATATAAACTTGTGTTCTTTTATAATAAAGGGCAGTATAGCAACAGCATTCGTTGTATCACTTACTCCTAATATCACTCATCCGTACATGGCGACCGTGACAGCGTAAACGCTAGCAGCGTATGTTTACATTTCTTTGACCAAAACGGGTGTCGCAATGTATTGTAACGAGACCAATCTCGTACTGGGACTTAGCGTGGTCACTATTCTATTTTGTGAATATTTACCACGACAATCACAAAATGGGTACAACTAATACGAAGGAAGAAGTTATAGTTCCACAAAACGCAGCAGGTGGAAGTAACAGCGCTGACATCACGCAGCTGACGATACATGCCAGCACAACAAACATCATTTTAATCGTGTTACTTCTTATAGCATCGTTGGCGTTTTTGTATGGTATCTTCAGAATCTACAAGAATTGCCATCAGAAATGGATGGGTAATGAGATCAGGAAGGACAGATTACGATGTTCTATATGGAGACGTAGAGCTGACGCAGAGGAAATGCGGACGAATGCCAGAGGCTACAAGAAGGACACTGAGGACGTCATCTGAAGAGTTAAAAACCCAGGGTTTACGAAGAAAAGTGCGCGAAAGTTGTATTCGTTATGTGTCAGTGCGTGGTTATATATAAGGTGTTGTCTATTCTCTATTAGTAGTAAACGTGTAATAGCATAAAATATACATGACATTATTTTAGAGGACTAAAATAAGTGACAAATGAAAAAAAAAATGAACGCTGGAGTGTATGCAGTATAAAATAATGGTATGTAATTCAGTACCTACTAAGAAAATAGAAATAAGTATTTATGTTAAATGGCAGAAAACTTAAAAACATTGTACGACAAGTTAATTGAAATCAGAAAATATTTGATAAAGATAGGTCCAGATAGAAGAAAAGGTAACATTATAATCGTAAAATTAGCAGAGGCAGACAACTTAGTAAAAGAGTACAACTTATTTTTAGAATATTATTCAAAATCGAAAAGCACCGTATGTGAGAGTGAATGTTCGCATATTCAAGAGCTTTGCGCAAATTTTGATCATTTATATGAACAAATATTAGAATTGTGCTCACAGAAACCTAGTACGGCAAATAAAATGGCAACTACTTGTAAATTTGATTTAAAAGTTGCTTTAAGTTTATTACCAGTTTGTACAGACGATGAGGCTAGCGTAAAGCAACTTATAGATGGCATAGAGTATTACAAAACAGAGTTAGACGAAAATTCACAAGGAAAACTGTTAAATTTCGTATTAAAAAATAGACTGTCACAGACCGCAAAATTGAAATTAGCGACTTCATATGTCAATATTGACGACTTTATAGCTGACTTGAAGATTCAGTTATTGCCTAAAAAATCGGCTACAGCAATTCAACGAAAGCTGCAAAGTCTTAGGCAAAACGATTTATCAATCGATGATTTCGGCAAAAAAATTACGGAATTGTTTGTTGATTTGACGATCTCTCAATCGGGGGCCAACGAGGCCAGTTTGAAAGTTTTAAAGCCAATTAATGAGAAGCAAGCTATCAAATGTTTCTCAGATGGATTGAGAAATCGACGACTTAGTACAATAATTTCAGCCAGAAATTTTACATCATTGAAAGATGCAGTACAGGCGGCCATCGATGAAGATATAACAAGTCCATCAACATCTTCCGATATTTTAACGATGAATTATAGAGGGAGATCGTCTTATAACTGGTCACAGCGGAGAGGCCGCTTCTCATACGCAGGTAGAGGACGCGCACGTGGCAATCAACAGGTTATCCAAAACCAAGACGAACAGCAGGATCAGGTTCGGAGAGGATCGCAGGCAAGCTGGCGCCGGTCCACCCGACCATTTCATGGAAACAGAGGTAGGTCCAATTATAGCACCTCCAGGGATCAACACATACATACATTGGATGACTCAGAAACGCAGGAAAATACAGAAACAGAACAGCGGAATGAGGACCAGTTTTTTCGGGACTAAAAATATAATTTTATCATGCAATAACGTAGGCTACGTAAATATAAAATCGCATAACCATTATTCATACCAATTATTAGTAGACACCGGTGCATCCATATCTGTCATAAAGTATAAACAAATTCTCGACCAAAACATTCCAATCCATATCGAGAAGACACTTGTAAACGGCATCGGGGGCAAAGTACAGGCTATAGGATATGCTTATTTGCGCCTAGTTATTGGAAATCAGACCCTACAACATAAGTTCTATGTTTTTAAAACATTGCCTTGTAAAGGTAGTGGCATACTGGGACAAGACTTTTTAAGCAAGTATAAATCAGTATTAAATTACGGTAACCAAACTTTGTTACTATGGAATAACAACTCAAAGGTATCATTACCATTAATAATGACAAACAATCATTTTAATATACCGGCAAGATCAGAGTCTATTCACTTTATTCGAACATGTGAGATAGAAGAATGTGTAGTTAATGGAACAGAACTGCAAAAGGGGATCTTTGTCGCAAATACTTTAGTTAAGCCCACGAATGGGAAAATACCAATTAGGATTTTAAACACCACGGAGACAGATTTAGTCTTGACAACAATTAGTCCAACACTTTACAAAGCAAGCGAGTATGATGTATGTTCATTTCAAGAAACCAATAATAATGCTGATCGTGTCAGAAAGGTATTCGCTTCGCTATCGCTGAAACATTTAAATAAAGAGGAGCAATTGTCCATAGAGTCCATTTGCGCAAAATATGCAGATATTTTCTTCCTACCGGGTGATAAATTAGGAACAACTAAATTATATGAACACTCAATAACATTGAAACCAAACGTGGCACCAGTGTACGTTAAGCCCTACAGAATGCCGCATTCACAGAAAGCCGAATTAAAAAAACAAGTGGACAACTTATTGGAACAAGAAATTATTGAACCTTGTTCCAGTGAGTGGTCCAGCCCAGTACTCCTAGTGCCTAAAAAATCAGACGCAAACGGGGAAAAAAAATGGCGGTTAGTTATAGATTACCGTAAGCTCAACACTTGTATTCAGGATGATAAGTTTCCACTGCCAAACATCACGGATATACTAGATTCCTTGTGTGGATGTATTTATTTCACACATTTAGATTTAAACCAAGGATTTTTTAACGTAGCGTTAAACAAACACAGTAGGAAATATACTTCATTTAGTGCAGACGGTGGTCAGTATCAAATGACAAGAATGCCTATGGGACTCAAAACTAGTCCCAGCTCATTTTCGCGTATGATGACCATGGCAATGACCGGGCTATCCTACGACAAGTGCTTAGTGTACCTAGACGATCTTATTTGTATGGGACGGAACTTAACTGACCATAACAAAAATTTAATAGAAGTATTCGAAAAGTTGCGCAGTGCCAACTTAAAATTAAATCCCACTAAATGCGATTTCCTTAAGAAAGAGATGCTTTATTTAGGCCACGTGGTGACAGGCAATGGTATATTGCCGGACCCAGATAAGATTAAAATAATTAAAGAGTATCCAGTTCCTAAAAGTACGGACGAAGTGAAACGCTTCGTTGCTTTTGCAAACTACTATAGAAAATTTATAGACCACTTTGCCGACAAAGCCTATCATTTAAACCTTTTAAGTAAGAAAAACACTAAATTCAACTGGGATAGCAACTGTCAAACGTCATTTGAAACTCTAAAACAGAGTATGATGTCACCGCCAATCCTACAGTACCCAGATTTCTCAGAACTAAATCAATTCATAGTACAAACCGATGCATCTGGGTACGCAATTGGGGCAGTACTATCAAATTCAAATGGCAGACCAATAGCTTACGCTAGTAGGAGCCTTAACAAAGCGGAAAAGAACTATCCCACTATAGAGAAAGAACTCTTAGCTGTAGTTTGGGCTGTCAAATATTTCAGACCCTATTTATACGGTCGTACATTTAAAATACTAACCGACCACAAACCCCTTGTATACTTATTTAATTTAAAAGACCCATCTAGCAGGCTCTTTAAATTTAGACTAGCTCTAGAAGAATACAATTACGAAATAGAATACGTAAAAGGGAGTGAGAACTGCGTTGCAGACGCATTATCTAGAATAAAAATTACGTCAAAAGAACTTAAAGAAATGAATGAGTGTCTGTGTGCAGTAATGACTCGCGCTCAAAAACGAAAATTAGATGCTGTCGCCCCGGCAGATGAGTTGCCCACCGACAACTTGCCAGTTCAACCACATGTAGTGGAAACTCATATCAAACCAAGAGGCGCAGTAGAGTTAAGATTTGCACCCAGTAGCAGTCTTAAGAAGTTAAAGAGCGATAGCTCAGTAGTGTTACAAACACACATAATATTATTGTATAATGCCCAAATGAAAACTATATTCATAAACTCGGCATCTCAATCACAAACTACGCGAGCCGAGTTTGCGAGAGAGCTGAGTGATCTATGTAACAAGCTAAATATAGAAGAAGTATACTTCATTAAAAATTCGAATAATAAAATTTTTGTAGAGAAATTAACTAGTGAGATAAGAAAACAAAGCAACTGGAAAGGGCCCAGATTATGTATATTAAAAGATGTCGAAAGAATAGAGGACAAAGATGATAGGAAAGTGATACTCAACGACTTTCATCTTTTGCCCACTAGTGGGCACGCGGGCATGAGAAGAATGCTGACTAATATAAAAAAATACTATTTTTGGCCAGGCTTAGAAAGTGATGTCAAAAATTATGTCAAAAAATGTGTTCAATGTCAGAAGCATAAGTATACAGTTCAGGTGAAAGAGCCAATGGCAATCACCACAACTGCTCATTCGGCTTTCGATAAAATCTTCTTAGACTTGGTAGGACCATTAGACAAAGACAGCAACAATTTTTCTTATATATTGACATTGCAATGCGAGCTGTCCAAGTATGTATGTGCGTATCCCCTCGTCACTAAAACCTCTACAGAAGTAGCACGCACCTTCGTGGATAACTTCATACTTCAACATGGCATCCCGAGGGACATAGCTACCGACAGAGGCACAGAGTTCATGTCCGAGACCGTGACACAGGTTTGTGAATTACTACATATTAAAAAGTTAAACTCAACTGCGTATCATCACCAAAGCATCGGAGCGCTAGAGAACTCGCATAAAAATCTAGGTGCATTTTTGCGAATCCAAGCAGAAGGAAAACCCGAATTATGGAGTACTTGGTTACCATTCTGGTGCTTTGCTTATAATACGACAGTTCACTCGTCAACAAAATTTACACCATTCGAACTCGTATACGGTAGAAAGTGTAACTTGCCCAATAATTTGGAAAAGTGTGTAGAGCCTCTATATAATTACGACAGTTACCCGCTTGAACTTAAGTACCGCCTACAGGTTTCTCAAACCGAAGCGCGGGAAAATTTGATAGCCAATAAAATAGGCAGAAAAAGTAGATACGACCAGCATGTAAATCCAATACGCTACAAGCCAAACGATCAAGTTTTAATTAAAAATGAAACTGGCAATAAACTTCAACAATTATATTCTGGACCTTACAAGGTGATTAGAGATTTGTCACCAAATGTTGAGGTCAATTATAAGGGAAAACCCGACATTATTCACAAAAACAGAACGAAACCGTATCATGTTTAAGATAAAAACAATAAGACAATTAATTACCAATGCTATAAG
The DNA here is from genome assembly GCA_943136025.2 of Agrotis puta. Taxonomy (NCBI): domain Eukaryota; kingdom Metazoa; phylum Arthropoda; class Insecta; order Lepidoptera; family Noctuidae; genus Agrotis; species Agrotis puta. Next base: position 8,007,482 of record OW964196.2, read on the forward strand.
CACTTAACAATAGCTATTATACAGGTCAGCAGAAAACGGAGACGAATAATAAGCGCCAGCTGTGCGCTCATAGGTACTCAGGGATTGATTGTTATTATAAGTATGTAACTACTTATTATTGTATAACTTTGTATACCAAACATAACGAACATATGTACTACGATTATGTTATAACTATATTTTATACGTGTTAGCCTAAGAGTATCAATGTTTAATTTGTGCTTATATTGTATCCATGCAATAAAATAAAAGTAAACTTTTATTTTATTTTAGTTTTAGGGAGGAGATGAGAGGGAGATGTCAATGTAACCATATAAACTTGTGTTCTTTTATAATAAAGGGCAGTATAGCAACAGCATTCGTTGTATCACTTACTCCTAATATCACTCATCCGTACAGTTTTATGAAAGTTTTACTGTATTCCTTTTAATACACAATATAATATTTGTTTTGCGCCACCATTAAAGTTAGTTAATCATAAAAGTCTAAAGGTAGAATTAGCAATATTCAATGCACAAGTAAATTAAAAATATTAAAAAAAAAATTAACTCCTAAACCAGTTAAGTGACCAGCTACACAAATACATTTGTTGTTAAATCAAATCTAAAATAAAGCGCCTACCAAGCTAATTACAAGACATTTTCTTCCCCTATTCTGTAAGTTCAAACCACCAATAAAATAATAAAAAGGGGTAAATTACATTATGAGCATGGTATCCCCATAAGATAAAAAATGCCTTGTTTTTGTAATCAAACATTAATAGCAAAGAAAATTCATTTAAAGTTATACCAGTATTACACAAAGCAGCACGATGGCTTGGTTGTATTTATTTCATCTCCACTGCTCTCAGAATGGTGAAGGAAAACATTGTGAGGAAATCGGCATGTCCTAGAACCAAAAGTTCGAAGACATGTGACATGTACCAACCCGTACTGGGTCCGCGTGGTGGATCATAGCCTTACCTTTCCCAAAGAGATGAAAACTTTGTCTCGGAAGTGAGAACATGAAAGGCTCATTATGTTATACACTACGTAGGGCTATGGTAGTTCCCCTGCCTAGTAAAGTAAAAATTTAAAGAAAGGCACTTCTTAAACTTATCGTTGTTGTTTAACTTTGTAGCACTGTAGCCCGATCCACCTCCCCCATACCGCGAATACTAATAATGCGTAACGCGCTCATGGAGACCAACCCTGGATTGGACTTGTTTGCTGATGAATGGAAAACGATAATGTTAGAATGTCTGCGATTCTGTGAGGAGACAGAATAAAGCTTCATTTCATTTAGTGTTAATGTCTTTTTAAGCTGTAATAAATGTATTAAATAAATAAATTAATTAAAAGGCCTCATCTTAATTTGGGCACCAGTCTCCCACAAAACATGTTTTTTTTCGTGTGTATTTGTCACAAAATAAGCTGTACTGATCATCTTTATTTTTGGACTAGCAACCCGCCACGGATGCAATCTCTACTATATTATGCATGTTATAAACACATAAACCTTCTTCTTGTATCAATATACCTATTAAAAAAAACCGCTTCAACATCCGTTGTGTATTTTTAAAGATCTAAGCATACATAGGGACAGACAAACAGAAGGAAGCGACTTTGTTTTATACTTTGTAGTGAAGAGAAATAACAAAACAACAAAAAAAAATATCCTTGAGGCAGAACCCACAACAGACAGTGCGGAAGCCAATTGGTCAGCCATTGCACCACAACCGTGCCGTCTAATAGTATTTTCTTTACAGGAGGTGCACCTGCCTCATCATGGGTCCTTGCTGTGTGGAAGGTTGTGAAGTCACTTCCGAGGAAACATTCTACTTTGAGTAAGTTTTATTCAGTTTTACCTTGAAATATATGTTTACCAATAGTAATTAATTAGTCTCTCAGCTAGAGTTTTGAAAAATATTGGACACGTATTTTTTCATACATTAAATCAATGAAAAAAAAATTACAATGATATATCCTGAGAGTGGAGTCAGACGTCAGAAGCAAGTTTTTTATTTTATTGTTACAATTTTTCAAGTAAAAACTCAAGAAAAGATCCCAGTTGAGGGTAATGGACTCAACCTATTTTTTGTGCTGGCCAAATCATCAAATAAGTTCTCCCGCCCTGGGTGAAGGGGCTGTCAGGATCTCTCTGACTACAATCCACCGAGTGCCTACAAATGCTTTTTGTGTTCGGAGCTGTGATAACCTGCTCAGAAAGTCTGGCAACCCTGGCAGGCGTTTGCCCTATGGAAGCCCCGTAATTTGCCGACAGCTCCTGAGGCACGCGTGAAATAAAACCCGGGCCTGGTCCTAGATCGGACAGCAAGTTACACATTACTCGCCGTCCACAAGCCCGCGCCTTTGGTAGCTGAAAATCTCCGCGACTTCCGAAGCCCGGAGGATGTCCTCTCCTTTGCTAGCATTACTACTTCGCAGGAGGTTACTGCTTCTTATTCTCCCTTGCTCGTTAACATGGCCTGAACCAGTCTATTTATTTTCCGTGTTTAATACTCTATTCTTATCACCTCCAGATTCCCAACGAGCCGTATCCTCCGTCGTAAATGGCTGGATCTGATCCCCATACCGGGCAAGCTGCCGCTCGGCACAGTGGTCTGCAGCAGACACTTCAACGCGGATGATTACGAGAGCGTGCGCGGCAAGGTGCGGCTTAAGAGCAAGGTGGTGCCCAGTCTGTTCCTCGTTCAGGTGAGTTGAGTGGTGGGCTAGGTGGTCCTAGTATGTCCCAGTATAGTCTAGTTGCCGCTGGTATGATTTTGATGCCTATCTGGTGTGTGTTAGTTTGCTCTAGTATGGGTTAGTTGGTCCTAGTATGCGCTAGTTCGTCCTAGTATGGGCTAGTTGTCCTAGTATTGAATAGTTTGCTTTAGTATGGGCTAGCTAGCCCTAGCAGGGTCTAGTCCATTATATTATGGTCAGGTTGCCCCTAGTATTTGCTAGTTGGTTCTAGTATGAGCTAGTTGTACCTAATATGGGTATGTTCTCCCCAGTATGGTGTTTCCTTGTACGGACTTGTTGTTCCTAGTAGGGTGTGGGGGGGGATATTTACTCCAGCGTGGGTTTATTGCTCCTGGCATGGCCTTGTGGACCCTAGTATGTTTTAGTCACTCCTAATACGGGCTAATTGTTATAGTTCGGCCTAGTATGGGATAGTTGACCCTATATAGTATGGTTTATTTGGCCCTGCCAAGTTTTATAGTTGGATCAGTACACTTATTTCGTAAACAAAAGACTTGGAAAGTTTGTATAAATTGCCGTCATTGTCATCATATTTAATAACAAACGCTAAAAATAATCTTTTCTCTTCCAGAAACAAACGCCGCCATCAGAAATCCCTCTCCCAAAGTCACCCCGTCCCACCAAACCTCCCTTATCCCCTAAATCACCCCCCACATCCCCTGCTAAGGAAACGGACGTGGGGTGTGATTCGAGCACGGTGTCCGTACCATCTCCAGTGGATGCGGAGAAGATGATCGATGATATTCAGAACAGGTTAACTGGCTCTATTCATCAGGTGATGAAGACACAGAATGGCGTCAGCTGGGATGTTGGCAAAATGTGAGTTATGTGTCTTATCCCATACTTTATAATACTGATAGTAATACTGCTAACTTACTTCATCTCACTGCTGGGCAAAGTCCTCTCCCCATAACTTCCAGTTTTCACGATCCAGGGCCAAAGTGGGCCACTGGTCATCGGTTTTGTCAAGCTCGTCCCGCCATCTTTTACGAGGTCTGCCGTAACGCCTTCTGGCTGTGTCAGGGCTCCACAAAGTGGTTATTTTGGCCCACAGCTCATTGGGCATGCGGCAGACGTGGCCATCCCAAGCCCATTTCAGTGTAGCGGCCTTTAGACCAGCCGTCAGCAATTTGTGTTTTGGAGCGCAGTGTTGTGTTGCGTACGCGGTCTGATATTTTGACGCCTAGAATACTACTTTATAATGGTAAAAGTATTTAAAATAGTAACAAAGGTCTATCAGGGGAGAAGAAAACGCGTTGCGCAGACTCAAATACAATGGGTTGTGGGCAGGCAAACGATGATGGTGATGATGAACAAGCAATATTGTTGTGTGGTATATATGGTCGTGATTTTTACGCTGATAACCGCGGGTTCAAACCCCAGCTTTAAGCAGGTTTTTTTGTCAGATTTTTGAAGTGAAAACTTCTTTAGCGGCGTTGTGCACTTTTTTTGGAATGGGTAAAAAATGTTAAACTCGCGTCGGGACACGTGACCTGATCGAAAATTCGTAAGACGGCGCAGGGCGCTTGCGCGAATGTTCGTGTGTGTTTATTACTATTCAAGTTTTCACTTCTGCCGGCACTCCCAGAGTGCAATCCGTCGTTTTTTTTAATCACGGTTATCTCAATTTTTTGAAATGATTTCCTCTTGTTGAACAAAGCTCGGTCGACCAGCCGTTTCTAACTTAAAAGAGTAACCGTAGGGCGTTGTCAGCAAGCTGACGGGGTCGGGTATGTTCAAATTCCAGGGTCGGGGGAATGTTTAAGATGTTACCGCGGTTGTAGAACGCAAGGAGCATTTTATAGGTTTTAGGCAGGGCCTGCCTAAAAACACCCTGAACTATAGGGACCTGTCAGTTTGCCGACAGCTTCTTAAGGCGCGTGTTGAACACGACGCGATTTCGACTCTGATCTGGTCCTTGATTGGACGGCGAGCTACCCATTAAGGCCCCGTCAGCACCTTTCTTTTTACGTGGTAAAATCATTACATGAGTCCTCCCACCCAGGGCAGAGCGGGAGGGACTGTCAGACTCGTACTGATTAAAATCCACGGTGTCCTTCGTTAGCCCTTTACGTACTTGGGTCACAGTAATTCGTGAGTCCCGCGAGCCCGGCAGGCTTTGGCCCTCTACAGGGGGCCCCGTCACTATGCTGATACTCCTTGAGGCGCGCGTGGAACACAACGCGCCGTCCCCGTCAGCACCTTGGTATTACAAGCCGGATATTGTTACTGAAAGCAGTAGAGCAGTGATGGCTCAGTAGTATCGACCCGGATTTACGAGTTGTAGATCGTGGTTTCGAACCCGGGTGTCTGGGCATACAATTTATTTCATCACCACTGCTCTCAAAACGGTGAAGGAAAACATCGTGAGGAAACCGGCATGTCCTAGAACCAAACATTCAAAGATATGTGACATCTACCAACCCGCACTGGGCCCACACCCTCTCACAAAGAGGAGGCCTGTGTCCCAGCAGTGGGATCATTATAGGCTGATGATGATATTTCATACTAATGTTTTTTTTTTCATTTCAGTCCTATGCCGACCCCCATACCCACAATAGACCAAAAAGAAGATATCGAAGACATGATAACCAACTACCATATAAAGAACAAGGTCCCCAATCCAGCGTTACTGGCAGACTTAACAACAACGCCAGATTCTCTGGCACCTGGCCAGGCACTTGGCCAGAAAGTGCCAGGTTCTCTGGCACTTGGCCAGAATGTGCCAGGTTCTCTGGCACTTGGCCAGACAGTGCCAGGCTCTCTGGCACTTGGCCAGAAAGTGCCAGGTTCTCTGGCACTTGGCCAGGCAGTGCCAGGATTAGGGGCAGGTTCTGGCCAGATGTTGCCAGTGGAGTTTGAAGTGCCACAGACTGAAACGATTGAGATTGAAGATGTGAAAGAGGCTGATCCTGTCTTTATTGAAGTTTCTGTTGATAAAGGTAAGAGCATATTGTAACGGTGTGAAAAAAAAAGAATAAAAAAAAAAGATTTTATTGTGTGTGGAATGTAAATATAAAGTAAGTGAAAATGTGTCTTCAAGCTCTCGGCTTTCAGCATTGAACTATTGGTTCAAGGACCTCTTGTTTTAGAAACCTATGGGAGATTTATTTGAAATAAAACCAAGAAGTTTAACATGCGAATATAAACATTATATTGTTAATGTTACAACAAAGTTTAAAAACAAAGATTGAGTGGAATCCAGCATCTTAAAACTAGACTGTCCAAGTAGGAACGAGGCAACGGGCCTATGGAATACGTCGCGCACTGACTCTAACTTCTGGCCAGATAACATAGGAAAAATTGACTTACGGTACCGTGGTCACACACACACTCCGTCACATATTGCTACCGAAGCAATAATTGGTTCCCCACGAAGATGGTAAACCAGGCGTTCACCTGGGCACTGCTTGACAGTGTCCGTCGAAGCCTGGACTCGTTGAGGATACTGGAAGACCCCTCCAACACACCTAGCCAAGGTGTGCGGAAGCTGGCACGGGTTGCTGGCGGTGGAGACGGATGGCGAACACGGTGAGCAGTCCTTGAAATCGTCTACCACGCATGGCTGGTGGCAGGCACTAGCGCTGGTACAAAGTCCCACGGATGTGGCACTTCCCCATGAAGCCGGTCAGATGAAACGATGAACCGATGATGGTCAAAGGCTCTTCAGGTTGCCCTTGAAGTGATGGCGGCGTTAATGTCCTCTTGGAGTCACCCGTTGCTTAGAAATGACAACGGACACAGCCTCGCCGTTAAGGCTGTCCTACGAGAAAGTCACTATTACGCAGATAGCTTTACGGATTCACACTCACGCATAACTTTAATGTTAATACATTGCTTCTAAGTTAAATAAAAAAATCGTGGACCGAAGTCCGACGCAAAGAAAAACAAAACACGCGCGCACGTGGCGCTGACCACGTTAGAGTTCACATGTGTCTTTGCTTAAATGTCAAAATTGTGAGCCTGAGCGAACGCGGGCGTACGTTCCCGCTGTCGAAAACAGACTGTCATGACATGCCAGACAGTGTTGCCACGTTGTATTGGTGGATGTCCCTAGACTGCCATTCGAAAGTCCCTAGATATAGGTAAACTTAGTAACATAAAAAGTCTCCAGATGTCGCTAATTTTTTTTAAAGAAAGAAACAGTAAAACGAAGAATCAAATTTATTTATTGAGTAAAAATACTTAAAACAAAACTTAAAAGTCTAACTCAACATCAAATAATGTAGGAAACTCTTCATCTTCACTATCTTCATCAGTTCGGATGGTTTGCGACGTAGACGGCTGTTGCAATTCCGTGTTTGTTTGGCCTCTGAATGAATATTTCCCATCTTTACGGATTTGGTTTACTACTTCATCCGGTAGTTGATAGCTAAAACAATTAGTCTTACGGATTTTTAGCTGGTTTCGCAAAAACATAATGCTATTCAACGTTGACACCGTCATTCTATTCCTCAGTTTCGATTTGACAATATTCATCATGCTGAAAATTCTTTCTACTTCAGCGTTCGAATGGGGCGCCGCGTATCGGAAGAGAGTCAATAACAGAGTAAAAATAAAAGAGAGATGGACAGGGCTGATGTAGATTATGCAAAACTCGCCAGAAGTCGCCAGAATATATTTTCCCGCTAAGCTTTAAATTTAACTCCCTAAATTAACAAAAATCTCGCTAGATCTAGCGACAAAGTCGCTAAAGTGGCAACACTGATGCCAGAATCGACCGCTTCGATACATCAATAATTCGTTCTATGCAGAATGTTGACATGGAGAATATATTAACTATTTTTAATATCTGTAGATTTAAAACAGTATTGATTAATCAATAGATTACCACATCCCACACAAGAACATAATTTATTCGTTCGCGTTTATGTAGTTTTTGCAAAAAGAACGTATATTCAAGTGTCACCAAATAATCACTAAGTGTGACGTGTACGAATTGACAGCCGCATGAAACGAAACGCAAATTGTATTTTATAATTAAGGTTATGAAAAAAACTAAAGTTGTAATAAATCTAAAAACTATTATTATATTTGAAAAGATCGTGCAATGACGATTCCAAAAAGTAGTAATATGTATCCAATCCGTGCAATAGTTATCGAGTATTTCGCATACCAATATTGCCGGTATTGTTAAATTGTTTTTACGTTATTATGAGATAAATACAGGGTCTTATTTCAAAGTACTTGCTGTTTAAGGTTACTTAGTACCTAAATATCTTATACACAATGAATGCTAATCATTCCCTATCGTAATTCATGTTCCTGGCTTTCATTGTAAAACTAACCCTAAATGTCAATTGTAATTTATGTTAATTGGGTTGTTGTGAGATAAGTAGCAGGCTATGTAATATCTCTGCTACAATATGTAAAAAGAATTTGACGGTAGGTTCCCGTTTGATTACTTATCATTGTGATCCAGCCTGTCCCTCACTGTCCTCCCTCAGTGACGCCCTCAGCCGAGGTTCGTACCCCACAGGGGGTGCCCTTAGCGCGTGGTTACTTAGTTGTAAGCCCCTGGCTGGAGGCCTTAGAGACGTTTAAGGCATCCACAGAAAAGGTCGTTAAGCAGCTCACAACCTTTTCTAGGCGGACGTCGCATAATTTCCGTCCCTCCCGCTCTGCCCTGGGTGGGAGGACTCATTTGATGATTTTTCACGATAAAAAAAAAGACAGACCTGCGAGACGCCACTCAAAAAACGAAAGAAACGCGTTTGACCACTATCTCTCCTGATGGTAAGAGATGATGTGGTCGACGGTGAAGCACGCTTGACTAGAAGTAACATATTCACTCTTGACTTGAAGACCCCAAGGTTGTAGCTGTCAGGAAATACAGACCCCGAAAGGGAATTCCACTCCTTAGCTGTGTGCACAACAAAAAAAAATTGGACCCGCAGTTCTTCTTTTGTTACGTAAACCAAAATGGACGAAGATACGATGCTTCTAAAAACCACAAAACGTCACTCGGTCGGTATAATTTTACAGACGTTATGACGTCACAAGCCCCCACTCCCGAATTTCGAAGCGTTTAATCTTTCGTCAATACACAATGATTTAAAAAAAAATACGTGTCCATTATTTTTCAATATTCTAACTGAAGTTAAATATCCTATTGATAAAAAACTTTGTCGACAGACGCGAACACAGCGGGCGGCGGCAGTCAGGACTGTCTCATGCTGCTGGAGAGTGTGCAGGTGGAAGTGGACCCCAACACCTTGCTGCTCACACACGACGCAGAGTACTACCGACAGGAGGAGTGGAAGGAGAACAGGTAACACCCAAGACCTTCTCTACCAGGGCATGTGCCCAAGGCAAATGAATGGGGCCCCCGATAGTCTGGAAGTCATCAAATCGTTTATTTCAATAAGGCCATTCAAGAGGGAGTTTTGGGAACGTCGGATGGGTGTGTTTATATACCATTTGCAATTTAAGGTTCTTATGGAGAAGATGGGCAAGACACTCCATACTTACCTACTCTTTTGAATATGTATTGCGGACTGCGAGTAATGGGTAGCTCGCCGTCCGATCAAGGGCCAGGCTCGGGACGACGAAGCGTCGTGTTCGACGCGCGCTTCAAAGAGCTGACAGCAAACATACGGGGCTTCTATAGGGCCAAACGCCTATTGGGGTCGCTGCACTCTCTTAAAAAGACACCGCGGCCCTGGAACGTAAAGGGCATATGAAGGAACAGGGTGTTTTTTTCTAGTATAAATGCCTTAAATGCCTAAAATAATCATTATATCTTATCCTATTTTTCACAGAAAAGATGACCCTATAAGTCTGCTCACCTCCAGCGACGAAGATGACGTTATACTACAAGAACCACACATAGACACAGTGGAGGTGTCCGATGAGACGGACGAGGACGACATGCCGCTAGTGAAACTAGTAAAAAAAAAACCTGAACCTAACAAAAAAAAACTTCGGAAAAAAAGAACCGGGATAAAAAAACCAAGGGAGGAAAATTTAGAAGAAATCGTGTGGGAAATGTATGACTTTTATTGCGTACAGTGTCATTTCGCAACGAAAAGTGCTAAGGAGTATAATAAACATATTTCAGAACATTCTACAGTGATACAAGTGTGTCCGATTTGCTCGTATACGTCTGCCAGCCAATCAATGTTTGCCCGGCACTCGAGGATTCATAGAGTAGAGAAAAAATTCAAATGTCACCTCTGCGACTATCGGGCAAGACATAAAATGAGTCTAATATACCATTTAAAAAAACACAACTGTGACATCAACGCGATAAAGGACTTTAAGTGTAAGCGGTGTGGGTTTAAATCAGATAATAAGCTTCAGATATTAGAACATTTGGCGGTGTGTCGGGAGTGTGATAAAAAACATGTTTGTGATAAGTGTAATTATAAAACTAAGAAGAAAAGTGACTTGAAAAGGCATTGTTTGAGAATTCACCCGGACGAATATAATCCTAAAGACGATATTTTCTGAGTGGTAAGAGGTGGTAAGAGACTGTATTTCTATATATTTGATATTAAGAGAGATTGCTGATGACGCAATTCGAACGATTTCAACTATAGGTGAAAATCATCCTTACCACTACGACATATGACATAAAACGTCCGGTTATCTACGGGTAGATGAAAAACAAAACACGCTCGCCACGACGACGTTAGTCAGTCGAATTACATCATTATATCGTAGTAGCAAGGACGATTTTAAGTTTCGCACGAATCGCGTCTTGTAAATGTGCTAGGTATTAGAGTGTAAAATACTTGAATGTATGCTCACTGTAATGAGTTTCGTTTTCGCCAGATGGCGCCACTGACGTCAGTTACGGATGTACTGAATTATAAATGATTTTATTAACAGTTTTAAAGTAAAATAACTTTAAATTAACGTAAAAAAAATGTTACAGATTCGTTAAAAATATTCTTTCTTCAAATATTAATTGAAGAAAGCATGTCAACGTTTAAATAACGTGCCAAAATAAAAAAAAATACCAATCAAATATGAATGAATCTTCTGTTTTTTAGTTAAAGTTGAAAATTGATTAAAGTTCTGATAGATTGGGATGGGTTACTAAATTAGATCCTAACTTGATTGAAATTGAGTTTGTAGTCCCATAACTTGTATAGAATTAGAATTAGAATAGAATTAGATCATTTGAACAGATAAGACAGAGACAGAGAAGGACACCTAACTAAAACTTTACTATTCCATTAAAATATAAATAAAAAAGCATATAATGGTATATGATCCAAACATCATCGAGTAATTTTGTATGTAGTGCAGAAATGTTTTCTGTTCTTCTGTATATTTTTTTTTGTTTTTTGAAAATCATCAATAATGGCCTGGGGTAACTAGCTAAAAAGCTAGATAAATGTTCTATCAGTCGGCCTTTGCGTTCCAGGGCCGTTGTGGCATTTTAAGACCGAAACGCGACCTCGCAAGCATTAGAATGTTGTAGGTGAACACGGGGTAACAAGTGTCACGTGTTATTAGTGCATGAACTTACAAATCAAATAATAAATGAAAACTGAAAGCAATTTTTTCGTAAAAGGAAATATAAATATCTATTTATTAATTTTATTTTATGTTTATTAAACATTTTTGGGAGTTATAAAAAGAAATATCCTGTATTATCCTTGAATAATCGAAATCTCAATTCTATGAAAGCCATTACATTCTTAGCAGCTACTTTTAAAGCTGGTACCTTATTTGTTATTTTTTATACAATTGCTAGCAGTTAAGATGTATATTAATTTAGGTAGGCTAGCGTTTGAAGACGTGTTTTTACGTTCAGCCATAGACAATAACGTGTGAAGGTACGAGTTCGTAGCCAACCGCAAACAGTAGCAACAGACGACGTGACGTCGTCTTGTCACTGTAGGGTATTAGAAACACCAATCAATTGACATACTATTAACTTTAAAAACGCAATTCCCCAATAGATTTTGTATGATAATAGCAAACTATGACGTTACTAACTAGTTAACTCAATGATCTTACTATTGATTGATTTTAGAACAACTAAATATCGAATTTAATAGTATTTTCGAAAGATTTTATAGCCGGCTTTTCGGGGCCAAAATTAAGTGTATTGATAGAGAAAGCGTTTTGGAATTATTTGTTAATAGTGTCAAATACGTAATTCCGAAACAAACTGTATACAGCGTCATATTGGGATATGACGCTCTGAATTTACTGTGAAACCAGTTTTTTTTAGAATCAAATCAAATCAAATCATTTATTTCAACTAGGCCAATTACAGGCACTTTTCAATTGTCAAAAGACATAAAATAAAACTAGTACAAAAATAGTTATGGTGCTACAGTCCCAGTCATAAGACATAAAAACTGTGAAAGTACCGTAGGTGCTCATTCCAAAGCGTAGATCTCTATGGAGAAGAATGAGCAAGAGACTCCATTGACACTCTTTTTCAATCGCCAAAATTATTACAAAACTTTTGTTACATCATTCATCATCAGATGGTACATTATGTGAGAACGATGTGGCAAGTTAACAGTGTCCATAGTAAATATAAAAAAGACAATTCAAAAATAAAGTTACTTTAAATTAAAATGATTCAACTAATCGTTTCATATGTGCATTCAAATTCGCAGATACCTAATTGAAGCACATTTATTAACCTGTCCAACTCTTGAACTAGGCGCGAGCGGTTTGGGAAAAAAATACCGCATCTTTCATTGTTAACGAATGGAACAAAACATTCCCAGTCGATAATAATGTAAACGAGTGGCAAAGACCCAATTCACATGCTGTCTGTCGCCCCAATGTCGGTGGCACTACTGAGGACACATCGTCTGCGGTCGTACGATGTGTCGCTACACTCGCTACTAGCTACGGAAGAAGAAGGTAATATCGCAGTGACACGCCATCAGCTGCTGACTGCATTTGACTACGAGCTTCTACCTTTTTTCTATGTTTTGTATAAAAGGTCTTTGAGACTATTAAATGTGTATACTTCTTATTATTTAAGTTAAACTTTTATGTGTAAATTATGTTTAAAAAATCACTGGAATATTTGGTGATTATTTTTTGTTAAAATTGACTGTTTTATTGTATATTTCCATAGTCATGATGACTGCGAGTATTGCAACTGATGTAACGATTTTACTCTGAGGAAATATCTGTGGTTCTATAAAATGTACTAGCCATTGAAGCATGCTTTGCCTACTTATACAGCTTGGCATTCGCAAAACTTCGGTAATTCTTTGTTCGAAATTTAAAGTCAATCTATTTCATATTTTTTACCGTTGCCTCAAACTAGGAATTTCTCCTGTATCGTGGGTTCGTTTATAAATATTTCCGTGCAGGAATTGAAAACGCGACATACATCTCAACAGTTACGTGCCCATGTAAAGATTCGTTTTCCAAATTTCCACACATATTTTCTCCGAGTAATCTTTTGGTACCTAAATAATTTTAATATAGTATTTTGTATATATAGCGCCGGCCGCCTTGTAAATATGAAGACGTTGTGATTAATAATTAATTATGTCTTAAAAATGGGTATTAATTAAAAGTTCTAGCACTTCTGAAATGTATTTTTGAATGTAGTTTCGAACCTTATTTTAAAAAGTGGGTAAAAATCGGGGTTAACACTTAACGATTGGGAATTTCCCAGTCTTTAACAGTTGAAAAATATGTCATTTTCTTCTCAATTGTTCACCCCTTATTTCGCGTCGGTTCAGGGTAATGTGATTACGTTAAGGTATAAGTACTGTGATGATTGCATTTTTGTGCATTCAAAAGTCGTACATTACATAATTAAAGCACTTTTTGATTCTTAATCTAGATGCGACGACGATTGGGAAAAAAAAAGTTCACGTTCTTTAACATTGTTAACAAGTGGGACTCAACATTCCCAGACGTTAAAGCTTTTGTCAAACAGACAGGCGATAGCGAACCGGACCGAGTCCGAAGCGATAACCAACTGATACGAGACGTCAAACTGGGTGCAGCGAACCGAGGCGTGGCAGTTATTTATGAACGACGTCAAACAGAGCAAATACGCCTTCGCCATGTCTTCGCATCGGTTCAGTCATGCTATCGTATCGCTTTCGTTTTTCTATGTGACTGGATTCAAACAATTCCATACATTACAAATAAAAACGCCTCGCTTCGCATTCGTCACGCCTGTCTGTTTGACACAGGCTTAATAATATTAAATGGCGGGAACGAACCAAAAATCGTAGATCAAACGAAACAGGGTGATAGTTTATTTGCAATAAAAATATCTCTGACAGAGCCCTAACTTGATCTAATTAAAAGTTATGACTTAGGGTGCTTGCATATGACGCGATTCGTGCGATTCGCAATTTCTACTAACTAAAAATAAAAAGCGTCCCTGCTACTACGATATAATGATGCAATTCGACTGATTTACGTCGTCGTGGCGAGCGTGTTTTGTTTTTCATCCACCCGTAGATAACCGCAGGTTTTATGTCATATGTCGTAGTGGCAAGGATGATTTTCAGCTGTAGTTGGAATCGGTCGAATTGCGTCGCAACGTGTCATCAGTAAGCTTCCTAAGAGATTCAGTCCCTTGCTGTCCTCCCCAGACGCCCTAAACCGAGGTCCGTACCCCACAGGGGGTGCCCTTAGCGTGTGGTCGCTTAGTTTTTGATCTAGTTGGTAAGCCCCCGGGCTGGAGACCTTAGATTGCCTTAGATTTTTGGCACACAACAAGATAGTCCGGTTAAGCAGATTACAACCTCCCCTAGGTTGACCAGCGAGATGCTAGTCAAAGAAATGCTCATAAAATAAAAACTACTAATTAAAACTGAAACATTTTCATGGGATCAAATAACAGATATACTACATCGAACAAAAATCAGCAAAATCGGCTCACCCCGTCGTCCAATATAAGCGAGAACCTCATAAAAAAAATAGCAATACAATCCAGTTGAGATACTCCTCCTATTTTTAGAAGTCGGTTTAAAAACTCTAAGTAAAACTTCAATAATAAAATAAGTACTTAATTTATTACAAAAAATACAATACAAAAGATCATTTTTCTTATTCCTAACCTTATAATATTAATCTTCTTAGCTCTTAGCCTACACTTACGACCAAAAGGTTATAAATTCGTGCAATGTGTGCGCTTGTACTTACATTTATAAACAGTAACGAAGGAATGTTTGTTTGTCCCTTTATTACTCAGAAACGGCTGGACTGAATTTGAAAACACTTTTTTTTTGTTGTTGAGTCTGGTTTCGTGTTAACTGTTGTAATCAAAGATTTAAATCGGTACGAGAGTATTAAAATAATATTGCGATGCTGTCACGTTGACAGTGACATTTGGTTATCTAGTATTGTCCCTTTCACTCACACTGAGAATCGTATCTGTCATTCCATGAGTTTATGAGCATTGATCACGAATCTCATTTCAATGACAGTAAGTAAGGTAATGGCACATCTAAAGATTTATATCTTTGCTTGTGTTTTGTTAACCAACCGATTACATGTCAGAAGAATAACAAAAAGGTTTCAGTAAACAGGGACTTTTTTATGAACAAAATCATTTTTTAGACCCCAGAGATAACGCATAGACATAGAGCATAGACTGAACATTCACTGCCTAAAACTGCTATAATCTAGAAAAAGAGAGAAACAGTCAAAAAGACTATCTATCTCTTTCCGGTATGACATAAATTGTGTCTATGGTAATGTAAAGGAAAGATTTAGACTTCGCGTCACGCGCGGCGTGTCTGTTATTACATTAAGTTTCAGTATAAAAAGTAGTACCAAGAATTTCTCAGGTAATCAGTAATGGCGGGGGCTCTAGATGGTGTGATTGTCTTCCCGTCTTTCTAGAGAGAATATTTCTAGCCATTACACTGTCAATGACAGCTACTGTCAGCTGTCAAATTTGTCAGAACTATAATGTCAAAAATTTTAACGCGTTAAATGTTGACGTTTGTTTATTCGCGACGGTGAAATCGGGACTTAAGTCCCCAGCGGCACTTATGAACTTTTAAGAACTGACAGTTTCTGGACTAAATTCCCCATTGGCGTTTTAATGGATAAAAGCAATATTATTTGAAGTTTCGAAATAACCATAGATGTAGAGCAGGGATTGTGTATTCCATAACCAGTTATAAAGTAAATACAGACGGAAAGCGTAAAAGAGACAAAGTGACTGTCACCAGTCTTTGAAAAACTCCAAAATAGTTTTTCTCTTTCTAGAGTCAATTTGATGAGCGCTCAGTCCATTGTCAATGTCTATGGAAGTGGTCTGTTGAATCGTGTCGTGTGTTTAATGTCCCGGGTCTATTTGTTTATTTATAGAAGAGTATTTAGTATGATTCTTAACAGATGGAAGGTTTGTTTGTAGCGACGCGACAGACGACCGCTTTGAGATCCGTGAACGCCTCGTCTTGGACTGCTTGGTCAAATTTCTGGAATAGAAGAAAAAAAAATGTTTTATCCAATATCGAACTTCATACTGTGATAAAAAGTATGCCTCCTATGTGTTTATACAGGCTAATTATGCGCGGGCATTCGGACGGCGAGTAATGGGTGACTTGCCGTGGACCATGAACACGACGCGCCTTCGAACCGACGAGACCCCTTTTGAAAGAGGGCCCCATCATTGTGCTGATAGCTGCACAATGATGGGGCCTCCTTTGAGTGCCAAAGCCTGCCGGGTTCGCGGAACTAACGAGCTACCGTGACCCCAGAACGTAAAGGGCTATTGAAGGACACCATGGATTTTAGTCAGTACAAGTCTGACAGTCCTTCCTGCCCTGTCCCGGGTAGGAGGACTCATTTGATGATTTTACCAAGCTGATCCTGATCCTTGATTGGACGGCAAGCAAAGGCGCGTGCTACAACCCCTACGAAGCGTAGGTTTAGGCCAATAAAATGTGAACAAACCTCATTTATGATGATAGTAGGTACAAAGGATAGCGGGCGCTGCACCGTGGCGCTTTTGTCTCCGTAGGTAGCCAGGAGGTTGTCTCCCTGCTCCGAGGACGCGCAGCGCTTCAGTTTCACTGATTCTGAGTCCTTGTTCACCTGGGCGAGGCACTGGAACGAGGAAAAACAGCGATTATAACAATTATCTTTGTCTTCAGAAACCTTGCCACACACTAGAAATTTCTCATGTATCGTGGGTGCGTTTAAAATATTTAAACTCACATAAATTACCGGATCCGGAACAACTACTTGTAGATCATACAAATCATTGTACAAATATTTGTTTCATGCGGGAAACGTGCGGGAATCGAACCTGCGACACGCAGCACAGCAGTTATTCGCTCAATCACTGCGCTAACCGTGCTGCCACAAGTGGAAGTCCACGGCGTTGCGCAAATATTGGTTTATAAAAGTTGCATGGAGTAAAATATTATGGTAACGTCTGTCAGGCTATTTGCTTTTTTATTTATTGGTAGGTTCGCGTTTGGCCACTATCTCTTCTGATGGTAAGCGATGATGTGGTCGACGGTGGAGCACGCTTGTCTAGAAGTAACATAGGTATTCACTCTTGACTTAAAAACCCTGAGATTGTAGCTATCAAGAAACAGACTACGACAGGGAATCCCATCTTTAACTGTGCGCATAAACAAAGAGTGTTCGTTGCCCCACACAAGGAATTTGTCCTGTATCGTGGGTGCGTTTACAAACATAGAAACTCACATACACAAACACCCAGAACATTTGCCTTGTACGTAAGGGTGGGTTGTTCACCATGTATGGCGCATTGCCGCACGTCTCGAAGGCCGATAATGGAAAGAATCAAGCGTAATCAACTGGTGCAGTTCCATTATATAGCTTACCGTATCCAAAGACTTGTCAGGGTTAGGCTGGTTCATGAGGCAGATGACCAGCTCCATCTTCTCTGTGTCCTGGAGACTGCGGTCTTTCAGGATGCAAGCTTGGATCTGGAGACAACGAGACATCATCTTTTAGCAAAATATTGATAGTAATTTAGTAATTAAAAAGAAAAGTTGCATAATATAATAGCTTAATAGCCAAGGTGACAGAAAAAATCTAGTCCTTCAGTTACTTTTGCTGCAGGCACTTCCTGCGAAGCAGTAATGCTAGCTAAGGAGCTGGCGGAGTACGTGAGAGAGAGGACAGCTTTCACCTCACGACCCAACCGCCGCGGAGACGTCCACGGGTACGGATGTCGCGATCTTAGAGCAAATGTTTTCAAACGTTTCTTTTTGCAGCTCAATTCGATAGATTTGCCACAACATAAACGTTATTTCCCTTATATATTTTTTTTACACAAGAAAATACACTATTTTGGAAGTAAAGAAACTGGCCGTTGGACATCAAAAGGAACTACAAGGCTTGATAGATTTTTTTTTTACGTGGTAAAATCATCGAATGAGTCCTCCCACCCAGGACTGAGCGGGAGGGACTGTCAGACTCGTACTGACTAAAATCCACGGTGTCCTTCAATAGCCCTTTACGTTCCGGGGTCACGGTAATTCGTGAGTCTCGCGACCCCGGCAGGCTTTGGCCCTCTAGACGGGGGCTCCGTCATTTTGCTGACACTTTTTGAGGCGCGCATGGAACTCAACACGCCGTCGACCCGGGCATGGTTCATGGACAAGGCTTGATAGCTAGCTGTTAGAACCCCGTGTTAAAAATGTCGTAGTTTGTTTTGTATCATGTTCTAAATCCAGTACTAACATGTTCTACATCCAGTTACCCGAGCCTAAGGCCATATGCAGCTGTGAACAAGGCCCTAGGCTGTCCTAATAAGGTTACGTAACCGCTAACCAGGTTAGGGTTAGCAACCGTCCGGAATTCTCAGGACATATCCAGATTTTTGGTGTCTTTAATACAAGGCTTTAAAAACCTGGACAAATTACCAGCTGACAACGTTAAGAACTAGTTTTTTGCAAAGTTGTTTATCCGGACAACAATATTTTTTTTGGAAAGTAAAATTAAGAGCATGCATTTATGCTGAACGGCATCAACTTTCAAGAACTTAGTTTTCTAAATGACTGAATCGATTTAAATGAAATTTCACGCGTATAAACAAGATACCTACAAAGGTAGAATAAAAAAAAATGAATATAGGGCTACAACTAAATTAGACAAAGTCTTTTTAAATGAGATATTTTGAAAATGAAAATCTCGAATAACTTTTAAGACCTATGTATTCTGCATTGGCGTATAGTTTTATTAAAATTGGTACTTTTGAAAATAAGTTCAGCGTAATAATGATTATTGCCAGAAAAATTTAAAAAAAAACCGAAATATCCAGATATTGATACAAATTTCTGCCATCAGCGTTATCCTGCTTTTTTAAATTTTGAAATGGTGACCCTACAAGCTGCGCGTGAGTTGATTCATTGAACCACAATGTGGCCAGTTAAGATAAAATCACGGACGGCGGAGATAATTGTATGTAAGTACTCGTTATGATAGAAGATTATGGTAGTTATGTGATGTAAGATTGTATGATATACCTAAGACGATAAGAAGGTATGTACCTATTGTGTGTAGGATTTTTTTAACACTTTGCCCCATTTAGATAGGTTTTTGTCTGACCACTATCTCGCCTGATGGTAAGCGATGATGTGGTCGACGGTGAATCACGCTTGACTAGAAGTAACCTATTCACTCTTGACTTGAAGACCCCAAGGTTATAACTATCAGGAACTACAGACTCCGGCAGGGAATTCCACTCCTTGGCTATAGCTAGGTTGTGAAAATAATTAAGGTACCTATAGTACAAAATAAAGCTTGTTTAAAAAGACACATACCTTGTTACCGTAGCATTCATCAGGACCATGGTGGCATGTGAACTGCCACTTGCCGTTCACCTTTTCATGCTGAAACAAAAAAACAACAAAAAATGAATTATTTATCCGTGATGCGTGGTTTTTGCTGCCACATGATTCCATAGATCATACTTCATCATTTATCTTTAGCATACATCCATCTCTTTTCTATGTAACATAATAATGTGCTCCTAATTGCTTTTCTCTGTTCGTAATTATTATGTCAATTTCATTTGACATTTGGCTGAGAAAGTTTTAGCTTTAGAATTAAAAATATCAACAACAGAAAATTCAAATTTCATAGCAGGAAAATGGGTATAAAAAATAAATGAATGAATCAGAACACGTTTCAAAGAAGACAATAGTCCTTCGTCCAAGGGCACATTTAAAAAAACAGAGCCGGATCAAGCATTCGATGTATAATTTTCCATATATTGGATAAACCCAATGGGTGGATCTCTGTCAGCGCTTTGCTGAAGTGATGACACCCAGGCGTTTCTTCCTTCCCAATCAGACACAGGAACCTCCCGAAACTTGTGTCCAGTGAGGACCTGCGTCATGCAGGTGAAGGTGAGGATGCAGTGATGCCCTTCCAGCCACTCCTCAAGGAGGGGTCTTACCGCCGCAATCGCGGCGTGCCCGAACCTCGGTTATAGGCAGATAATTATGAAGTTGTGAGATGCTGTATTTGTTTTCAATAACATCAGTAACTTACCGTGCTCTTGCCATAAGGCACCATCTTGACCTTCACGACTCCACGGAAGTCCCTCCACACGGGAGCCAGCTGCGACGTGATGAATCGCTTGCTGTCGGGACACAGGGACTCGTAGTATACTGCGATCTTCACCTGGGGGAGACAAATGATCGTTATATTTGAATGTTGCTAGATTTTTACTAAAACTTCAACTGTCAAGGGATTTGCAATCTAGTGGTGTGTTATTCTCTAGAAGAAATCTCATCGCTGGACTCTACGATTATGTTCTTCGACGCGATGGATTTGAGATTGTCCAATCGCGAAGCGCGAGCGTTCGCCGATCACCCCGCGCGTTCTGTTAGTGTCGCTGTCAGAAGCTTAGAGCATTTTTTTTTGGCGTGGTAAAATCCTCAAATGTAGTTCTCCTACTCTCACACTCCCACCCAGGGCAGAGCTGGAGGGACTGTCAGACTCGTACTGACTAAAATAGGACATCGTGGATTTTTTCAATAGCCCTTTTATGTTCCGGGGTCAAGGTAATTAGTGAGTCCCGCACCCATGCTCTCTATAGGGGGGCACAACGTGCCGTCGACCCGGGCATGGTCCATGGTCAGACAGAGAGTTGCCCATTACTCACCGCCCGCATGCCGACGTAGAGTATAGCAAACTTTAGTTCCAAAATGCGAATAGCACTGCTGCAGTCAATCAGGTAGCCACTACGTCAACTGTGCCATCGAACTGTACTATCTAACGGGGCCAATTGAGGGCCAAACGTCTGCCGGGGTTGCGGCACTGTCTAAACATTTAACCGTGACTGTAGGACGTGAAGGAACTCGGTGGATTTTAGTCAGTACGAGTCTGACAGTCTCTTGAACTCCACACAGGGCTCGGAAGGCTATTATGTTGTCTTTGTCTTACTTTATGGTCATCTCCCTTCTTGCCCTTGGCTAGCACGCCACAGAACAGCGCCACCAGACACAATACTGCTACAGTCTTCATTTTGTTCTGCAACAAAAGAAATATAATCTTTAAATAGACAGAATACACTTTATTGTACACCAAACATGTTACAAAAAAACGGGTTTTACAATATTAGAAATTCTATGGTTACAACAGCGTTATGTCTTATTCTAGTAATTACATTATCTGGGGACATAAGATCTGCCAATTTTTACCAACTAGACATTTTGATAAACATTGTCGGCTTGTTTTTTGTTAAATATTAAATGAAACTTAAAAAGGTTGTGGTGCTAAACTTGACACGTATGTCATTCGGCGGTGTCCCCAGTTAGTTTACATTTCGGTCACACCGAGCGCTGTGATCGATTTCATAGTCGACTTTTTTCCATAGAGATTTACGGTTTAAAATGGCAGTGGCGTAGCTAAACGGGGGCGAAGCGTCCCTTAGCTCCCGGCCTCGCTAATCACGTGGTACAATCATCAAATGAGTCCTCCCATCCAGGGCAGAGCGGGAGGGACTGTAAGACTCGTACTGACTAAAATCCACGGTGTCCTTCAATAGCCCTTTACGTACCGGGGTCACGGTAATTCGTTAGTCCCGCGACCCCGGCAGGCTTTGGCCCTCTACAGGCCCCGTCACTATGCTGACACTCCTTGAGGCGCGCGTGGAACACAACGCGCCGTCGACCCGGGCATGGTCCATGGTCGGGCAGCGAGTCGCCCATTACTCGCCGCCCGCATACCCGCGCCTACGGTGGCCGGAGATCGTCTTGCGCCGTCAGACGCCGTGGGCGTCTACCACTGCGAGAAAGTACAACTAATAAACATGTACTGTATGTGACATTTTATGTGACGGGACAACTGCGAATCCAAGCAGTAGCGGAAATTCGATAATTATTTCTTTTAATTTTAAGTTAAAGTACGGACGTTACTGCTTTGTTTTGTCATTCACCTAGGATTTCTCGACGCAATTCTCTCAATCACAGCTATAAACAGTCGCGACACAAAAACGTGTGTTTACGAAACAATTCATAGTACACAATACACATGAGACCAGCGCCGGCGCACGTTACGTGAAACTTCTCGCTAACGTAACAATGTGCTGTGGGAAACGCACTAATATGGTGTTCATAACGGTTTGGGTCTTAGTTATGAGCCCAAGCTCTCTGCAGCGCAAAGATGTATATAGGGAAGGTAGAAAATTACCAACCCGTCAAGGTGTTGTCGCGGTGTCAGTAAAAGATTTTACTTAATTGAAATAGGAGCCCTGCGCAGCTCAGCTTTCACACCCCGCCATCTCTTTGGTGTAAGGTTACTCTAAACCTTGCACGCAGAAATAGGTGCCTCGCTTAGCCGGGCTCCGTGTAGACGCCTTGGCAGATGGTATAGAGGATTTGACTGGGACTAACCTTGTAGGTATAAAAAAGGCACTGTCTACATTATGCCTCCAAACAGACAGGCCTGTTGGTCTAGTGGATAGTGACCCTGACTGCTATGCCGGAGGTCGTGCGTTCGATTCCCACCCAGGACAAATGGTTGTGTGATGAGCACGATCATTTGTTCTGTGTCTGGGTGTAATTTATCTATAATATGTATGTATTTAGAAATATATAAGGATGTTTATCAGTTGTCTAGTACCCATAACACAAGCTCTGCTTAGCTTGGGACTAGATGGCGTTGTGTGATAGCTGTGGCATATTTATTTATTTATGCCTATACATATTTTGCTTTAATATTAGTAAACGTAAACATGAGTATGCCTAGAAAAATTATGCTTAAAAAAGCTACGCGTAAATAATATTATGCATAAACATTAGGTATAATTAGGCTAAACAAAAGTATGCAGTGTTATATGAAGTCTTAAAATTTTATGCAAATATATAGGGAATTTTTATTTCATAATTGATACTATTATCTGACGAAACAGTAGACACCGCAGTTTTAATACAGAGAAAAGGTGACGTTTTTAAGTAAAATCACGGAAGCTTACATCATTTAGTATGTAATCACTTTAAAACCTGCTTACCACAACGCGACAGCTGTAAAGACGTTTTCTAAAAGATAATTTGTTTTGTAGTGTACAGAATCTACATGAGTTGTACTTTCTATAACTTTTTTTTAAGTGGTAAAATCATCAAATGAGTCCTCCCACCCAGGGCAGAGCGGGAGGGACTGTCATACTCGTACTGACTAAAATCCACGATGTCCAATAGCCCTTTACGTTCTGGGGTCACGGTAATGTAATTCGTGAGTCCTGCGACCCCGCCAGGCTTTGGCCGTCTACAGGGGGGCCCCATCACTATGCTGACACTCCTTAAGGCGCGGAACACAGCGGGCCGTCGATCCGGGGTACTTTCTATATATGGAATAGGAAAGAAAACTAGCTAATACGAGCAAGCTTTACATCTGCTCCCTTAGGAGTTCGCGGGTGTGATCATTCAGTCGCCGACTTTATATTACCATAAAGAGTGTGACTAAATATTTAGAGCTGCATAGGCCGATCGCCGGGTTAAGCCGCGCTTGCCGAATTTGGTCTATGGATGGTTGTCCATCCGTCATAGCGGAGTTTCCTCCGTGGCTCGGAAAACACGTAAAGCCGTTGGTCCCGGCTGTCATTTGTAGATCTTTGACAGTCGTTACTGTTAGTCAGGAGCTCAGAAGCCTGACAACCAGTCTTACCATGGGGTACCGTATTACCCATCTGCCTTTTCCCAACTATATTGTGGTCGGCTTCCAGACGAACCAGATGCAGCTGGATATCAGTATTTTACATGGAGCGACTGACTATCGGACCTCCATAACCCAATAGCTACAGTTACTGGCAGATGATGATGAATGTGAGCATTTTTGTTTAAAAACAAACACGGGTTTTAACTACAACACGCCAATAGTGAAGAGGTTTTCTAACACATAATGTACACAGTGGAGCACAATATCTACATATGTATACCGTACAGAACATGTATATTAGTTGTACTTTCTAAGTGACACGCGCAATACTGCCGAGTGGGTCAAGCTTTGACCCTGAGGTGCAAGGCATGAGAGTAAGCGGGCAAACTGCTTACTTTAACAAATGGTATTCAGAAATACATGATGATTATTTATTTATTTTAGTAGATGGAGAATTTACAGCGAACAAATACATAGCCAGAAAACAAAAGACCATAGTGTTGTCCCTTTTTTGTATGTATGAGAGATATGTGGCCTCGCTGGGGAGTTGTTCCGTCACTTCTTTGCCACTGTTAGTAAATACTAGGAAAACAAGGCCAATTGGCCTTTTTTTGTTCTGTCTCCTGCTTGCATGGAGGGAAGTGGAAACATATTTTTCCTACTCCTCCACTATTCTTTTCTGATTAATTTTGTTGCAGAATCCAATACAGGTACATTCATTCGCCGGGACACGTCAAGCGTGTCTCGGCGCTTTTCTGGTGGTTGCCACTGTTGATTCTGGCTTTCAGAAGTTGCAGTGGTCTAGGAATAGTGTGGTGGGTTTGCCCAAAAAAATAATACTTGGAAGTGGTGAAGAGCAGTGAAAATCGAGCTAATTTAAATTTTACTTACAGTATTTTTTTTTATCATCATCTGCCAAGCCTTTTCCCAACTATATGGGGTCGATTTCCAGTCGAACCCTCGCTATGATAGATGGTTACCCATCCACAGATTAACCTCGGCAAGCGGGGTTTAACCGGAGTGATCGACCTGTGCGGCTGTAATTATTAAGTCACGAACTCACGAGTTCCTCTTTATTTATTTTTTTATCAAAGAACACAAAATATTTTGTAGCATATGATTTGGTCAGTGCGAAAAATGAGTACAAAACGCCATATAGTGTAGGTAGACGCTCTTAAAGACGTGTTCATGTAGACGGCACGCTTAGCACTGTGGTTGAGCGATCGCCTGCTGCGCAGCGTGTCACGGGTTTGATTCCCGCACGGAACAAATATTTGTTTGACCTACATATAGTTGTAACGCGTCTGGGTGTGTGAGTTTTTATGTTTGTAAAAGCACCCACGACACAGGAGAAATTCCTAGTGAGGGGCAACGTTTTAAAAAAAAAAAACTAATTTCAACAGACGAGGCCGACAACGACAACTGAGAGAATAACACTATAGTTCGCCAAAGCTTTCAAATTCCTTTAGAACTATCGAATGCATGAACATCGCGGTCATATACAAACACGTGGAAACTGTTCTACTTCATACGCTGCCGCTCCTCACTTCGACCACTCTCAGACGTGTCCGCACACACTAATGTCTACTATTGTCAGAACTTCCACACTTAACTGTACTCACTGTCCGCAGCTTTCACCGCGAACTCTCCACATCATGTATTTATGTAAGATGTGCTAGAAATCTATAGCTTTAACACGCGACTTGCATCGCATACAAGCCTTAGGTGGCGTTTAATCCGCTAAGCTACCGGATTGACGGGCAAATTAATCCAAACTTCCAAACTAATATTATAAATGCGAAAGTAACTCTGTCTGTCCGTCTTTTCTTCACGCCTAAACTACTTAACCGATTTGTGTGAAATTTGGTACAGACATAGTTTGGAACTTGAGAAAGGACATAGGATAGTTTTTATTACAAAAAATAAAAAAAATAAAAACCTGCCTTAAGTCACTATTCCACCCGGGGTCGCGGGACCAAGGGATTACCGTGACCCCGGTACGTAAAGGGCTAGTGAAGGACACCGTGGATTTTAGTCAGTACAAGTCTGACAGTCCCTCCTGCCCTGCCCTGGGTGGGAGGACTCATTTGATGATTTTACCACGATAAAAAAAAAAAAGTCACTATTCCACGCGAACGAAGTTATGGGCAACAGCTAGTTATTTATAATTTTATTTCTAAATTGTCTTTTTTACATTTAATTTTGTCATGGACACTTTTAACTTGCTACATCGTTCTCACATAATCTCTACATGAATAAAAAGGATTACAAAGGATTTGTAATAATTACTTGATTGAAAAAGAGTGTCCATGGAGTTTCTTGCTCATTCTTCTCCATAGAGATCGACGCTTTGGAATGGGCACCTACAGTACTTTTAGAGTTATTATGCCTTGTGACTGAGACTGTAGCACCATAATTTTGTAGAATTTTGACACTTCAAAAGTGCCTGTAACTGGATAAGGTACCTACTTTGAAAAAAAAAAGATTACTTATGAAAAACTCTGTAATATACCTGGGATTTAAACAAAACTTTGATTATACATTATACACGACTAGCGCGCCCTGGTTTCACTCAGAATTAATATAGCAGTCTATAGACGAAAGAATTTTCAAAAAGAGATCACCCAATCTATGCATATAAAGAAGTATACATTGGTGCAGTGGCTGATGCAACACTGCGCCTTGCAGTTTCGATTCCCGAACACGGAACAAAATGAAATGTTCGTGCGGTCTACAGATATTTTTTCTCAGCCTGCCGGGGTCGCGGGACTTACGAAATTACCGTGACACCGGAATGTAAAGGGCTATTGAAGGACACCGTGGATTTTAGTCAGTACGTGTCTGACAGTCCCTCCCGCTCTGCCCTGGGTGGGAGGACTCATTTGACGTTTTTACAATGATAAAAAAAAGGTCAGGCTGATAGTTTGATTAAAAAAAAATTGTAAACGCACCGGCGATACACACGTACAGTCTATTTACCTGCGTCCTGGGTTCCTGAACTCCTTGATACGTTCAAATAGGATAAATGTCACCCACAAGAGCGAACGCTTGACCAAAAACTATTATCACTTTATCTTGAGAAGTCTGACTTTCAAAAACCGGTTTACAAATCAAGTTCACCGGTTGACGCCGGCGCCAAAGACTGCCAAATTGACACTAAGTAGCTGACTAGTATTGAAACCGTCGCAGCCCGCAATCTGACCCCGTTGTGACGTTACGCAAACACAACCGGTTAGTTCACACAATTACCTACTTTGAAGACTTCAATTACTTTTTGTGTACTAACGGATAAGCTCTTTGATGTGCAGGCTTTTTTTTCTTTTTCTTTATCGTGGTAAAATCATCAAATGAGTCCTCCCACCCCCTACTATCAGACTTGTACTGACTAAAATCCACGATGTCCTTCAATAGCCCTTTATGTACCGGGGTCACGGTAATTCGTTAGTCCCGCGACCCCGGCAGGTTGATGTGCAGGCCAAAATATTCATCATCATCCTTCGCCTTATCTCAATTTACTTAAGGCACAGTATGTATGACAAGACCAATATAATGTCTAGACTTTAAAAGAGACAGTGATTCTTGACTTTGTTTCGGCTGTTTCTTCTAGGTAGTCAGGTATGAAACACCGGCTTCATCTAGTTTGTACTCTTTGAAGCGCGTATTCAACACAACGCGCCGTCGACCCGGGTATGGTCCATGGTCGGGCAGCGAGTCACCCATTGCCATTACTCGTCGCCCGCATGCCCGCGCCTACGGTGGCCGGAGATCGTCTAGCGATGTCCGTCGCCGTGGGCGTGTACCAAAACAGGGTCCCTTTAAGGACAAATAGGGTCGCGGGATTGTCTTTAAAGATAACTCATGTTAAATAGTAGCTTAAAAACTGTAATTATAGACATAAAAGAAGCCAATCACCGATAAACCTTTGAAAGTGGCGTAGTTCTGTGTCAAAAAAATATAAAAAATATAGTTGGGACACTGCATAACCGACGCACTATTTTATGTATGTTTTATCTTTGACTTTATAAGGGTAAAACTGTTCAAGACACACTTACACATTGTTTGAAAGCAATTGTAACTTAGGGAGTTTACTGATGATGCTTTTCGACGCAATTTGACCGATTTAAAAAAAACGTGTAGTTTTCTACGGGTAGATGAAAAACAAAACACGCTCGCCACGACGACGTAAGTCAGTCGAATTAAATCATTATATCGAAGTAACAAGCACGATTTCTATTTTTATTTAGTAGAAATTGCAAATCGCAGGAATCGCTTCATGGGCAAACTCCCTCAGACGGCTGTATACCAAACAGTTTGTTCGAGTGTACTCGCAAGCTTATCAAATTACATCTCGGACAATGTGGTCGTTTTCACAAAATGCTACAATAATGTTTGTTATGAAATGCATCTCGTGTTTGGAATCAGTAATTTACTGTGTGTGTTGATTTGAGCACTAATTGTCCGCGGCTTCGTCAGGCAGAAATCCGAGGCATGATTTTTCCCATGTTGGTTTAATTCGTCATGACAGGATTAAAAACATCGTGAGGAAACCGGGAATTTACCAGGGTCGCGAGACTGTCAAAATAGGATACCGTGGCCCTGGAACGCAAAGGAGCAATTGAAGGACTGTTCCTTGAGAACTGTAGCCAGTAAGAATCTGAGAGTCCCTTTAGTCCCGGGAGACTCATTTGATGATTATAGTACAACAAAAAATCGTTGGATGGGTTCATGCGGGAGGGAGTACGTTCCCACAGAGGTAAGAGGCTTGTGTCCCAGCGGCGGACCTCATTTTTAAGATTTGGTGTTAGAAGTTTAAAAACCTTACCTTGCTTATCAAATTCACTAAAACATGAAAAAAACTTGGCATAACTTAGTTTGAAAACATCTAAAAACTAATTTCGTTTCTTCAACTTTATTTTTACCGAAAAAATACTATAAATCTACGCCAAAAAACCTGTTAATGTAAAAACAAAACTTTCTCTATAGGTATTCATAAATTTTGAACGCGTTTTTTTTTTCAATTATTTTATTACAACGATCCGATTGTCTTGAAGCCGTATTCTGTACTACTTTAAAACGAAAGTGATAATGTTTGACCCGCGTCTCCTTATCTCTGCAGGCTATCAGAAGAGTTAATGTGAGTAAATAATGAATTTATATAATTATGTCGCAGTGAAATGAGGAAATTAGGGATTTCACGAAATCCCTAGAGATATCACGACGTCTCGGAAGATGTGGAATATTTTTGTTTGTTACGTCTTCTTACTAAAAGTATCTAGTGATAATACAAAATACTAATATAAAGCCAGAGATATGTCATTTCTTTAAACTAAATCTAGTAAAATGTCAGAAAACGTCGACGGAGCACCGCATTTCAAACATAACCTGTCCGAGTTGGGGTGCTTCCAGCCGTTTTTACGACATTTTTTATTTCTCAGTACCCCGTTTCGTATACTCCTACTTAAATACCAGCTGATCAACTTAATGCATTTGAACGAGAAGAAGGCGGACTTCTTTGGCACCCCGAGGTTCGGTTTGGTTAGGTTCCTGAAAAATCATCAGCAGTATTCTTTATTTCACTACATTTAGTTTAGTGAAATGACATTAGTTTGACTTTATATTAGTATTTTGTCATATCACTAGATACTTTTAGTAAGAAGACGTAATAAACAAGAATATTCCATATATTCCGGGATTTCGTGAAATCCCTGATATCCTCATTTCCCTGCGACATATTTTATACATAATATGGCGCCTCAGTTATCTGGCAGAAAGAAAAAAAATGTTTTGAAAACTCTGCGTCATTTTTTTTTTGTAAATAATTTAGGGAGATATGAGCACTAGTTGCATCTGAATAACGCATTTGTAGATAAGATGAGGAGACAAATTAGACGTGAAGAGGTTTTAGATCATCATCATCAGGAGTCCACTGCTGAATATAGACCTCTCCAATCACAAGCCATTGCAATCGATCACCGGCTACTCTCATCCAGCTGCTAAGCCATCCGTACACAACCACAACGCGACGTAAGTCTCCGATGCCATACCATACTCCATTGTTATCCATTGACGCGTGCCTGTGTACGAACCTCTATGGATTTGTATTGCGATACACACCTCGATACCATAGTCGTAAGGTTTGGAGACTTGTGTCTCGTTGTGTACGAAGAGGTTTAGGTACCGTCAACTTTGCGAAGATCGTCGCTCCACCTTGCCTTCTCTGTTAGTTAGAGGCTCGAAAGTCTGACAAACAGCTTTACCTCGAGTCCTCCCACCTCAGCAGGGACTGTCAGGCTTGTACTGACTAAAATTCACGGTGACCCAGGCAGGCTTTGATCCTCTAAGAGGGTACCCTATTCCTGACAGCTTTTTGAGGCGCGCGTGGAACACGACGCACCGTTTGACCCGGCAGTATCCATGATCGGACGACGAGTCACCCATTACTCGCCGTCCGCATGACCGCGCAACGCCAACCACAATATACTTGTAAAAAGCCACGACAAATGACAACTGTATGGATACATCCTTTACACAACTATCAAAGACAGGGTCAACTAAATCCCGACGAGGGTTAACTGCTGCAGGCGCAATGACCCACATCCAGCAATTGACTTCCATTACGACATGACGTCATGACAATCAGCTGACGAGGGAAGTACATAGGGAACTGTGATATGCACGTAGGACGGATTGACGACCCGTGCCAAATGTGTTTTTTTAATCGTAGTGAAATCATCAAATGTGTCCTATCCTACGTAGGGCGGGGCGGGAGGGACTGTCAGACTTGTACTGACTAAAATCCACTGAGATCCTTTAATAGCCCTTACGTTTTAGGGCCACGGTTACCTGGTCAGATACTCCCAGTGCTAAAGTGCCTTGGAGTTGTGATCGTGAAGCAAATATCAGTAAGTTAACAACCTTGCCGGTGCAAGCGGGGCGAGAAGTGAGCGTGAGATCAAATCATTTCATTCAAATGTATGTAATAATGTAATAAAAAATAAATAAAAAAATATGTAACGTAATCATTTCATAGAACTGTTTGTAACACGCCATGCGACGGCACTCATAGCGAAAACACAAGCGGATGGCTTCTCCCAGTGAATGGCTACAGTGCTAGGAGCGGTGGGAACAAAATTACAGGTGAATAAGGCTGAAGCTACATTAGGCCGCGACGCGATCTGCGACACATGAGCGATTAAAACAAATAAATGAATGCTCATGTATATGGCTACACCGTACATCAGCGATACCACGTGTAATCTGTTTCGCTCTTCCAGTCACATCGCATCGCAAATCACTGTCTAATGTAGCCTCAGCCTAAGTGCGGAAATCACGTAAAGCCGTTGGTCCCGGCTGTCATTTGTAGATATTATTGAAAGTCCTTACTGTTCGTCAGAAGCTCAAAAGTCTGGCAACCAGTCTTATTAAGGGATATCATATTACCCAGTTACTGTGTTGTGGAGGTCCGATAGGCAGTCGCTCCATGTAAAATACTGATATTCAGCTGCATCTTGTTTGACTGGAAGCCGACCCCAATATAGTTGTCTTTAACAGGCATGATGAATGTTGTGTATTCTATCTATCTGTAATTCTATACTAATAACATTATAAAAGCAGTAGAGTTTGTTTGTTTGAACGTGCTAGTCTCAAGAACTACTATTTCGAATTGAATAAATATAATTGTGTTAGATAGTCCGTTTATCGAGGAAGGCTTTAGGCTGTATAACATCACGCGACAACCACTAAGAGCAGAGCAGCGGAGGCAAAACAACGGCGCACAGCTAGTCCTATAAGCACAGATCCAAGGTGTCCTTGCAGTAGAGTATGATGGATCAATTTTCGCAATGAAATAAATCTTGTACTAGCTGTGAATTAAAATGACCTGTCACTAAAGTTAGTGAACTATGGTCATCTGTGTCAGGGTTAATCGCTGGCTAACTATCAGTTAACGACGATCAATCTATGTTGGGGGGAGGTGACCGTTCTGACACAGAGAAGGTCGATGTTCTCGTATATAAAAACCCTGTAATAGATTCAGCTGATAGCCAGTGCAAGGATAAAAATTCTGAAGAAGCCGTTCTGATCAAAATTAAAGTATTTATTTCAAGTAGACCAGTTACAGGCATTTATGAATTTTGACAATTCAAAAGTGCCTAACTGGTCTACTTGAGACACAGACTGAAGACATAAAAAATCTAATTACATACTACAAAATTGTGGTGCTATGTTGGCCGTTGGTCCCGGCTTTCATTTGTAGATCTTTGACAGTCGTTACTATTAGCCAGTAGCTCTTAAAGTCTGACAACCAGTCTTACCATGGGATATCGTATTACCCAGTTACTGGGTTGTGGAGGTCCGATAGACAGTCGCTTCATGTAAAATACTGATATTAAGCTGCAACTGGTTCGACTGGAAGCCGACCACAATATAATTGGGAAAAGTCAGGCAGATGAGGCAATTTCTTGGCTGAAGAAGGCTAGATTATGTTTATTTATGCAATTATCTGTAATACTGTTACCGTAATCATGTTTATGCGTAATTAAAATTTATTTTTCTCTTATTATAACTGTAAACGATAACTAACAGATTTAAATTACTATTTACGCTCTACGTCACATATTACGGTAATTTCTACTATTGTCCGTTAGTAGCAAAAATTAACACTCGTATGTAAATAGGTACTTAAAGAAATCCGCGGTCAAGACAAATTATTACTTACTACATAGCAAGATTGATTCTCCACAACTACTCAATAAACTAAAATTCCATATTCCGCACAATTATCCTAGAAATCCCATTGACCTTTATCCACCTTTTCGCAGGCTTTGTCGACTACATTTTAGTAAAATCGATGTCTATGGCTCTTGCCTTCAGTGTTTTAAGCATCAGTTGTTTCTCACAATAACTTAGTATATACATAGTCTACGATAGTTTTAACTCCTATTATAATACTCTAATACCACTTTTAATCACATTTATTTTGTCATGTATTCTTGATTAAGTTAACACAGCATAAAATTTTGTTTCTGATCTTTTGGCTCACCTACCTTTACAGTTGTTCTTCTTTTTAACATCCATTAAACCGTATATTATTGTTATTTTTTTGCATGTAGTGTTTACCGCTTAATATTGTACATCTAGTATGAGTGTTATGTGCTCTATTTATTTACGCATGGATGTAACAATTGTTGATAAACCAATAAAATAAATAAATAAATCAATTACTTAATCTGATCGACCCAAGAGTTTCTATTAAACATTTCCCCACATTAAGAATTAATTCCTGTGTCGTGGGTACGTTCACATTAACCGCCTTACCACAAAAAGATAAACATAACACAATTACAGCCGCACAGGCCAATCTTCTGGGTTAAGCCGCGCTCGCCGAGGTTGGTCTGGCCCATCTGTCATAGCGAGTTTCCTCCGTGCCTCGGAAAGCACGTAAATCCGTTGGTCCCAGCTGTCATTTGTAGATCTTTGACAGTCGTTGCTGTTAGTCAGAAGCTCATAAGTCTGACAACCAGTCTTACCATGGGGTATCGTATTGCCCTATTACTGGGTTGTGGAGGTCAGATCGCTCCATGTAAAATACTGATATCCAGCTGCATCTGGTTCAACTGGAAGCCGACCCGAATATAGTTGCGAAAAGGCAGGCAGATGATAATGATAAACGCCTGTCTAAAAAAAAGTGTAACTCAAAAATTACCCTACTAATATATTTTTGAAGTGAAAACTACTTTAGCGGCGTTGTGCACTTTTTTTGGAATGGGTAAAAAATTTTAAACTCGCGTCAAGCCACGTGACCTGATCGAAAATTCGTAAGACGGCCCAGGGCGCTTGTGCGAATGTTCGTGTGTGTTTATTACTATTGAAGTTTTCACTTCTGCTGGCACTCCCAGTTCCCGTCGTTTTTTTTTTGTAAAATAACTTATTTTAAACGCGCTCACTTAGTTGATGTTATCCAGAAGGTCGTACGTTTGAGTCCAGGACGCAGTCAAATTTGTCTTTTCGCAAAATGAGCTTTATTTAGGACTAGTATTCGAGATGAGAGGCGAGGTATGAACCTCCGAGCAATCATGACCTAATGTTGAACTGACGTCATTGAACTACAAGGTCACCAGTTCAACCCCAGGTCAGACAAATTGAATTAGTTTGATAGGAAAATTGTTTCCTTATAGTCTAGCGACCGTCTGACGAGTTTGAGGTCTTAGGTTCAATTCCTGGGTCAGACAATGGGTATCAGTTGGTTGGTATTCTTATCTTTGACTCAGGTTACTGACACCAGAGGGCGCTCGGTAACTCGGTAAGAAATGGTCATACAACTGACCAATATAAGAAGATCTTTGTGAACAAAGAATTGGTTGGGTTTGTGAGGTCTTGGTAATTTGGTTAATGCATTTGTCAAAATGACCAATTTTTAAAGAGCTGTCATTTGGAATGTAATGTTTAATGGGAAGGGTCTTTTTATATTGGAATAATACAGATGATGTTTAAAGCAATTTTAAAATCACTAAGGTTGAAGGGTCCTGGGTTCAATACCCGAATCAGGCGAAATACTATACAGATTTTGTCTCTTGGAAACTGGGCCATACCCAGCCTGTAAACTTCTTGCTATTGATATCAAACAATGTGTTATTGGGTTATTACATCAGGAATTTCTTAATAGCAACCACAGAGACTGGATTCTGTCCAGTTGATGGCAATAGGTCCGCCCCTATGACACAGAACATACATGATTATGTTTTATGTAACTAGCTGTTGCCGGCGGTTTTGCCTACAACTCGAAAATTATCCTTCGGGAAGATAAAATCGGGGTAAAATCTACCCTATGCGTTAATCCAGATTATAAGCTATCTGTGTACCAAATTTCATCTAAATCCATTCATTAGTTTTTGCGTGAAATAGTAACAAACATCCATAAATTCTCACGAACTTTCGCAATATTTTTGAAAGAGAAAAAAATGTTTGGATTCTCCAGTCGTCTACGGGTCGTGTTTATAATATTTTTGTGTTTGTGTAAGAAAAGATACAATCTTAAGGCTGCTTTTCGACCAGAGATGTGCTATGCTACGTTGCGTTTGATATCCACCAATCATATTCATTGGTGAACATAGCATTGCACTGGTGGAAACGGATATAAATTATCTGGCGCCTAATTTTATAACCTTCTCTGTGATAATACTGTTTTGTTAATAAACTTAATATTATGATAAACGTAATTACATGTTGCTAAGAACTGATAGATGTGACAATACAAGTTGATTTCGAATTTTATCACATTTGACGGAGACACGAGATTTTATGAGACTTTATGACCTCTTTAAGCTAGAGTAATTCCAGTGTGGGAACGAGATGGCGCTAGACGACTTGTATAGCTCTGTCACTTTCCCACACTGGAATTAGGTAGGCGACCTGAGAAAACTTTTGGAACGCCAAAAGTAAGATGTATACGAGTTTCTAGCTCATTATTATTATATCTCATTCAGAACAGTGCCATAACTAGCCATTTATGCGCCTCGTGCGAGCTTCTTTGCGACAAGGTGGCCTACGTCTTAAAGCGAGAGTCCACTGTGGAAACGAGATGGCGCTAGACGACTTGTATAGCTCTGTCTCTTTCCCACACTGGAATTAATCTCGCTTTAAGGCGTAACCGGGCCCCAGTGCTGTGACTAGCCATTTATACGGCCAGTGCGCGCTTCTTTAACTGCGCCCTGGTCTGGCCAATTGTGGTCTTAGTCTGGTCATTTCTACACCCTCCAGGGTTTGAGCCATGTGCCTAGCCACCTTAGGCACACCCTATTGGATAAATGTTCTTCAATATTTCGATACGAGGGCAAAAGAAGCACACAATCTGACCCACACTGCACCGCGGCCGAAAGGGTGTCATAACCTAATTAATAATTGTCGCAATAAAGATAATAACTATTAACATCGTTAAATATAAATATTTACTGTTAATTTATAACATAACAGTAAAATATACAAGCTTTTTATTATGTGTGTCAGAATTGAACGAATACGATTGATAGTGATGTGGTATAGCTTTTTTTAAGCGTGTTAATAACATCAAATAAGTCCTCCCACCCAGGGCAGAGCGGGAGGGACTGTCAGACTCGTACTGACTAAAATCCACGGTGTTCTGCAATAGCCCTTTAGGTTCCGGGTTCAGGCTTTGGCCCTTTAGAGGGGGGCCCCGTCATTTTGCTGAGACTCTTTGAGGCGCGCGTGGGACACAACGCGCCGTCGCGTCGCCCCGGGCATGTTCCATGGTCGGACAGCGAGTTGCCCATTACTCGCTGCCCTGCGCTACGGTGGCCGGAGATTGTCCGCCGAAGTCCGTCGCCGTGGGCGTCTACCACTGCGGGTGGTATAACTAGCTAGACGAAGACGACGGGGACGAAACTATTCATTTGGCTTTCAGAATAATGTAACAACTTGTCATCTTGTCGTTTTTTTTTATTTTTGAATCCCTGCCAGGCATGGGCATACCTATAGTTTTTTCATTCACAAATTCACAATGCGTTAGGTTATGGTCAGTTTTACAGAACATCTCTCAATACTCAAGCGTTACTTTAAAGTAGTTTTAACCAATCAAATGCATTGAATCTAGTTTTAAGTAATGCTTGAGTATTGAGCGACGTTCTGTAATAAGTCTCAAACAATTGGAATTTTGGTTAATGTTCTAGTGAAAAATTAAAAAACCTAATTCTCATTGGTATACATAACCCTACAAAAAAAGAACCGTGTATTCTTAGTTAATGGTACCTAATAAATGTGTTTTTCCTCAAAATTATAATCTTTTAGTGCTTCCTTAAGGTTAGCATTAGTGAAGGCCGAATTTGGCATCGTGTTCTACGAATATTTTTTTTTTTTTTTTTTTTTTTTCTTTCAGTTAAGATGATTGAGAATGAATTTTATTTTAAGATAAATTTATCCCTAAGTATACATAAATATAAAAATACAAAATTAAAATAAAACTAAACTAAACTACATATTATAGAGCATCGAAAAATTCATCCTCAACGCTGTCAGCTGGTAATGTGCCCAAGAGACTGGCGGCGTTGCCTCTCTGTATGGCAATACTTAGCCTCTGGCCAAGGTAAAAGCCAGCTCTTGGGTCACGGGAAGCGTCAATAAGTCTTTTAGAGATTTCTTTAAAGAGGCTGTGAGCACTCGGACCCCATGGCCCTATAGTTTCAACCCCAAACGGCTCAAAAATATAGTTACTACTAAGGTTGCTATATTTGCGCCGTTTGAGGTTCTCAGCAACCGCAGCAGCAGCGCCAGCAGAGCACGATGAACTTGGAAGATGAGATGGCGCAAGAGTATCGACACAGGTTGCGTCCCACACTAGAGGCCTACCCATCTTCCAAGGAAACAAAGACATACCGTCAGGTCTTTTGCCATCGTCGCGTGCCAAGCCGTTGGGTTCTAAAACAGCTGGAACGCCGACGGTAACAAGAGCTCGTCGAATAATGTCGTTTAGGTTCGCGTGCCGCGCAAAACGGCCAGCACTACGGCTGCAAGACAGGCCATGGTGTCCGAGGCTATTGACAACTTCACCACAGTGACAGCGATGAGGAGAGCAGAGTGGGGCTCCGATCCGGAGAGAAACAGCGAGGCGGAAGGTAGTGTCATCGAGTAAGGTACCGATGCTCGACGACGGCAGTGCGTGAAGCCAAAGACCCGACTCCCACCTACCCACAGCCAGCAGGCGCGCACGCTCAGCAGTAGTAGCAGATGTGTTAAGTAGATTATTCTGAACTACACTGCAGAGCGGTTCATCCCACTGACGCTGGGAAGATGGGTCGAATATTTTAAGTACCTATGTTTTCCCAGCACTACTAGTTAGCGGTTGTAATTTGCATAATTTTCGTGTTTATCATTTTTTGCAATTAGTTTTTATTCATTAAGTCTCAATTTAGATTCGTTGTTCCAGTAAAACTTTAAATGAAAGTTAAATCTTTTGGGCTATTGAGTTTCAGATATAAAGAATATCTATAACACAATCTCAGCGCTGATCTCTACAACGACGAGTCGGCCTTGAGATCTAGCGTTCGATTTGACAGACAAAATGGCGGCTAAAAGGTACGAAGAACTGTCAAGTTGTCGCCAACGAATAGTTCTTTAAGCAACGCTGTCACAGCGCTAGTGTCGCTGTCAGTAAATTAATGAATACCAAACTTTAATACCAGCATTGCGTGAGCTCTGTAATGCTATTCCCAATAAGAAATCTCATCGCTGGACTCTATGATGAGCTCTGCGACGCGACGGCTTTGAGATCGTCCAATCGCGCAACGTGAGCGCTCACCGTTCGCCGCACGATTGTGTAGTGTCGCTGTAAGTACTCGTAGCTTAGTCAATGTCAAACTTTAATCCCAGCGTTGCGAGAGCGCTGCGGCTGCGCGGCTAGGCTGTATTTACGACGTCTTAAAGTGAGAGTGTGGGATAGAGACAGAGCTACACAAGTCGTCTAGCGCCATCTCGTTCCCACAGTGGAACTACTCTGGTTTTAATACATCATGGTATGCCACCAGGTCTCAGGTTACTCGACGTCTCATCTCATCGTGTTAGCTCACAGTAAGTAGTTAATTACACGCAGGTCAAGAGATCATTGTGCTGCTAAGTGTTAATTACTATCTAGACCTAGGATATAATTGCTCGGTCGCGGGATTTTACGAATTACGGTGACCCCGGAACGTAAACAGCTATTGAAGGACACCGTGGATTTTAGTCAGTACGAGTCAGACAGTCCCTCCCGCTCTGCCCTGGGTGGGAGGACTCATTTGATGATTTTACCACGTAAAAAAAAAGGATATAATTGCTGAGAATTAGTTAATTCTGCAATTATTAGATAGTCACAAATGAATAGGAGGAATAAAAAACCGTCCTTTTCTAAAGAAAGGGCAAATCAAAAACACGTATTACATAATTATATTGTATGGGAACCCCATTAAATATTTTTATAATTGATTCTGTTTTTAGTACATTTGTTGTTTTAGCGACATC
Organism: Agrotis puta; assembly: GCA_943136025.2. Lineage (NCBI taxonomy): Eukaryota > Metazoa > Arthropoda > Insecta > Lepidoptera > Noctuidae > Agrotis > Agrotis puta. The sequence goes on from OW964196.2 coordinate 8,046,292, forward strand.
GCATGAGAAAATTTCAACTGTCTAACTATAACTGTATCTCATAGATACAGTGACAGACGGACGGACGGCGCAGTCTTAGTTATAGGGTTCCGAACTCTAAAAACGAGCGAGCCTCGGTAATTATAAAACTTTAGAAATCGCAAAAGGGCATACCTAATCGACGGGGCTCCACTGCGCGGGTCTCCTTTTTCTATCTGAAGGGTTTAAAGTAACTTAGCAGAGATGGCGGGGTCTCAATTCGATCGCTTCGACCTAACCTAACCTGTCCAAGATGAGGTGTCATCAAGTTCCGACTTCGGTGTACTTCACGGTGCAGTAAAACCTAAGTTTTATCGACTGATTACTGCAGGCAAAAGTACGAATTTACCGGTAAATGCTAAGATTTACCGCAGTTCAGTTTCTTCTAGTAATGTATGCACTATGCAAGTACATCATGAGTTTCACGATTGCATAGAAAATCTATAAGAAATTCATTGTCATTTGTATTTAAATGTGGGAAATGTATTGTAAAACGTATTGTGAATGTGAAAGTACATATTTTGTTTGTTTGTTACCGATGTAACAACTGGATGAATTTCGATGAATGGAGTATTTAATTAACATGTTTTATCTGGTGGTGGATTTTTCCAGTACAGCTAAGAATCTGTCCAGTTATTGCTCCAGATGGATGACCTAAAAACTGCATGCGAAACTGTGAGTTTTTTATCGTGGTTAAATCGTCAAATCAGTCCTCCTACCCAGGGCGGGTCGGGAGTTACTGTCAGACTTGTACCGACTAAAATCCAGGGTGTCCTTCAATAGCCCTTTACGTTTCGGAGTCATGGCAGTTCGTTAGCTCCGCGAACCCGGCAGGCTTTGGCCCTCTAAGGGGGCCCTGTCATTTTACTGACGCCGCGCTTGGAACACAACGCGCCGTCAACTCGGGAACTAGCCGATTTACAGCCGATTTGAAGTATTTACTGCGTTTATTATATGGAAATTTAAAAAGCGTCTCTAGTGGACTAACGAGGCACTTGTATTTTTCTATCAAATTAACGCCAAAGTTCCTGTTTACTTTGTCAGAAAAACATGAAAGCTCGTTATAGGGCTCCAGAGAATCGTACACAGGACCTCAAGGCAGTACAACGCATGCATCAAAAACAATTGAAAGAACAAATTATTTACAAAGACATAAACAATGACATTAAAATGATGTTTAATGCATATTTTACACGTATGGTAAGGGTCTTGTCCTACCGTAAAAGCCGAAAGCGAGGAGCGATGGACGATTTTTACGCTCAAGATATGGACAAAACATTGTATAACTTTTATTTATTGACAGGCAAAAGTATAATTTAATTTAGTATTAATGGCTAACGCTGTACTAAATGTTTATTATTAAATAATAAATAAATAAATAATAATCAATAATAATTTTAAAATGAACCTAATATATAAATATAAAATACTAAATTATAGAGGAGAGGTAATAATCCTTGACTTGTTTTTTTGAAAACAGAGACAGTTTTAGAGTCAAGTATTTTAGGTGGAAGTGAGTTCCACAAACGTACTGCATGAACGGCGAAGGAGTAGGAAAAAAGTCAGTTTTATGGGATGGGAAATTAAGGTGATGCTTAAGGTGGGATCTGCACAGAGCATCAGAAGGACGGGTAAACGAAAATACTCGCGTAGGTAGGCAGGATAAGCAGGGTTATGAAGGATATTGAAGAGGAGACATAATATTCGAGTGTTCCTGCGAAGACGAATAGGAAGCCATCTGAGACATCTTGTATTGGTGGTTGATCGATGAATACTCACGAGAGAACTTTGACAAACGAAGTGTTTTGGGGACTATCGCAATATAAATTCATAGAGGTTCGTACATTGGCAAGCGATAATGGATACCAAAGTCGTAAGATATCAAAGACTTGCGTCGCCTTGTGTACGAAAGGCTCGTTAATCGCCAACGGTAGGACCAGTGCCTTATGCACATTTGAATTCAAATCACGCAGTGTTTGAGTTAATATTAAAAGTGTTTATTGACAATGCCACAACGATGATAATGAAACAATAAAATATACGTGTTAAAAACAACAAATTGCTTGGTAATTTGTGGTCTATGGCGCAGCGGGTTAGTTGTTCGCTTGTGCGCTACAGGTCGCAGATTCAAATACTCTGTGTTGACATGAAATGTTTACTGATAAATGCTTGCACCGAATTCAGGAATCGGACCTCGAGCTCAACAGTCGCGGTTGCTACCACTATACCAACGAGGCAGTAATTAGTAATAATTTATATTTATATAGATAGACAGATAGATAGAATACACTTTATTATGCACACCATATAAATTATTGGTACAGAGTATATCTTATACATAGGGTGACACAATGGGCGATCTTATCGCTAAAAGCGATCTTTTCAAGACAACCTTTGGATGGACTTAAGAGATTTTTTTTTATCGTGGTAAAATCATCAAATGAGTCCTCCCACCCTGGGCAGAGCGGGAGGGACTGTCAGACTCGTACTGACTAAAATCCACGGTGTCCTTCAATAACCCTTTACGTTCCGGGGTCACGGTAATTCGTACAGTCCCGCAACCAACAATGAGGGGCTGGCATAGTCTTAGACAGCATTCTTTCTATTAGGTGATTCCAATTAATGATGTATTGTTCCGGTTTAGGTATATGTTTGTACTTGCACACGCAGTTTTATGAGGCAGTATTTGTAAATACCATCGTTATATTTTGTAAATTTGTTGGGTAAAACAACGATTTTCACAATGTACATATTACCTATTAGGCGTGGAACATTAACATCTCAATGAATGATTGTTGTCTTTAAATTTTACGTTTTTATAGGAGCTAATTATAATAGGTAATTAGGGTTGCCACCCGTACTTTATAATAAAGTATTGCACGTTATTTCAGGTAACTGTACTCTATACTTTATGAGAACTATAAAGTACACGAAAATACTTTATTTCGCATGATTTTATTTAGATTAGTATGATTTATATAAAAAAATAACTATGTATTTACATATTTTAATTTGAATATAGACCGTAAAGGGTGATTTGCAATTATTTGGTAGAGATACTAATTTGATACAAAGTGCAAAAAGCAATAAGAATACGTTTATAAATAAAACAATAAACAAAATAGTCCAGTCGATGGGGACAAAAAAGAGGTTTTGAAAGAAACTACACCACATTTTGTAGGGCAAAATACCGTTGACTGGACTAAAAATAAATTGTACTTTATTTTGATACTTTCTTTTTTTACCGTGGTAAAATCATCAAATGAGTCCTCCCACCCAGGGCAGAGCGGTAGGGACTGTCAGACTCGTAGTGACTGAAATCCACGGTGTCCTTCGATAGCCCTTTACGTACTGGGGTCACGGTAAATCATAAGTCCCGCGACCACATAAGTCCCTCGACAGCGATATGGTATCTTAAGATAAAATATTATAGTATCTTAGCTGTGTGTGGCGCGCTTAACTCAGTCGTAAGTTATGGCGTCACAAACATAAAAAAATTGTCGAATTGTGAATATCCTCCTTTTTTGAAGTCTTTTAAAAATAACAGTTTGTTTTGGTACAGTTTCATATCACAACAAAGAAAAATACCTGTTCCAAGTACGTCGTACTTAATAATTTGAGGTAAGTATAATCGTGTCTACGACTTCAATGATTTTGTTCTAAAACCGGTTCAGCAATTGATTTTAGACGCGAATTTCGTGATCATAATTATGCAGTGACTTTCTGAAGGATAAGACAAAATAAAACGATGTTTTTAATAACATTTTAAGCAAATAGTTTTTGTTTTTAGAGTAAGCGCTGTCAAATGGGGTAATTAAAGACATGGGGGTAAATAGGGCCGTCTCCCCTTGAAAGGTATTTCAACATAAGTTAATCGTTACTGGCAGCCAAAAAAAGAGACTGTTTGATATTAAATTAAAACTATGACAACCCTAGAGACTTTATAGATTAAAAGTGTTTTTTATTCAACGTTGTTTTTTAGACCGTTCAATTTCGTCTTGATATACACCGCCCCTCTTTTTACCAATACCAATACCCATTAACATAATAGTATTAAAAGTTATGATGCTTGTATTATTTTGCTAGATTTAAAAGAACGGTTAAAATGTGAGATAGACTAAAAAAAAGAATGAAAGAAGTTTACGAAAACTTTTTATAGAAGAAGTTGTTTTGTTTATCCGTGTCTCAATTAAGTTAATAGTTACTGACTCTAAATAGCGTTTTATCAATGTATCAAAATTTAAATGCTTAATCACATAAAATAAATCAATTTACCACGCAAAAATTCAATTCAGACACTGCCAAATTGAATTTAGTATAAACAACCCTTTTAAAAACACATAAAACCCATAACAAAAGCGTTTTACTTCCATCAAATTACATAATCACATAATAAAAAACACAATCAAAAAGTTAACGCGCTACAAAAAAGGTTCACCTACCTTTTTATTTCCTTAATCTTGATTAAAAAAACAAAAACTTATTTATTTATACTAGCAACACTGCGAGCACACTGTCAAAGGCACGAAGGAAGACTGGCGGGCGAGCTAAGAAAAAACTTGCAACTGGGGTCTCCCCTCTACTTGGGTAAGGCTGGCTTCAGACTCACGACTTGTCTGAGCGATTAGTCGTTAGTATTAGGACGACCACACAATGAGAAAACGCAATAAGGCGCAGGCTTTAATATTTCAGGAGTAAGATCTATTTTATTTTGGTTATTATCTGAAGTGTAACAAATTTATAAAATGGCAGTCACCATCAATCAATTTTTCATAGCTTTGACCCATACTATGAATTTCTCCTGTATCGTGGGTAACTACTGGATACTCAAATAATACAAACACACCTTTTTTTTAACGTGCTAAAATCATCAAATGAGTCCCCCCACCCAGGGCAGAGCGGGAGAGACTGTAAGACTCGTACTGACTAAAATCCACGGTGTCCTTCAATAGCCCTTTACGTACCGGGGTCACGGTAATTCGTGAGTCCCGCGACCAATACAAATACACCTTTTTTTTTTTTTTTTTGCGTGGTAAAATCATCAAATGAGTCCTCCCACCCAGGGCAGGGCGGGAGGGACTGTCAGACTTGTACTGACTAAAATCCACGGTGTCCTTCACGAGCCCTTTACGTACCGGGGTTACGGTGATGGGTAAGACCCGCGACCCCGGCAGGCTCTGGATACAAATACACCTGGCCCAACTATCTACTTGTTGGCGTGTAGGTCATACAAATATTTGTTTCGTGCGGTAATCAAACTCGCGATAAGCTGCCCAGCAGTCAATCACTTAATCACTGTGCCAACCAAGATATGGTAATATTATCTTGCTTGGTAATTGCATGCATTCTCTGAAATCGGCGCTTTTATAACTAAATACGCAAAATAATAATTTGCTAATGTTATCGCTAATTACAATAATTCGTTAAATTATAGAAGTAAGTAGATATTATAAGTTGTTTTTAGTTCTTAGTGTTTTGTAATATGTGTATGAGTGACGAGAGTGGGATGAACTCTGTAACATCGAGCCGCTCTTGAAGCGATCCTGAAAAACGATTCGCCGACGCTAGCACGCACGTCAAACTATCCCAAGTATAAAATAGCGGGACTAATGAATTACCGTGATCCCGGTACGTAAAGGGCTATTGAAGGACACCGTGGGTTTTAGTCAGTACAAGTCTGACAGTCCCTCCCGCCCTGCCCTGGGTGGGAGGACTCATTTGATGATTTTACCACGCTAAAAAAGAAAGTATAAAATTGTCCCAATTTACTCTTTTAAAGTTAAAGTTGAAAATATATTAAATCAAGACAGATTGGGGTAAGTTATTATGCTGACGTTTGTGCTTCGTTATCTTCCTACGATCACAAACAGCTAATTTAATAAACATTGCGTTGAAGAAACCAAAGATTCTCAAAAAATCGCACCTTTGCAACCAACCTTACAATCTCAAACGCGTATAACCCTACCGACTTACAAAGTACACTCTTCTCCCAACACTACACAAACACACACGACTTTCTAACTTGACAGCATTGTACTCAGTACTACAACTGTAGTCCATAGTGAATTGTTGTGCGTAGTTTTTTTTTTTTTTTTGCATTGGCGTTAATTTTATAATGACTTTGAGTACTGTTGTGTGCTTCGTAAGATCCTGATGAGGTCACGTTGGGTCTTATTATCTCCGCTAAATGAACTCACAAACACGAGCCCCCACTCTCGAATTTTGATGAGTTAAGTATATCTTTGTAATTATGCATTGATTTAACAAGAGAAAAATTACACTTTGAAAACACCAACTGACTTTATAATTAGATTTGCAATTTATAGATACTGTCTGATTGATTACTGCCTATGACTACATTAATATTCAAGCTTGCATTCCTCACATAAATCCCGAAGTCCGTAGTCTTGTAAACACCGCGGCGCTAGCCACTCATTACTATGCTATTAAGATGTAATGATTCATTATCTTTCTGCGGCGATGGTCTAGTGATCACAAGTCACTGTTGATCTTGGTACAATTCCCGGGTCAGGCAAACCTCTATATCTCGAACTAATCATACTTTCTAGTTGGACCACTTGGATGGGTGAATGTTTGTTGCTCTTTCGCACAAAAATTAGTGAACGGATTTTGACCATTTGACTCTGAGATTTTATAACTCATACAACTTCCGGGCAAAGGCTTGCCCAATTGTTTCCATGAACTCTTTTCCAAGACCACTTCGAACTTGCCCTCGTGGCGTTCTTAAAATTTTAAATATATGTACCTATATATATAGAACTAGCGACCCGCCCCGGCTCCGTACGGGTGCAATCTATATTATGCTTGTTTTATACACATAAACCTTCCTCTTGAATCACTTTATCTATTAAAATAAACCGCATCAAATTCAGTTGCGTAGTTTTAAAGATCTAAGTATTTTTAACACGAATTTTTTTTATAAAACGTTGCCCCACACTAGGAATTTCTCCTGTATCGTGGGAGCGTTTACAAACATATAAACTCACATACACAAACACCCAGACCCGGGACAACTACTTGCAGATCGTACAAATATTTGCGGGAATCGAACCCGCGACACATAGTGCAGGAGTCCAATTGCTCAACCACTGAGGCCCCCTCTAGAGGGCCAAAGCCTGTCGGGGTCGCGGAACTTATGATTTACCGTGACCCCGGTACGTAAAGGGCTATTGAAGGACACCGTGGATTTTATTCAGAACGAGTCTGACAGTCCCTCCACTCTGCCCTGGATAGGAGGACTCATTTGATGATTTTAGAACGATAAAAAAAAAGATAAGCTTACTCGTGTCGTTATAAGTCCATGCATCTTATTTTTACGAGGGCACGGGGTTAAGCGTGGCTTAGTATCTGTTACATACCAAGTTTCAAGTTAAAGCACTTTTATGATAAGTTTTAACTTTTCAGTTGACCTTTGCGTGGCAGAGCCGCGGATATCCTTTAAAGACAGTCTTACGAACCTAACATGTGGGCATACATTTATTTACACTGTTTTTATGTCTTGTGACTGGAACTGTAGCACCGTAATTATTTGTTAAACTATTTTATTTTACATTTTTTTATCGTAGTAAAATCATCAAAAAGTCCTGTTACCCAGGGCAGAGCTGGAGGGACTGTCAGACTCGTAATGACTAAAATCCACGGTGTCCTTCAATAGCCAGTTCCGGGGTCACGGTAATTCGTACAGTCCCGCGATCCCGAAACGGTGAAGTACGCTTGCCTAGAAGTAACCTATTCACTTTTGACTTGAAGACCCCGAGGTTATAGCTGTCAGGCAGTAACAGACCCCGGCAGGGAATTCCACTCCTTAGCTGTGCTCACAATTAAAGTATTGGCAAAACGCTTTGTAACAAGGTCCTTTTTTTTTTAACGGTGGCAAAATCATCAAATGAGTCCTCCCGCCCTGGGTGGGGCGAGAGGGACTGTCAGACTCTTACTGACTAAAATCCACCCGTGTTTCTTCGGATGCCCTTTACGTTCCGGGGCCGCGGTATCCTGGATTAAGAAAAAATCCGCGACCCCAGCAGGCATTTGGCCCCGTAAGGGGCCCCGTCGGTGACCCGTGAAACACGACGCCCCACCGACCTGGGCTTGGTCCTTGGTCGGACGGCGAGCATACCCATTACTCGCCGTCCGCAAGCTCCGCCGCTGTGCCCTCTGCTATTCAGAGGGACACGCGTTGCGTCCACCCGACAGGCTATTCGCATACGGGCTTAGGCACACAGTGCCTAAGGAAGAGTTTTTGCCCGCATCCCAGGGTGCACCGGCCCGAAAAACTGGTCTTCCCCCCGGACGTATCCGAGAGGGAACTGGAGAAGTGTGTGGAACGTGGAGGTTTCCTGTCTTAGCACCCCTTGTACGTAGGTACTTGTGATATCTTACTACTGTCGATTACAAAATCTCTGTACAACACAGATGTAATAACTAACATTACGCCAGAGAGTAGAGAGGCGATCGCTCTTCTTGTCTATGACACACATCAGCTTGGCAATCAGTTAGCTAGCTACAGTGTTGCAAGCGTTAAAAATAATGTGCGAAGATGTGATCGTCACTGTTTAATTTGAAGGTCACTGAACTTTATTCAAGTATTTAAAAACAACACACTTTAATGACGGCATGGTTAGCGCTTTGTTCAATGTGCAGCGTGTCGCGGATTCGATCCCCGCACGGAACAAATACTTATATGACCTACAAAGACTACAATATAAATGACCATGGCTATTACTAAAAGAGTAATCATGGAGTTTCTTGCCGGTTCTTCTCCATGGAAACGACCAACCCGAACCGTGCCAATCTTTTTGTTTTCTTCTCGACGTTTTATAAGTGCCCTTTGAGGCCCATGTGAAATAAAATATTTGATGTTCCAATGGAAAAACCCAATAAAACTGCCTGACTCAGGAATCCGGGGCTCATGCTCGGAAGTCGCTCTTGGGACATAGCAGCTAGTAGGTATAATATAAAATATATTTTTTTTTTTTTCCCATTTTTTTTTATCTGCAATCAGCATTAGCTATAAGCAGATGTGTTGTAGGATGTGGCAGTTTGAGTGTGTCCTCCAGTGAGGTCATCTCCTCGTCAGTAGACCATGGAAGTGGATTATATGGTCAATATGTCTTTCCGTTTTAGCCGTTTTATGTAGCTTCTAGTTCTTAGCTTAGTCGCCAATTTGTTGGGGTGTCTTTCCAGCTTTCCTTTATATGTCTCTGTAGTGTTATGACTCTCTTCCTTCACCGTGCTCATCCCCAGATGATGGTGTATTTCTGCGTTAGTGATGTACCATGGGACATTGCTTAGGTTTCTGAGGATCATGTTCTGCATCCGCTGTATTATTATGATATTGGAGTCACAAGCGCTGCCCCAGAGTTGTATACCATACATCCAGACAGGTTTAAGGATACTCTTGTATATGAGTAGTTTGTTGTCTGTACTGAGTTTGCTGTTTCGGCCCAGTATCCAGGAGAGGCGAGTGTATCGAAGTTTGAGTTCCTGTCTCTTAGTTTTGACGTGGTGTCTCCATGTAAGGCGTCGGTCTAGGTGTAGTCCAAGATATCGTACACTGTCTTGATGAGGTAGTGTATCGTTTCCCAGGTGTGCAGGGGGGCAATTTCCTTGTCGCAGTGTGAACGTAACGTGTACGGATTTTGATGCACTAGCCTTTATTCTCCATTTTTGGAGCCAATTGGCAATCTTGTTAAGGCTTGTTTGAAGTTTTTGTGTTGCAAGCACAGGTTTCTTGTCGCTTGCTAAAATTGCCGTATCATCTGCGAATGTGGCTGTAGTGACATTCTCCTCTTCTGGTAGGTCAGACGTATATATGGTATACAGCACAGGTCCCAGGACTGATCCTTGTGGCACGCCAGCATCTATTTGTTGGAATATGGAAGTGGAGTCAGCTTCTTTCACCTGGAAGAGTCTATCTGTTAGGTACGATTTCAGCAGTAGATAGTAGCTGTGAGGAAGGCTATTCTTGATTTTGCAGAGTAGTCCTTTATGCCAAACTTTGTCAAAAGCCTGTTGTATGTCGAGAAAGACTGAAGAGCAATACTCTTTCTCCTCTAAAGCCTTTCTTATTTTATCCACTACCCTATGGACTTGCTCCACTGTGGAATGGTGCTGCCTAAAGCCAAACTGGTGATTAGGGATGATATTATTTTTCTGGAGTAGGGGTAGCATTCGGTGCAGTAAAAGTTTCTCAAATACCTTAGACAGACAATACCTTGTACAACACAGATGTAATAACTAACATTACGCCAGAGAGTAGAGAGGCGATCGCTCTTCTTGTCTATGACACACATCAGCTTGGCAATCAGTTAGCTAGCTACAGTGTTGCAAGCGTTAAAAATAATGTGCGAAGATGTGATCGTCACTGTTTAATTTGAAGGTCACTGAACTTTATTCAAGTATTTAAAAACAACACACTTTAATGACGGCATGGTTAGCGCTTTGTTCAATGTGCAGCGTGTCGCGGATTCGATCCCCGCACGGAACAAATACTTATATGACCTACAAAGACTACAATATAAATGACCATGGCTATTACTAAAAGAGTAACCATGGAGTTTCTTGCCGGTTCTTCTCCATGGAAACGACCAAACCGAACCGTGCCAATCTTTTTGTTTTCTTCTCGACGTTTTATAAGTGCCCTTTGAGGCCCATGTGAAATAAAATATTTGATGTTCCAATGGAAAAACCCAATAAAACTGCCTGACTCAGGAATCCGGGGCTCATGCTCGGAAGTCGCTCTTGGGACATAGCAGCTAGTAGGTATAATATAAAATATAGAAAAATATATTTAATCTTTGAAAGTTAATTAATTAAAAAGGTACTTACCCGGGTTCGAATCCACAACCATGCGAGGCGAGGCCTTCTCTGGATCATCACAACAGTAATAAATATAATTAAATAAGAACTAATTATAAAAATATTAGACCACACTAATTGACAATAAGTGGGTAACTTTCATTAATGGACGTATTCAGTTAAAACTAATGAGGTTTCAATTTCTATAAACATGTAATCAAATGTGAAATTTGATACTTTGAAATTGCTATGTTTACATTTTAATTTATAGTGTTTTTAGGTATTTATTAATTGTCAGCTGTAATATCATAATGCGAAGCCGGGACGGGCCGAGTGTTGATATAAAGCATAAAGTATCTATCTATGTATATTCACTCACAACGATGAATATATATAAACAAACAGTTATATAAACTTATGTAGATATAATAGTACATCATTATGTAGGTCTGTGTAAGCGAGTTTACAATCAGTGCTAAAGTACAATTTAAAAACTGCTTCTGTTTATTTTTTTTTCGAGTTCATAAAGTTTATCAACTTTTAAAATGTTATTATAAAAAAAATACTGCTTTGCTTAGGTCATTGACGTCAAAAAACCAGTTTATTTTGAAACATCAACAAAAAGTTTCAATTATTTGTTAACAATCAATGCACAGCGGTTTTACAAAAATATTTGTGAATAATCTATCCGTGGTACGATCTTTGCAAGGTGGCCGGTACCTGGATGAGCGGTGATCGAGTGAAATAGCGTGCGATTCTTTTCTTTCCTTATTAAAAAAAAAACGTTGCCACACACTAGGAATTTCTTCCTGTATCGTGGGTGCGTTTACAAACATAGAAACTCACATACACAAACACCCAGACCCGGAACAGCTACTTGTAGGTCATACAAATATTTGTTCCGTGCGGGGATTGAACCCGCGACACGCTGCGCAGAATTCGATCGCTCAGTCACTGTGCCAAGAAAAAATCAGAAATAAACGAAGGTTTAAGAAAGTAAGGTTTTTTTTTCGCGATAAAATCATCAGATGAGTCCTCCTACCCAGGGCAGGACGGGAGGAACTATCAGACTCGTACTGAATAAAATAAACACTTAGTTGGGTACGGTTGGCGACGACTCCATATCCCAATTTACTATTTTTCTTTTATCACACGTTGCGGTGATAGAACCCGCGACGCGCAGAGCAGTTGCCAATCACTCAGTCACGATTCAGGAACTAATGATCGACGAACCATCGCTCATCACTCGTGTTATCACCGAGCTTCATCTAAACTCAAATAGACAGCCATATCAATTACAATTAAATGTATATAAAGAATAATGTACAAAATAACGGACGACGCTTTCACCCGCCGCAGTTAGAAGCAGTTATGATTAATTTTTGTGTTTATTTATATGTGTTATTGGCAGTTTTGTGCGCTATTTATTTCATTTTTATATTTATGTAAATTCTCGAGTCCTTAACTGTTTGTTATGCATAGGGTTGCCATCCGTCCGGATTTCCCCGGATTTGTCCTAGTTTAGAGGGCATCCGGGGAGGGTCAAAGGTGGGCTTCATTTGTAATCCGGGTTTAAAAAAAAGTCTACTTCCCGACGCAGTTGCCCCGGTGCGTACTTCGACTCATGGCCGGGTTCTGGACTCTAAAATACGGGGTTTTCACGCACCTTGTCTTGTTTTCCAAATTTTAGAGATGGCAACCCTATTTATGCAAAACATGCACGTTCTGAATTTTTATTATTTACCAGCTTCCGCCCGCGACTCCGTCCGCGCGGATGTCGGTCTTCGCGTGGATGGTAGATTTTTTTTCTACGTATTTTTAAGGATAAAAAGTATCCTATTTTATGCCCAGGATAATAAGGTATAATTATACCGAGTTTCATCGAAATCGAACCGTTAGTTTTCACGTGATGCCTGCACAGACAGACAGACAGACAGACAAAATTTTTTTTAATCACATATTTGGGTTTGGTATCGATCCAGGAACACCCCCCGCTATTTATTTTTTCAATATTTTCAATGTACAGAATTGACCCTTCTACAGATTTATTATATGTATAGATGTTGTGTCAGCATGGTGAAGATGCCTATAACTTTAGTAGCTGTTGCCACCGCCGGCTTGGCCCGCCTCATAACTTGAAATGTCCTGCGTAAGAATATAATACTTAGATAGAAGATAGAATTATTCCTTATTATGCACACCATACAAATTACAGATACTTACATACAAATTGGACACATTTTTTTCCAATTGGTGACGCAATAGGCGGTCTTATCGCTAAAAGCGATCTTTTCAAGACAACCTTTGGATGGATTTGAAAAAGAAAGGATAAACAATATTGTAGGTAGTCTGCGGATAAATTTTGACAGTTTTTACTTAGAAATTAGTGGACAAACGCCATCCCCTGTACAATATGGAGACATCAAGAGGTAGACTAAGGAGTCGGAAAAGTTTCCTCAGGTCGACTAAAGCAGTCAGCAATAGCACGGCTGGGGAAGCCCGAAAACATCTGTGGCTCCTCAGATATCCCCCTCCGGAACACTACGCTGAGCCTGCAGAGAGGCTCCCAGCAGGCCACCAACTGCCATGGCCTACTTGGAAGACCTTAAACCGCTTGCGAAGCCAGGTTGGCCGCTGTAAACACAACATGGTCCGGTGGGGGTACTCTGATGAAGAAAGGTGTGACTGCGGAGCCTCATCACAAACGATGGCTCACCTCCTCAATTGTACTTTGTGTAATTCCACCTGCACCCTAAGGGAACTGTCCGAGGCCACCACCAACGCCGTGAATGTGGCAGAGTTTTGGTCAAAACATATGATTTAAAGGAATCACCGACACGACGAAGAAGAAGAAGTGGACCTCTAGTTGTTTCCTCGTGGAGCACGAGAGAGAGAGTCCATACGTTGATGCCCATGCTTGATTCATTTGTTGACAGCAACGTTCCCTGGTGTTGTCAAGTAGAAGCTGAACGATGATGCGGTGCTACAGCGCTATGCTCTATAAACACAGCGCGACCGCAGCGCTCACGCATCGCTGCAACTAAAGTACTGGCAGCGACTCTAGCGCTCACTGTTGTGCCGGCTGTGAATAAAGAACAGACTAATATTCATGGACGACAAACAGAGTTCCTCATACATTTTGGTATTCTATAGACATCGACCTCGATTTTGTCAAACTCAAGGCTGTCTCGTCGATGAGCTCGAGAGTGTAACGTTGCAATGTCTTTTAGGGAATATCATTGCTGTTATGTGCTATGACCTTTATACTTCGAATAGCTATTGGCTATTATTCAACCTCGCTAATGTTACATACTTCGTGACCTCTGTCACAATGTTGCGGCGTAACAAATCAATTGACCAACATCGATGGCCCCCATACAATCAAACAACATCATAATCAATGGGCTTGTAGTAACAATATACAATACATGATGTAGTGTACGAAAAGGTGAGCCCATTGCTGTATCAGTTTATATTGACAATTTATATTCTATCTAGAACGAAAGAAAGAAGAATGTTTATTGGCACACGTCACAAGTGCACACAGTATCACAAAAAGAAAATAAAAAAAAACAAAGAAAAGTACTAAACAATTCGCGGGCATGCGGACGGTGAGTAATGGGCGACTCGCTGTCCGACCATGGCCGGGTCGACGTCGTGCTGTCAGCACAATGACGGGGCCCCATTAGAGGGCCAAAGCCTGTCGGAGTCGCGGGACTAACGAGCTCCCGTTACCGTGGAACGTAAAGAGCTATTGTAGGACACAGTGGATTTTAGTCAGTTCCTGACAGTCTGACAGTTCCTCCTGCCCTGTCCTGGGTGGGAGGACTCATTTGATGATTTTACCAAAATAAAAAAGAGCTATTCAATTTTTTTAAAGCAAAATTACATCAAAGCAAGAATTAGGCATATACTGTGTGACTCACGGCTGCGTTAAACAGACCCATTTCAGCATAATGTCGGACAACTGGTGCCCGACACTGGTTTTCAAATGAACCTATTTTTGTTGCTATTTTCAATTGGATCTTTGTCTGTAACCAATCATCAGTCTGTTGTCGTTACACTTCGTAGAGTTGGCGATGGAACTGCACAATTTGATTCCACCTGAACCATTCCATCATCGGACTACAAGACGTCCGGCAATGCGCCATCGTTACATAGTGGACATCCCCCCATACAAAGCGTTCTGCCAATACTTTTATAGTGCTAACTAAGGAGTGGAATTTCCTGCTGGCTTCTTTATTTCCTGATAACTATAACCTTGGGGGTCTTCAAGTCAAGAGTGAATATGTTACTTCTAGTCAAGCGTGCTTCACCGTCGACCACATCTTCTCTTACCGCCAGGGGAAATAGTAGTCAGACGCGAAGTTATCGTTAAGTAAAAACATTATTTTACAACACTCCGTTATATTGTAAAACTAGCGACCTCTTGAATCACTCTATCTATTAAAAAACCGCATCAAAATCCCTTGCGTAATTTTAAAAATCTAAGCATATGCTTAGATTATATAGGGACAAACAAACAGCGGGAAGCGACTTTGTTCTTTAATATGTAGTGAGTAAAATAATATTTTGACATTTTTCTCAAGTCAATAGAATTTAAAATGTCACTTACGGGATATTCCGTGGTTACATATTTGTTTGAGTTCCCGGATATTTTGACGCTGTTGCATGCGACATGATCGCGGGTTGACAACAGTGATTAAAAGCAGTGTTTAAGTCAATAGAATCTATTTGTCCTTGCAAGCTGATGGCTCGGAGTTAAATCTTGTAACTCGTATAATATTCTACAAACCGCTTTTTACCGGTAACTATTCATGTAAATAAAACGTGCAAAGAATTAAGTAGCTAAGGATACAGTTAAGTCGTACTACAACTTTAAAATGTACCTTGGTATTTAGGTGTAGAGTTGAATGTCTAACGTGTGTAAATTTTGACCAGAAAAGGTACCTCCTAAATGGTTAAGTAAATAGAAGACGCTTTCTAGTTGCTTTTACCTATTAAATATAAAATAACAGTAGTTATTGGTTGTTATTTCATCACTCTCAAAACGGTGAAGGAAAACATCGTGAGGAAACAGCCATGTCCTAGAACCAAAAATGCAAAGATATGTGATATCTACCAACCCGCATTGGACCCGCGCGCGTGGTGGTTGGCGGATTTTTATTTTCTCCCCTCCTGCCTGGGTGGGCCGTAGATGAATTGTCAGACTTCAGTGACTTAACGCCTTTGAAACTAATTAGGACGCATGCAGTGTGTTTGTGACACGTTGCTATTTTAAACAGCTAGGCGCTATACTGTTCTTACATTTACCTGCGGCCGTATGACGTCTTAAACCAGGCTTGTTCCAGTGAGTGAAAGAAACAGAGCTATACAAGTCATCTAGTGCCACCTCGTTCACTCACTGGAACAAGCCTGGTTTTAAGACGTCATAATACGACCCCTGTGGCAATTAATTGTGGTCGGCGTCCAATGACTCGGATGCAGCTGCTTTCTAACAGACCTCCAGAACTTAGTTACTGGGTAAACACGTTAATTACTATACGGTAGAGATCTTCATTGATGATCTACTAGATCTAATGTAATTAATACGTCAGCGTTTTTAAAAATGGATATTATTTGTTTTGTTAAATCTTATCTTTTTAAAAAAAATGTTGCCCCACACTTGGAATTTCTCCTGTGTCGTGGGTGCGTTTACAAACATATAAACTCACATACACAAACGCCCAGACTTGAAGCAACTACTTGTAGATCATACAAATATTTGCTCCGTATGGGAATCGAACTCGCGACACGCAGCGCAACAGTCCAATCGCTCAGCCACTGCGCTAACCGTGTCGTCATTCCGAATCTAATCTAAATTAATTCTTATAAAATAAAACTTTTAAATTCGAAAGTGAAGACTCGTGACGTCACATACAAGTAAAAGCTGTCCTTGTTTGTAATGTCATGCCGATTTAATTTAAAAGTGACATATCTTCGTCAATTTTGGATTACGTAACAAAACAAAAAATCGGGTGAAAAATGTTTTTGATACGGACTAATAAGGTATTTTCAGTCTAATATTTATTGTAATGTGTATTTTATTAGTATACTAGCACTTCGCCCGCGACTTCGCCCGCGAGGGTTACGTACTTTCCTCTAAAAAATTCGAAGGCTGATTTTTCAATCGATAGAAGATTTTCCATACAAACAAAATTCCCCCTTTTCACCCCCTTAAAGGTTAAATTTCCAAAAACCCCTTCTTAGTGCTCCCCTACATTATAATAGGAAGCCGTGTGCAAAATTACACATTCCTAGCCCCAGTAGTTTCGACTGTACGTTGATATGTCAGTCAGTCAGTTCTCCTTTTATATATATAGATAGATTAGTTTTCAGCGTAACAATAAAACACATGTTCAAGCAGTAATCTTTATTTGATCATCAACTGTTGTTTGTCCACCAGCCAACAGCGCCACCAGCTCGTCCTCGGTGATGAGCTGCACGCTGGTGGTGACGTCAGCGCTGCGGTACAGCTCCAGGCGCGGAGTGGACTCCAGCGAGGACTTCCCGACCACCACTATGTGAGGGTAGCCCATTCTGAGGACGGTTATGAATAGAATTTTTGGAAATTACACATTTAAAAAATACAAGCTTCCGAATTCAGAATCGCCTCCTTTTTGTAGTCGGTTAAAAACGGCTCGAACCAAAGGCGAGCTGACAGTATCAATAAATTTCAAATTCAATTAGTCAGTCAGCTTTTTTTTTTCGTGGTAAAATCATTAAATGAGCCCTCCCACCCAGGGCAGGGCGTGAGGGACTGTCAGACTTGAATGACTAAAATCCACGGTGTCCTTCAATAGCCCTTTATGTACCGGGGTTAAATTTCTGAGTCCCGCGACCCCGGTAGTCTGTCAGCTAGTTTCGAAGAATAATGGCTACGTATTTTTTCTTGTGTTAAATCAATGCATGTTCACAAAGATATAACGCATCAAAATTCTAGACTGGGGGCTCATGACGTCAGAAGCAAGTAAAAGCTTGTGACGAATTGCCAATTTTAAAAGTGTCGTCTCTTCGTCAATTTTAGGCTTACATAAAAAAAAAAAAAATACGTGTCAAAAGGGTATGCAACTTTTAGTATGGACCTTGGCATCAATTTTTTCTTTCTTTCGCCAGTGATTAAATTTTGAGCACAATTAGACTGCCACATAAGAAGTCCATAGAAAAAAAAACAAGTTTCTAAACCGTAACCAACCAGAGATATGACGGTTTTTATTTTGTTCTAATCAGGAGTTATTTTTTGTAGGAATCCATAGATTTATCGATTTACTCCTGATTAGAACAAAATAAAATCCTTTATATCTCTGGTTGGTTACGGTTTAGATTTTTTAAAATTCTTTTTTACGAAGTTCTTAGGTTGCGGTCTACTGATGACCAACATTCAATACTGGCGAAAGAAAAAAAAATTGATGCCAAAAAGTTGCATAGCCCTTTTTTTATCGTGGTAAAATCATCAAATGAGTCCTCATACCCAGGGAGGAACGAGAGGGACTGTCAGACTCGTACTGACTAAAATACACGGTGATCCTTTAATAGTCCTTTACGTTCCATGGTAACAGATACCTGATAATACAGTCCCTCGACCCTGGTGGGCTTTGGCCCTCTAAGGCCCCCGTTAGATTGCTGACAACTTTTGCACGGTTCATGATCGGACGGCGAGTCACCCATAACTCGCCGCCCGCAGTCACAATAATGATGTGGTGTTTACCTGTCAGCCTGCATGAGTCTCTTGCCTATGGTGAGGTGATGTCTGTCGTCTATGATGACGTCATCGTAGTGTGTGTGTGCTATCCTCTCGTACAGCCGGTTGATCTGTTCAGGGCCGTGGGTCTGCCATTCTTTGGAACCTTCCTGTAAAATAAAATGTTACAGGCTCCGATCAATAAAAGCTCTAGATTAAGGATCAGGAACAAAAAGGAGTTGCATAAGTGACCACATTTGCACACACGTAAACATCTACACTTCATGAAAAAATGTTCAATAGTATTAACAACTTCAGTTTATTATAAACCTTAACACTCAAACATACAGTTTAATTACCATTGCAAAATGTATTAGGTATAACTTAAACAATTTAAAAATGTTTCTTGAAGATAAAATGTCATAAGCACAAAAGTACTCATTCTAAAATGATACGTAAGGTCTAAGCAACAAGGATTCGAAATACCGTCACAAAACCGTTCGTGGCGTTATTTTTCGGGCCGTTTTTGAAGCGCTCATCGGGAATCTAGTACTATTATTGATCGAAGATTACAGGTGATGAGAGATCTTTCGTTTCAGTTTTGAATTTTTTCTGAGCCAAAAAATCAGAAACGACTCGTACGAAAATAAACCGTATTGGGTAACCCGTAAATAGGGTAAAGCGAAAGTAAACCGTAAGGTAGTTTACTGTCGGGGTCGCGGGACCAAGGGATTACCGTGACCCCGGTACGTAAAGGGCTATTGAAGGACACCGTGGATTTGAGTCAGTACAAGTCTGACAGTCCCTCCCGCCCTGCCCTGGGTGGGAGGACTCATTTGATGATTTTACCACGAAAAAAAAAAAAATGTTAGTTTACTGCATAAATAAATTGAAAATCTATTTAGCCTGTCAGTTAGAATATTGGAAAATAATTAACACGTATTTTCGTATTTTTTTAAATAAATGAATATTGATAATAATAAAACGCTTCAAAATTCGGGAGTGGGGACTTGTGACGTCATAATGCCTGTAAAATTATACCGACCGAGTGACGTTTTGTGTTTTTTGCAAGTTTTGTTTCTAAACGAAAAAATACGAGTCAATTTTTTTTTTATAATCTATCTTTTGGACTAATAAAATTTGAGTAAAATAGCCAATTCTAATTATCTGTAATTTATGTCTCATCTTTTTTTGTTGCGCAGCTCATATTAATGTTTGCCAAGAACATAGTTTACAACTAATCATTCAAGCAGTCATCGTGGTACGTAATTTATTTGTAATTACTTTTTATCTATACTAATATTATAAAGAGGTAAATTTGTTTGTTTGATTACCCCCTACATTTACGACTTTGAAAATTCGGTCACCAGTAGAAAGCTGTATGGGTCCTGAGTGCCATAGGGTATAAGGGGGGGGGGGGGGGGGGTTGGAGCGGGCGAAGCCGCTGGCAAAGGCTAGTTTTCAATACATTAAATTTATTTTATTCCTATTAGCAACCCAGAATGATTGATCGAGACATCCATACGAAATTTAAGAAAAAGACTATCACTTTTTTCTAACTAGGGTTTTCTTTTTATATGAAATACAAAATTTAGCTTGCTAAAACATGTTACACATGAATTGTGATTTTGTCCAGAAAATAATGGAAGCCATAAAGTATTATGTTCTTACGTACTTTAGGTCCTATAATGATGACACTGTAGGGAGCGATGGCCGCGGGCCAGCGCAGACTCTTGTCACTGGACAGTGCTTCCACGCTCGCTGCCAGTAGTCTGGTGATCCCGATACCGTAGCAGGACATGGTGAGGGGCTGGGGTGCTCCGCTGGCCGGCGTGAGGAGCGCTGAGAGAGGCTCGCTGTACTTAGTGCCGAGGATGAACGTGTGGCCCACCTGAGAATAGACACATAATCACTCGACTCAAAAAAAAGGCGTTTCATACAGACCTTCAAGTTTATCATCCGAAATTACTGAATCGTTTTTAGTGAAACTTTACAACGTCCCTTCCGCTCCGCACTCAGGGCGAAAGGACTCATTTATTCAAAAAATTAAGCTGGTGGACGCTTCTGAGGTATCAACAAGTCTCACCTCTATACTACTCCTCGTGTGGACGTCCCCCCCGCACTCTCCACACCGGTCCACTCCGTCCAGGGCGGCCTGTCCACACCTGCCACACACAGTGAGCTGGTCCTCTCCCGTGGCAGCCGGGAGCTGCCACTCGTGGGACACCGAGCCACCCATGTCGCCTGATGGAGCTGGCACTGGGAGGAATGAGGGTGATCATCAGTTGCTTTAAAAGATACACATATGTACAACATACACCGTCTTACCGCAAGAAAGATCTGTTGCATACTTGTCTAAAAAAACTGTCAACGTCAAAATGACATTTTATGTTGATACTAGCACTTTTCCCGCGACTTCGTCCGCGTGGGTTACGTACTTTCCTAATTCCCCCTTTTCACCCCCTTAAAGGTTAAATTTCCAAAAACCCCTTCTTAGTGCTCCCCTACATTATAATAGGAAGCCGTGTGCAAAATTTCACATTCCTAGCCCCAGTAGTTTCGGCTGTACGTTGATATGTCAGTCAGTCAGTTCTCCTTTTATATATATAGATAGATAAGGGTCGTTTTGCAGTTACACTTTTTTTAAGTAACCTTCAACAAAAAAGTTTAAAATTAACTTTCTTGAATGAATTAAACAACAAAAACACAGACTTTCAGAAGGTTATTTTATACCTTTTTGTTATGGTTTTTGAAGGCGGTTCGTTTTTTTTATATTATTGTAGACTGCCTGTTTGACCCGGCACTCACACATGCGTGAGCGCAAACATCGACAAACTACAATCGTCCACAAATATTGAAGCCTAATTCTTGACAAGTACGTTATCCTTTACTATTTTTTATTATTATTTCGTAGTCCTCCCACCCAGGGCAGGGCGGAAGGGACTGTCAGACTTGTACTGACAAAAATCCACGGTGTCCTTCACTAGCCCTTAACGTACCGGGGTCACGGTAAGGGGTAAGTCCCGCGACCAGGGTACATTGCTTTCACATTATTTATTTCAAATGTTGTTATAAATATATTGCAAAACAATTTAAAAAATAAAAGAGTAAGTATGGAATTTCTTGCCCATCCTTCTCCATACAAACCTACCTTGAGAATGGGTGTAGAATCAATCCCATCCCATCCCATTTCCTTTAGTTTTAATATTCAACGTTCAAAAGTGCCTCTTTGATGGCCTAATTGAAATAAATTCTTGACTTTGTAAGTTATGACGTAGCAAACATAAAAAATTGCATTGAGAACCTTCTCCTTTTTTGAAGTCGGTTAAAAAGGTAGACAGATGGAGACCTACCTCTGTAAACAGGTAGCTGCAACCTTCTAAATAGTTCTGTATAAGCTTGGGTGACGGTGTGGTACACTGTGGTGGCGCACTCCTCGCTGGCGTGCACTCCGTACGCGTCAAGCATAGAGAACTCCCGCGAGCGCAGGAGACCGTGCTTGGGGCGGTGCTCGTCGCGGTATTTATTACTTATCTGGAAAATTATAGATAAAAGTTCTTACTTATTTTACTAGCCGATACGCTACAACTCCAAAATTATCTCATGGGAACGTATAATCGGGAACCTATCTTATGTTTAAATCCAGGTTAAAAACTATCTTGACAAATGTTTGTGTGATGAGCACGATCATTTGTTCTGTGTCTGGGTGTAATTTATCTATAATATGTATATATTTAGAAATATATTAAGTATATTTATCAGTTGTGTAGTACCCATAACACAAGCTCTGCTTAGCTTGGGACTAGATAGCGTTGTGTGATAGTTGTGGAATATTTATATTTTATATTTATTTATTATCTGTGTACCAAGTTTCATATAAAACCGTATTAACAAACATCCATCATAATAAAAACAACTTCTGGAGCAAGCTCAAAAAACCAGTTTGGTATGAAACAGTACGTAATTGATTACCTGATATAATAACAGCGGTAGTTGTTTATAAGACAGGGGGCCCACATCAGCTAACAGATCTGCTATGGCTTCTTCATGAGTCTGAAATCAAAATAGTTGGAAGGTATATACAACATACATATTGGTATATTTTTTTAATACTATCAATCGCGAAAAATTCAAAGGAAAAGGGAAATTGGTAGCACTAATTTTAAATTATAAACATACTGAGAATTCTGATTAATCTATAGGAATTGGATTCATAGCAATTCAAAACTACTTGTAATAAAACTTACTAAAACTTAGCGACTGCATCAATTCCACTTTAATTGACAGTACAGACTCCAATAGTTTTGGATTGACTCCAGAAACTGATCATTTAATTCAGTTTTAATGCTAAACTAATGCAGCAAACTCACAAAAAATCAAAACTAAACTCACTGGAGCCAATAAATATTGTTTCCCATGCCTATCCTCCATTTTAATCAACTCTGGACCAATCTCCTGTAATCTCCCCGTCTTTTCCCACAGTGTTGCCGAGGTCAGTGATGGCACAGACACGCGCTGACCTCCGGCCGCTTCTATACACGATCTGATCTGTAGTTCCAGCTTGTCAAGTGCTCTGCGTGCTAGTGGGAGAATGGTGAAGAGGCCAGAGCTGGCTGGACGGATTAGGCCACATTCTAGGAGAAGCTGGAATATAGAGATAGCCATGATGTATGGTATAGTGGTGATTGGAGGTTTTAATGCTAACTACATGTGTCTTTTACATAATTGTTTAACTGTTCTCTGCAATCCCCGGGCATATCCTTCTAGTCTACCCTAGTATACTCAGGTAGACTGGTAGAAAATGTCTAAAAAGGCATTTAGCCCGCTATGTACTTTGTGCATAAAATTTAATTAAGTAAATAATTGTATAATTGTGAGTCTATTACGGGATACCTGTA
This sequence comes from Agrotis puta, assembly GCA_943136025.2. Taxonomy (NCBI): domain Eukaryota; kingdom Metazoa; phylum Arthropoda; class Insecta; order Lepidoptera; family Noctuidae; genus Agrotis; species Agrotis puta. The sequence continues at coordinate 8,069,746 of OW964196.2, forward strand.
TCTAACGCTATAGAGATTATAAACGTGTGGTATTAGAATGGATTAATAACTAAGACATTTAGAAAATTTTAACATTTCGGATTAAACAATTATTTGTTCGTATTTCACAACAAATATGAATTAAAGCACTGATTTTATGATATAACGTGGATTGCATTGTTTAAATAATTTTGAGACATTGAATTCCTATAAAGCTCTACAGAATATATTTGTAACAACAAAATCAATAAAACCGACTTACCTTTTGACTTTTGCACGTAATTTCGGTATTTTTGATCTTTGCGTTTTTCGGTATTGTAATAAGTGGCTGAAATAACCTCGATAAGTACTTCATTTTGTTGTATTTCAATATTTTCTTTCAATGTTTTGATTTTTTCGATTTTTTTTTAGGTCACCGTAATCAGCTGGTCAAATGTCATAATGAACTGTGTCAAAACTACGTTTAGTTTAGTTGATGCATGTTGATTTTTTAAACTTATGAAAATGCTATTTTATTAGTTATTGTCGTTCTATGATAATTAAAAGTACAAAGAAAAATAAAACAAGGAAAATGTACATTAAACTATGTTTTCACATATTTCATAAACACATACACATACATAAATAATTAGATCAAATCAATAGCAACTACTAAACGTATCAAAAGGAATCCAAGGACGGCTACGAAATCCGTCACAAAGATACGGCTACGAAATCCGTGGGTGTAAAGTTGATAGTCTTGGGTAAAGTTGATAGTCTTGGGTAAAGTTGATAGTCTTGGGTAAAGTTGACAGTCTTGGGTAAAGTTGATAGTCGTAGGTAAAGTTGATAGTCGTAGGTAAAGTTGACAGTCTTGGCTAAAGTTGATAGTCTTGGGTAAAGTTGATAGTCGTAGGTAAAGTTGACAGTCTTGGGTAAAGTTGATAGTCTTGGGTAAAATTGATAGTCGTAGGTAAAGTTGATAGTCGTAGGTAAAGTTGACATTCTTGGGTAAAGTTGATAGTCGTAGGTAAAGTTGATAGTCGTAGGTAAAGTTGACAGTCTTGGGTCTTCTTCTTATCGTGTGGTTGATGAACAACCTGGTGTCAGAGTTTAAACCGCCCGTAGGCCTCTGACATGGCTTCACACACCGTTGAAAAATCTCTCAGGTGTGCTGGTTTCCTCACGATGTTTTCCTTCACCGTTTTTAGCAAGTGATAATTAATTTATAATACGCACATGAATTCTAAAAGACATTGGTGCGTGCCGGGGTTCGAACCTGCAACCTTTGACTTGGCAGTCCAGCGGTCGTACCACTCGGCTATCACTGCTGTTACAGTCTTGGGTAAAGTTGATAGTCGTAGGTAAAGTTGACAGTCTTGGGTAAAGTTGATAGTCTTGAGTAAAGTTGATAGTCGTAGGTAAAGTTGATAGTCGTTGGTAAAGTTGATAGTCGTAGGTAAAGTTGACAGTCTTGGATAAAGTTGATAGTCTTGGGTAAAATTGATAGTCGTAGGTAAAGTTGATAGTCGTAGGTAAAGTTGACAGTCTTGGGTAAAGTTGATAGTCTTGGTTAAAGTTGATAGTCTTGGGTAAAGTTGATAGTCTTGGGTATAGTCGATAGTCTTGGGTAAAGTAGATAGTCGTAGGTAAAGTTGATAGTCTTGGGTAAAGTTGATAGTATTGGGTAAAGTTGATAGTCATAGGTAAAGTTGATAGTATTGGTTAAAGTTGATAGTCGTAGGTAAAGTTGATAGTCGTAGGTAAAGTTGACATTCTTGGGTAAAGTTGCTAGTCTTGGGTAAAGTTGATAGTCGTAGGTAAAGTTGATAGTCGTAGGTAAAGTTGACATTCTTGGGTAAAGTTGATAATCTTGGTTAAAGTTGATAGTCTCTGGTAAAGTTGATAGTCTTGGGTAAAGTTGCTAGTCTTGGGTAAAGTTGATAGACTTGTTTAAAGTTGATAGTCTTGGGTAAAGTTGCTAGTCTTGGGTAAAGTAGATAGTCTTGGGTAAAGTAGATAGTCTTGGGTAAAGTTGATACTCTTGGTTAAAGTTGATAGTCTTGGGTAAAGTTGATAGTCTTGGTTAAAGTTGATAGTCTTGTTTAAAGTTGATAGTCTTGTTTAAAGTTGATAGTCTTGGGTAAAGTTGATAGTCTTGGGTAAAGTTGATAGTTGTAGGTAAAGTTGATAGTCTTGGGTAAAGTTGATAGTCTTGGGTAAAGTTGATAGTCTTGGGTAAAGTTGATAGTCGTAGGTAAAGTTGATAGTATTGGGTAAAGTTGATAGCCGTAGGTAAAGTTGATAGTCTTGGGTAAAGTTGATAGTCTTGGGTAAAGTTGATAGTCGTAGGTAAAGTTGATAGTCTTGGGTAAAGTTTACAGTCTTGGGTAAAGTTGATAGTCGTAGGTAAAGTTGATAGTCGTAGGTAAAGTTGACAGTCTTGGGTAAAGTTGATTGTCTTGGGTAAAGTTGATAGTATTGGGTAAAGTTGATAGTCGTAGGTAAAGTTGATAGTCTTGGGTAAAGTTGATAGTCTTGGGTAAAGTTGATAGTCTTGGGTGAAGTTGATAGTCTTGGGTAAAGTTGATAGTCTTGGGTGAAGTTGATAGTCTTGGGTAAAGTTGATAGTCTTGGGTATTGTTGATAGTCTTGGGTGAAGTTGATAGTCTTGGGTAAAGTTGATAGTCTTGGGTAAAGTTGATAGTCTTGGGTAAAGTTGATAGTCTTGGGTAAAGTTGATAGTCTTGGGTAAAGTTGATAGTCGTAGGTAAAGTTGATAGTCTTGGGTAAAGTTTACAGTCTTGGGTAAAGTTGATAGTCGTAGGTAAAGTTGATAGTCGTAGGTAAAGTTGACAGTCTTGGGTAAAGTTGATAGTCTTGGTTAAAGTTGATAGTCTTGGGTAAAGTTGATAGTCTTGGGTATAGTCGATAGTCTTGGGTAAAGTTGATAGTCTATGGTAAAGTTGATAGTCGTAGGTAAAGTTGATAGTATTGGGTAAAGTTGATAGTCCGGCCACCATAGGTGCGGGCATTCGGGCAGCGAATAATGGCCAACTCGCTAGCCGACCATGGACCATGCCCAGGTCGACGGCGCGTTTTTTTATCGTGGTGAAATCTCAAATGAGTCCTCCCACCCAGGGCAGGGCGGGAGCGACTGTCAGACTTGACTGACTTAAATCCACGGTGTCCTTCAATAGCACTTTACGTATCGGAGTCACGGCAAATCGTGAGTCCCACGACCCCGGCAGGCTTTGGCCCTCTACAGGCCCCGTCACTATGCTGACACTCCTTGAGGCGCGTGTGGAACACAACGCGCCGTCGACCCGGGCATGTTCCATAGTCGGACAGCAAGTCGCCCATTACTCGCCGCTCGCATGCCCGAATATTGATAGATTTAGGTAAAGTTGTTAGTCTTGAGTAGCCTATTCTGTGTCCCACCGCTGGGCGAAGGCCGTCCCTTTCTCCTTCCAAACCTCTCTAATTTGGTCAATTTCTGGCCATGTCTGCCCTGCGAAAAGTTTAAGTTTAAGTTTTGTTAAGAAAAAAGATAAGAATAATAAAAATGCTACAAAAAAAAAACATCTCATAAGTAAATGCTATTACAGCCTAGGTGATTTTTAAAATGATTGAACAATAATTGCGTCGGCAATGCAATTGCGGCAATGCATTTCTAAAAAAATTAATTATGTTAATTATTTAACATTGTAAATTTTATTTTTTAATGTTACATGCCTACTGTTAAAAACTCTAGCCTAAACTATAAATTTTGTATGCCATAACTAAATGGCAAAACATGCAGCTACTTTATTTTATTTTAAGACCTGTATCATTGTATACGCTCACTCATCTATATATATAAAAGGAGAACTGACTGACTGACATATCAACGTACAGCCGAAACAACTGGGGCTAGGAATGTGAAATTTTGCACACGGCTTCCTATTATAATGTAGGGGAGCACTAAGAAGGGGTTTTTGGAAATTTAACCTTTAAGGGGGTGAAAAGGGGGAATTAGGAAAGTACGTAACCCACGCGGACGAAGTCGCGGTAAAAGTGCTAGTGTTTCTATAAAATAAATACATCTTATCTTTATCATTTTAACGGTTCAACTATAAACTTTTAAATTGATACAGTTTATTCAAATCATATAATACGCAAAGGATCTATCCGGATCAATTTCAAGTAAATAATTTTTTACTTTTTCTCTCTAGTGTATTTCTACTGAGATATTACCCAAACTAGGTATACAGGCAAAAAGGTTTGGGTTTGCAGAGCTATTAGCTAATTACAAGTCCCTAACAGGCAAAGCGTATATGTCTCTTTTAAAAGAGTGTTCGTTCGTGACCCGGATTGTAAAGGAACACGTTTGGTTCACACGAGCAGTGTGGTGGCAACCTCTATGATTCACACTCATTAGTCTTTTGACTTTGTTAGTACGTAGAGCCTTGTTACGACTAATCCGAGTAGCCTTTAACGGGAATTTAATTAACGAGGGATTTTATGCCTCTTGTCTATTGGTGTCATGCAACTGCTGAATTTCATTGTGGGTTCGTTTCGCTAGGTAATGGGAAATTTCGTAGATCTAGTCCAGAATGTTCAATGAATTAGAGAAATTCCATTCCATCCCTGAAACTACTTGTTTTGAAATTTTTTGGTCAGTTATAACCCGGGCTTGTGGGGAGTCACTCGGGACCTATTAGCCTAGTCCGATCCTGTTTTGGTATTATAAGGGACTTAATGTTGGTGCTTTTTGTGAACCACCTATTATCTATAACTTAAATACGGGCCCTAACGGTTATCAAAAATATCTTAATTACTCATTGACGACATTCCACCCCAATCACCCCCAATGACCATTTTTCCCATCAATTTCTCTTATCAAATCCCTCGCTAACAGTTCGAAATCGCGTATCATTTTAATGAACCCATCATTGTGACCGCCGGAGCGCCCGAGCGCGCGCTGTTCGTGCTCAGTCATAACGTTTTATCAGCGTTTTGGCGCAAACCGTTTAACCTCGGTTGGGTGATGCGCGAAACCGGAGATCATCTCCGCTAGTTGATATGTTTTGGGGATGTTGTTGGGAGGTAGCGGGAGTGGAAGCGAGAGCGGATAGGAAGCAGCATTGAATTGCGTGCCAATATTGGGTGTTGGCTCGCGCGGCTGCCTCGTGAGCTAAATGCTCGGTTGACGTAAACATGTCCCGGGGTCGAACATTCGGCTGTATGCAAACAGAATGTGCTCAAAGGTGCCTTCGGTATGCGGTGTTCGTTCCATCGTTAGGTGGACGTTGGTTTTGGCGTAAATCTTATTTGGATGCTCGAGGTCTTCTGATGGCTCGGCCTACCTTGCGAGGCTAATAATACATAAATATCCAACTAAGTTTTTCCACCAATAATATTTAAATATTCAACTAAGATTAACAAATTGACTATGAGACAGCAAGACGTAAGAAATGAAAATGTGTATAAAAAATATAGAACCAAGTCCGCTTAAATACCAGTAAATCTTGAAGGCTTTTTTGGTCGCAGTAAATTGTCTCGCTCTTTAGTAAGTGCCTAGTATATTAGCGTAATAATCTCGCTAGCCTCGCTACTATACTCACACCCCCTCACTTATCAAGTTCACAGGTCATTTAGCGGCAGCCATTTTGTGGCACTAATGGAAATCGGCGGGAAACGACAAAACACCGCCATTTTTGTTTGTTAATCATGTTTTTATTACCGTCACCAGTAACGGGGTGGTTTTGAAAAGATTTGGGTGACAGGACAGGATGCATTCAGCCTAATGACAAAAAGGGGACGTTGGGATTGGTGTAAAAGTGTACATTGAAGGTTTATTAAGGCTGGTGATGAATGTTTTTGGGGATAAAGAGCGATGATTAGCAAAATGTGTTTGTTGTAGGGTAACGGGTGACATTAAGTGCTGTTACAGTGTCTATTAACAACCGAGAGTTAGTTAGTTAAAAACTGTTTAGCTGAAGCTTTTCTAAAGATTTTTTATTTGTGTTTTTGACAGGTTTTTAATTGGCACACCACATTTAAGTGTTTTCATCTTTTAATTTGTTGGTCATAGGGTAACTTAGCCGGTTTTCGGCCACTTAAGCGAATATATGACTTTGTGACCATTTTTCTCCATTACATTAAAGACGTAGACTAGTTTCTTAAATATTTTTGAGCTCGAAATATAATGTAGTTTTAATATTTGTAGACATTTTACTCGTCAACGTCACATTAAAATTACTAAAAATTAAAATGTCTGAAAATAGCGATTTCGCCTGTTTTCGGCCACCTGTTTCAGTTTCTGGCCACTATTTTGCTAGTTTTCGGCCACTAATTTGTTATTAGAAAAATAATCTCTATTTGCTAAGTAGTAGGTTCTATAATGGATTAAAAGAAAAAAATACGTATGAATCAAGTATTTTTTAAATCACGTAAATTGTGAACGTACAATTATTAATACCTATGCACATACTATTGTAAAAACTTTTTGTTATTCATTCACAATATTTGTAGGTTAAAACTACATAACTACACAATTTAAATTTCTTAATTATGTGACCGAAAACTAGATGTGAAACATCTGATTTTCGACCATCCCTTCAAACACGGCCGAAAAACAAATTTAAATTGTTAATTTTCGGCCGTTGATTAACTTGCTTCATTTTCTAACTTTTCTAAATCATTCATTTTTCATTTTCTAAATTTTTGGGGAAGTCCCTTTATGTCTGTATTGTTCATGTGAGTGAAGATTTCAATTCAATTAGTTGATTTATTATCTTTAGCTTTTAATGGCCGAGAATCAGTTAGTAAATTATTAATTTTCGGACACATCGTTTAGCTTAGGCCGAAAGGTAAATAATAAAATTCTAATTTTCGGCCGTCAAATATTCAATAACTAAAAAGTGTTATTACCACATAATTAAGCTCGAAACATGCGGCCGAAATCTGACTACACAAATGAGAAGCGGTTCTACTTTGTGTACAAATTATATTTTTTTAAAGAATTCCTAGTTTAATAATCAAAATAAACAATTAAATATAAACGGTCTTCTTCTAGTTTTCGGCCGGCCGGCCGAGAAATAAATAGTCCCCCAAATCATTATCTAGTTTCCCGGCCATCAAATTTAAATGTAAATAACATAATCTTTTTTCCATTTTAATTAAAATAACACTAATTTAACTTATCTCCCGTGCACAGAACAACTATTATATTTATAAAACCGATTAACAACTTTGTAACATACCTTGCAAAAATTTTGCGCGCTCTATTTTTTTCACAAATTTCGACACACGCATGCTCTTTAAGATTTTTGGAGGGTCACTGACGACACATTTGGATCATTAAAATTCTACAAAATTCAAAATTTGTAGGGTTATACCAATACATTTAGAAGACGTTGTTTTTTGAAATGAGTTTGAACATAAATTCTATACAACATTATTTTATGTAAGTATATGCCAAACCCGATACACCTGTCTAGTATTTTTGTATCTTTAAGGTTGTTATACCAACATCATTTGGTATTTATTTTATAGGTTGTTGGTACCTGGTTGTCCGTTCAAAACACACTCATTTCGCGGCGGGGCACGATACCCCCTCGCAACCCGCGCCTCCTGTGTCGTACACTCATAAATAATAGTTTGCGATAAGTAGATAACCTTACGGTGATTGTATTGTAAATTATAATTAACTGGTGATAAAATTTAATCAAAGTATTGGCGAAAAATTATTGGAATCGAATCAATAACAGACTGATTCTGTACAAACTATATTCAGGTTTCGCATATTTACTTAAAATCATGTTGTAAACCTACCTGTTTAATGAGAAAATTTCCCTTAAAAAAGATAAGCATACAACTTAATCTTCCCACGAAAAGATTTAAAGATAAATTTCATCTTTAGATCATGTTAATTTCACTACCAATTTAAGCAAGCATTTTATTCTCAATTTTAATTATTCTCCATCACTTTAATGCCGACCTAATGATCCATTTAACCCGCAGTACATAAATTATCGTCTCCGTGCGCAGTAAACATCCCGGTCCATCCATCACAGACCTTCGTGAGACGAGGAGGTATTAATCACTGGTATTACAGGTGTCGGCTGGACACCTGTAGTTCTACACCTGGGACCGAGGTAAGCATGGATTAGCGTAGTGTTGTGAGAGTGATTAATGTTTCGTATAGGACCTCAGACGAAGCGATCTATGTGTGATAGATAGTGTGTGTAAAAAACGCGCGCCGTTGCCACATTTGTTTCTGTTCCGCAGACCCTAACACTAGCACTTTACCCTATAAAGTAAGTAAGTATCCTGAGATTGGCCCGTTCATCAAAACGAACAAACTCTTCAGCTTCATAATAGTAATATACATGGATGAGAGGTTTGTGACCACGGATGAATAGATGCCGCAACGATTGCAGAACCCAGAAAATGGATGTTTGTTTTTGGTTTATTTTTCTTTTCGTATACCTACTGTGTGCACTTTTGGCGTGTATCAATAAATGTTTTTTTTTTGTCTTTAAAGCTTGGTTTTACACATAGGATATCACTACATAGTATAAAGATCGCTTCTCGCTGTCTGTCTGTCTTTCCTTATGTACGCTTAGATCTTTAAAACTACGCAACGGATTTTGATGCGGTTTTTTGAATAGATAGAGTGATTCAAGAGGAAGTTTTATATGAATAAAACATGCATAATATAGTAGAAATTGTACCCGTGCGAAGCCGGGGCGGGTCGTTAGTTATCTCAATATTACCTTCCTTTGGAATGATTTTCGAGTTGTGGCGGTTGAATTCGCTGGCAACAGCTAGTTGATTAAATATTTCATCGGCGTATCACGCCTCACTACTAAACATACGTGTCTTACTCAGACTGTGCCACAACAGTTTAGTATTCGGTTTATTTAATTTCCTAATCATTCTGTGTTTCTTCATAACGCCAACTTTTCCCCACCACAGTACCCCGTACTGCTACTTGGCTATAACTCAGAGATGCGACGGCTCGGATTATCTCGTCTTCATGCGTCATTTGTTTAGCTGCGACCTCGCGAGCGTTTGTAACTGTTATGAACAAACCAACGCACAACGGGTACCTAGTGTAATTATGAGCCTACTAATATAATGGTATACTAATCTTCTATACGAGTCTTAGATATAAAAATCAAATGTTATGGCAGTGGCTGAGCGATTGAAAGCCGCGCTGCGTATTGCAGGTTCGATTCCCTCATAGAACTAATATTTGTATTATGTGGGTCTCCGCTACTTGTATTTATGAGATTTAACGTTGACAATATTTTTTTTGGCAAATTTTAACACTTTTGCTGACCGACCTGGTATTCGAACCCAGGAACTCTTGATCAGCATTCACGCTAGCCGCCACTCTGTTAGAAGTTTACACGTAATGTTTCTCCTCTGGATTTTTACAAATTGTCCTAAACATTTTCTTTTTTTAGGGTGGTAAAATCATTACATTATTCTCCTCAAGGTTGGAGTGGAAGGGATTTTCATACTCGTACTGATTAAAATTCACTGCGTTCCTTTGTTATAAGTATAGTCTATGGCATTGAAGACAACATCCCTAGAATATAGAGTAGACTTGGCTATGGAGAGCTTCAATAGAACTCAGCCCTGTAAATCTGTAATTCCATGTTTACCATTATTAAATATAATATGTTGAAGACTCAAACATGTTTTAATCAATATGATAACTAACATCATAACATGGCGCTGCGTAAAGGTCAGTAAAGAACCAAAGTATTATAATTTGACGACTCAACTTCGACGTGCAACAAAGAAGCGACGCGATCAAGATGGCGGAATCTACGAGAAAAAATGGAATAATGGGATTAAAACCCCCAACTGGTTTAAAAAACTTAACAATGGAAGAATATAAAAAGTTCATGCAAAGATTTGAGATATATAGATTGGCGTCGGGTGCTAAGAATGAACCAACCGAGGTACAGACCGCGCTATTATTACATTGTATGGGAGAGGAAGCCCAGGATATACATGCAACTTTTGACTTGGACGAAACTTATAATTACACAAAGGTAATAGAAAAATTTAATGATTACTTCATCCCTAGGAAGAATGAAAGTGTTAATTCACATCTGTTCTTTAATAGAAGCCAAAGAGAAGGTGAAAATTTCGATACTTTTTACACCGATATTAAAAAACTTAGCACAGAGTGTGACTTCGGCAACCTAGCGGATAGAATGTTAAGAGATAAAATTGTAACAGGAATAATAGACAAGAGGCTAAAGGATAGATTACTAAGAGAAGATGATTTGACGCTCACTAAAGCCATTAAGATATGTAAAGCAGCAGAGCTAGCAGAGGAGCAAATGAAGAAAATAGAAAGTGAAGCAGGAACAAGTGCAGTACATAATATAAAAAAGAAAAATGGAAGAGGAACAGAGTCGGAGAAAGAAACAAGAAACACAACAGTTAGAAAGAGGCATACAGAGAAAGACAGAGAATCAAGAAGCAGATCAGAGAAAAAGAATACCGAGCATAGGAATTCAGAGAAGTATAACCGTTATGAAGGTTCGAAAGCTGAGAAGATGTATGATTGTACAAGATGCGGATTTCATCACAGTGAAAGAAGATGCCCAGCCTACGGAAAAAAATGCATGAAATGTGGTAAGATGAACCATTTCGCAAGAAAGTGTAAAGCAAGAGATATAAAAGCTGTTCAAGAATCAAGCGATAGCGAAGAGTCACATTGTATGTATATCATAAATATTAGTAGCATAATTTCAGAAAAGAACTGGTATGAATATGTATACTTTACAGAATTAAATAGAAACTTAAAATTTAAATTAGACTCGGGTGCACAGTGTAATGTCATATCCGTAAATGATTGTTATAGATTTGGAATAAGTAATTTTCAAAAATCTAATTGTAAATTGACCAGTTACAGTAATGAGAAAATAGAAACATTAGGTAAAATAAAATTAACAGTAAAAATAGGTAACCAGGTTGAGAAAATTGAATTTCAAGTTTGTAAAGGTAATTACATACCGATATTAGGTTTGCCTACTTTGATTAAGTTTAATTTAATTCAGAGGACAAATTCTGATAAAATTGACAGTGTTCAGACAAAATATTTAGATTTATTAGAGAAATATAAGGAAGTCTTTAAAGGCATAGGTGAGATAAAAAATTATGAATATGATATTAAACTAAAAGAAGGTTGGCAAGGAAAAATTGAAAGAAATAGACACATACCATTTAAATTGAAAGATAAATTAAAGGAAGAATTAATTAAATTGCAAGAATTAGGAATAATATGTAAAACAGAAGGTCCAACTGATTTTGTTAGCTCATTGGTTATGACAACTAAACCTGATGGGGCTATGAGAATTTGCTTAGATCCACAATATTTAAACACTCAGATAAAAAGAGAACAAATGATGATTCCTAATGTTGACGAAATAATAGCTAAGTTAAAGGGAAGCAATTACTTTAGTACTTTAGATGCAAATAAAGGATTTTGGATGATAAAATTATCAAATAATAGTAAAAGCTTAACAACATTTAATACTCCATTTGGAAGGTTTCATTTCAATAGATTGCCTTTTGGTCTAGCGTCAAGTCCAGAAGTTTTTCATAGAGTTTTCAGTGAAATTTTTAAAGATATTGATGGAGTAGAGATATATATTGATGATATTTTAATACATGCGAAAACCGAAGCTGAACATGATATAATACTAGAACAGGTACTTAAGAAAGCTCAGGAATATAATATTAAATTTAATAAGAAGAAGTGTAATTTTAAAAAGAAAGAAGTCAAATATTTAGGACATATACTAACAACAGAAGGAATTAAGATAGACCATAATAGAACAAAAGCTATCGTGGAAATGAAAGAACCAAAAACTCAGAAAGAATTATTGAGATTTTTAGGTATGATTAATTATGTTGCTAGATTTATTTCCAATGTGTCAGAGGTAACGGCACCATTGAGACAATTAATTAAAAAAGATGTACCTTTTGTATGGTCGAGAGAACAAGATGAAGCTTATAAGACTTTGAAAAAATTGTTAATAGAACCTCCAGTATTGAGTTATTTTGATATGAATAAACAGATAGTACTTAGCGTAGATGCTTCTAAGGCAGGATTAGGGGCAGTAATTTTACAAGAAGGAAAACCAATCGCTTATGGTTCTAGGGCAATGACAGAAACAGAAATACAGTACAGCCAGATTGAAAAAGAATGTTTAGCAATTTTATATGGAATAACTAAGTTTCATCAATACTTGTATGGAAGTCAATTTAAAGTAGAGACAGATCATAAACCACTTGTATCAATTTTTTCCAAACCATTAAATAGATGTCCAGCAAGATTACAAAAGATTAGAATGGCTTTACAACCTTATTCATTTGAGTTAAATTATAAACCAGGTAAAGAACTGTTAGTAGCAGATCATTTGAGTAGATCTCATTTATTAGAAACAGAAGAGAACACAGATCTTAAAGTAGAAACACATGTGGCCATGGTTATGGATAGTTTTCGAATATCAGATGAAAAACTCAAAGAATTAGTCTTAGAAACAGCAAAAGATGAGGAATTAATGACAGTAAATAAATATATACTAGAAGGATGGCCAGAAAATAAGTCACAGATAGACAGTAAAGCTAAAAACTTTCATAGTTACAGAGATGAGTTGAGTAATATTAGAGGATTAATTGTAAAAGGTAGAAACATAGTAATACCACAGTCGAAAAGAAAGGAAGTTTTAGAAAACATACATTATGCACACTTAGGGATAGAAAAAAGTAAAGTGTTAGCAAGAAATTCAGTGTTTTGGCCCAATATGAGTAAAGAGATAGAAGATTTGATACAAAATTGTGACACTTGTAAAAGTTTTCAGAATATAAATAGGAAAGAGACAATGATTGAGAAGGAAATTCCACAAAGACCATGGGAAATTTTGTCAATAGATATATTTTTTCTATATACAAAACCATACATATTGATTGTTGATGCATATAGTAAGTATGTGGAAATACAACCATTAGATAATTTGTATGCAAAAAGTACAATTGACAGTATTAAAGAAATTTTAGCAAGGCATGGTATCCCAGATATAATTTATACAGATGCAGGATCTCAATTCACTAGCTTTGAATTTAAAAGTTTTTCTAAAGAATGGAATTTTGAACACAAGATAATAAGTCCAAAACATCACCAAGGTAATGGCTTAGCAGAAAGATACATACAAACAGTTAAGAAATTGTTGAAAAAGTTAATTTATGATAAAAAAGATGTATACTTAGGTTTGTTAATGTATAGAAACACTCCTGTAACCATGAATGGAAAAACACCTTCAGAATTGTTATTTAATAGAAATATCAAAACAATTTTGCCAAAATTAAATTTAAAACAGGATAAGAAAGATAATAATTATAAACAAGAACTTTTAAACAGACAGGGAATTCAGAAAAAGTATTATAATAAAGGAAGCAGAAATTTACCGGAGTTGAGAGAAGGAGACGTTGTTAAAATACAGGATGAGAATTTGAAAAAACCCCATGAAAGCGGAGTTGTGATAGGAAAAGGTAGTGGTCCAAGATCATACCAAGTAAAAAATGAGTCAGGAAATTTTATAACAAGGAATAGGAAAATGTTGATTAAAGGAGGAAGGTATTATGATAAGAGTAGGGATCAAGGAAATTATGAGGTTAGTGAAAGACAAGAAGTACAGAAACAGAGAATTCAAGGACAGGACATACAAACCAATATTATACCTGAAGATAACTATAATGGTTCTTCAGGACAATTGGTTTCTAATAATGATGTTACTGGTAGTAGGACATCAAGATCAGGCAGATTGATTAAAAGACCAAGTTATTTTAAAGATTTTGTTTAATTAGTGATTAAGAAGTTGTATCTTCACATTGTATGATTGTAACTTAAAATAAGAGTCTTCATTGCTTGTTTATATAAAAAATTGAGTTTAATATTTGTTGAATAATAATGACTAAGCTTCCAAAGATAATTATAATTGTAAAACTTTGTTCCTAATTAAAGTAAATAAATATTTGTGTAGTTCAGTTTAACATAAGTTCAAATAAATAAGGTAAAAGGGAAGGATGTTATAAGTATAGTCTATGGCATTGAAGACAACATCCCTAGAATATAGAGTAGACTTGGCTATGGAGAGCTTCAATAGAACTCAGCCCTGTAAATCTGTAATTCCATGTTTACCATTATTAAATATAATATGTTGAAGACTCAAACATGTTTTAATCAATATGATAACTAACATCATAACATCCTTTAATTACCCTTTACGTTCCAGGGCCAGCGGTCACCTGTTTAGATAGTACATAGCGCGACGTCCTGACAACTAGATTTACGAAAACCACCCTAACTGCCTTTTTTTGTCGTGGTAAAATCATCAAATGAGTCATCCCACCCAGGGTAAAGGGGGAGTGACTGTCAGACATGTACTACCTAAAATCCACGGTGTCCTTCAATAGCCCTTTAAGCTTGTGCGTGTGGTCACCCCACACGCACAAGCTTCACCACAGTTTTGCCTGTGCAAGCCCGGCCTGCGCGTACTTGCCTGTGTGTGTGGTTGGGCGTTCAGTGTTGCCGACAGTGTATTGTTTTTTCATGCGAGAAGCTTGCGCAGGCAGAACTGTGGTGAAGTTTGTACGTGTGGTAGGTCCATTACGTTCCGGGGTCACGGTAAGTCATTAGTCCCGCGATCACACTAACTGCCTTGCTATAAAGGTACTCTTAGCCTCTTCGTGCACTAACCGACGCAAGCCTCCAATACCTTACGACTTTGGTATCCAGTCGACTATCACAATACAAATCCATAGAGGTTCGTACGTTCGTTCACAGGCACGCGTCAATGGATACCAAAGTCGTAAGGTATCGGAGTTTTGAGTCGCCTTGTGTACGAAGGGGCTTAACCGTATAGTTCGGTACCGGGTCCTAAAGGACCCGAACACATAGACCTACGCCGGCTCAGTAGCGGGTCCTAAAGGGGCAGACGTTGTAGTCATACGACATCCTCATTATAAATTAAAAAAATATAATATTCTGTGCGTTAAATCCTACGAGTGCGCATTAATTAAGAATGTTAAATAAAAATCTGATTTGTTCACGCCATTAAATGTTCTACATTTAGCGCGCATTTTCTTAATTTACCATAACAAAATCCAGAAGTCTAAATACGATCGTCGCCATTTTGATGGCAGTGCTGGGTTAGGCTAAAAATCATAAAAAATGTGGTTTCGGGACATCTAAGGGATCATTATAGGAGGGATGAATAACTCGTCATTTAGTATTGTAACGAATTCATACATTATTCATCATAAATTAGCAGTGGTAATGAAGAATTTGATATCTGAAGTCGAAGTTTCGCGCCACTCGCGTTTGTTTACATTTTTATTTTTCACTTGGATCACACACATGCGTTTATACTCAATAATAATTACGATAAATATCATGTCAAATATTATAAATAACGTAAAAAAGCCCAGATCTTAGCGTAATTCTCTAATACAGAGCCAATAACACGTATTTTTCATTACCACTACTCAATTTGTATTCATAATCGACAACCATACTTATTTTTTTTAATCGTAATGATGTGTGAAAGCGAGTATTCCAATCGATTCCATAATTGAATTTTTCGTCAACTCGAATGAAAAAAAAAACAAGGAATTGAAGAAAACGATAAATAAAAATTAAAATAAATTTGTTTTAAGCTTAGAATACAATTATTAATTATTATAATATTTTTTAAAGCTTTTATAATAATTTTACGTACATTGTAATTTCCAAAAAACAATAATAGACAAAAGAACAATGTCAGTAATAAATGTTTGAATGCGCGCCAATTATTAATTCCAAAAATTGGATTTGGAATGCGCTCGCTGTGGTACTCGCTATTCAAAATAATAAATTTTAATTTATTAGCTATTTTTTAATGTACATTTTGTTTTGTACAATAATATAAATAAGGTTGAATGAATATGGAATGCCTTGGATCTTGATAGGCTTATTAGAAACTAGCACTTTGCCCGCGACTTCGTCCACGTGGGTTACGTACTTTCCTAATTCCCAGTTTTCACCCCCTTAAAGGTTAAATTTCCAAAAACCCCTTCTTAGTGCTCCCCTACATTATAATAGGAAGGCGTGTGCAAAATTTCACATTCCTAGCCCCAGTAGATTCGGCTGTACGTTGATATGTCAGTCAGTCAGTTCTCCTTTTATATATATAGATGAGTTTGTTTCCCACCAAATAAAAGATAGAATCAGATAAGTAAATTATTATATTTTCAAAATTGTTTCGTAATATTGGTTTGGCCATGTTAAGTATAGACGCCAGCACATCAACCTACCTCAATCTGTAAAATTTCTTCAATCGATTTTCAACCTTATCACAATAGTGGAAGGTTAATGTTCGATTGGTAAATTTTGACAGATTTGGGTAGGTTGATCTGCCGCCGTGCGTACAGATATTTAATCGTCAGTATTAACACCAGTATAATAATATTTTTATATAGGTATTTGTTAAGGATACTTTAGTCGTGATGCAGTTCGCGACTTAACTCCAGTAAAACACACTGTTATAAGTTAAAAAAACCTTTGAATGATTCTCTCCCTGGGTGGAGCGGAAGGAGATGTCAGACTATTACTTACTTAAAACCACCCTGCTCCTTCATATGCCTTTTACGTTCTAGGACTGCAGTACCCTTTTAATGATTTTAATACAATTCCGTGAGCCCGGCACGCGTTTGGCACTATTTTGGCCTCGTCAGTTCACTGATAGTTCCTTAAAGCCCGCTTGGAACACGACGCGCATTCGTCTCGGGCCAGTCCTTGATCAGACGGTGGTTACCCTATACTCGCCGTTCGCAAGCCCGCACCTACAATCGCAAAAATTAAGTCTGCGTCTTAAGATTTTTGCTGGTCAGGAATAGAGCTTGTAAATGAAAAAAAAAGAACGTGCTATATTTTTATATTATTTGATAGTGTCGCTGTTAAGGATCAAATTCGTAATGATATACGACAAACAACAGTAAAGTGATATTAATTTGGTAAAATATGAACTAATATTATACAAACAATAATTTAGTCATCGTAAGCAGATCAAAATCAAAATTCGCGCCAATTCACTTAAAGTTCGAATTTCAAAAATTTCGTTATTGTATTTGTACCGCGAACTAAAAAAAATTGAAATGAGAATACGATGTTGTGAACATGTAGTGAGCTACGGCCATCGACTAAAGTTTGAATCGATTTACCTATTAAAGAAACCCTTTTACTTTATGTTTGTCGCATGTAATTACTTCACAGAACATTAATGGTTTGATTACCGGAAATTGATATTTCAAAAAATTAATTTTATGCAATTTAATTTAAATTTTTTATCAAAATCGGCCACGAGACTTCTTTCAGTATTTTTCGCAATTCCTCATAGTTTCGAATTTAGCCATCCACGGCGCGTTGGAAATTTAAATTGTTTATTACTGCAAGGAATCATTTGGAAGTACTCCCATATCTCTTCCTCCAGCATTTGATCCGAACCCGGTGTTTGTCTTTTCACGTTGTTTAGATTCGTTTTATAAAGTGAAATAATCAGATAAAATGAAATTAAATAAAGAAGACACAATGTGGGTAAAACTATATGGTTGAATTTAAATTTAAAAGACACACACGTTTGGCCTCCAATGAAACACCAATATTTATTTCTATCCCAATCATTAAATTTAAAAATTAAATTATTTATTGCGTACCTAGTAAAAAAAATATATTTTAAAAACGAAATAATACTAATTGAAATATTATACCAAAGAGTCTACAGATTCCGTTCCATAGATTTATTGCATGGAGTAAACCTTCTCTAGTCAAATAAGCAGATAAATCGGTCCATGCCTTTGTACTACTTTTTTTTCATGTTCGATTATATTGCGAGTATCGATTAGGCTGAATGATCCTTTTCAATCGTTATATGAACATTGGGATTGCGGTCAGCACTAAGAAGTGTCATGTTGCAACATAGTTTTTGGTAATTTTTATCAAGTCTTTGATCGTTATTATTTATGAAATTATGTATGACCACTGGCAAATCTAATAATGCATGTAGTAAGTTACTTCATTTATTTCACTGTTTAACCATTTTTTATCACGTGAGAAGCTTGTTTATGTACATATTTTCAGCACATCTAAATTACATAGTTTTTGGAACGACATAGCATTTTGTATGTTACACACATTTTACAGTGGAATGACGCAGTTTTAGTGATCTCAACACGTTCTTGAAGATATTGCTCACAAACTTATCGTATGAAATAACTGTAGTAACATATTTTTGATATAAAAATCGAATGCTGAAAATTGACAAAAATCTTCAATATTATCTCAAATTTCGAATCACCCGGTCGACTCAGCTGATGTGTCAAAATGTTGTCGTGCAGAGTGGTTAAAGCCCGCTTGGAACACGACGCGCATTCGTCTCGGGCCTAGTCCTTAATCGGACGGTGAGTTACCCAATACTCGCCGTTCGTAAGCCCGCACCTACAATCGCAAAAAATAAGTCTGCGTCTTTAGATTTTTGCTGGTCAGGAATAGAGCTTGTAAATGAAAAAAAAAAAAGAACGTGCTATATTTTTACACTATTTCATAGTGTCGCTGTTAAGGATCAAATTCGTAATGATATACGACAAACTACAGTAAAGTGATATTAATTTGGTAAAATATGAACTAATATTATACAAACAATAATTTAGTCACCGTACGCAGATCAAAATCAAAATTCGCGCCAATTCACTCAAAGTTCGAATTTTAAAAATTTCGTTATTGTATTTGTACCGCGAAGTGATTACTCGTAAACAAATTGAAATAAGAACACGATGTTGTGAACATGTAGTGAGCTACGGCCATTGACTAAATTTTGAATCGATATAATAAAGAAAACCTTTTACTTTATGTTTGTCGCATGTAATTACTTCACAGAACATTAATGGTTTGATTACTGGAAATTGATATTTCAAAAATTTAATTTTATGCAACGTAATTTACATTTTTTATCAAAATCGGCCACGAGACTACTTTCAGTATTTTTCGCTATTCCTCATAGTTTCGAATGTAGCCATCCACGGCGCGTTGGAAATTTAAATTGTTTAATACTGCAGGGAATCATTTGGAAGTACTCCCATATCTCTCCCTCCAGCATTTGATCCGAACCCGGTGTTTGTCTTTTTTTACGTTGTTTAGATTCGTTTTATAAAGTGAAATAATCAGATAAATTGAAATTAAATAAAGAAGACACAATATGGGTAAAACTATATGGTTGAATTTAAATTTAAAAGACACACACGTTTGGCCTCCAATGAAACACCAATATTTATTTCTATCCCAATCATTAAATTAAAAAATTAAATTATTTATTGCGTACCTAATAAAAAACTTATTTTCGAAACGAAATAATACTAGAAATATTATACCAAAGAGTCTACAGATTCCGTTCCATAGATTTATTGCATGGAGTAAACCTTCTCTAGTCAAATAAGCAGATAAATCGGTCCATGTCTTTGTACTACTTTTTTTTCCATGTTCGATTATATTGCGAGTATCGATTAGGCTGAATGAACCTTTTCAATCGTTATATGAACATTGGGATTGCGGTCAGCACTAAGAAGTGTCATGTTGCAACATAGTTTTTGGTAATTTTTATCAAGTCTTTGATCGTTATTATTTATGAAATTATGTATGCACACTGGCAAATCTAATAATGCATGTAGTAAGTTACTTAATTTATTTCACTGTTTAACCATTTTTTATCACGTGAGAAGCTTGTGTATGTACATATTTTTAGCACATCTAAATTACATAGTTTTTGGAACGACATAGCATTTTGTATGTTACACACATTTTACAGTGGAAAGACGCAGTTTTAGTGACCTCAACACGTTCATAGAGATATTGCTCACAAACTTATCGTATGAAATAACTGTAGTAACATATTTTTGATAAAAAAATCGAATGCTGAAAATTGACAAAAATCTTCAATATTATCTCAAATTTCGAATCACCCTGTCGACTCAGCTGATGTGTCATGTGTCAAAATGTTGTCGTGCAGAGTGGTTAAAGTAACATTGTTACTTCGCGTCTCGCTGAACACAGAAACAAAAAAAAAACAAAGGAAGGGACAGCTTCAGAATAAACAATTTTTTCAACGTCGTGCTTCTTGCCAGTGACATTGTATTTCACGGCTGGTAACACTTTATTTTGCGCGCGAAAAATTGCTCAAATGTCAATGACAGCTGCCACTTAGTCCTTACACAGTTTTTGCATTATGGCCAAACTCAATTCTGATCTTTATTTGCTTTGAATTAAGGTTGGAATAGAACTGAATTTAGTATACTGTCACTAAAGAGTCTGTCAAAACCGCAATGAACTTTATAGACACAAAAATAAGGTTGATCTTAGATTGCTGCTGTTCCAGGTTTACCGTTAACGGACGCTAGGGAGGCGAGTGAAATCGTGCGACACATTGACTATTGTTGTAGAAAGAGCGTGTGGTTACATATGTGATTGAAAATGTTTGTGTTTGGCATTTTAGGTGGTCCCGACTGAGAAATGGCCAGATGCTTTTGTTTTGGGAAACTTCAACTGCGTACGGCTATTTTTTTGTCGTGTAAAATTTATGAATAAGTCCTCTCGGCTTGGGTGGAATGGAAAGGACTGTAAGACTATTACTAACTAAAAAACTCCCTGCTCCGCGTTCTGCGCATAAGTTCATTTACCAGATCAGGCAAAATCTAATTACTTAGGTTTGTAAGTGGGCCTCCTGTAATGTTGGTATTTTTCTATGAAATACCAACATTACAGGAAATCTTACTTGTGTAACTAGTGTTATGTAACCTGATCTGAAGTAAAGATTTAATCTAATTGAACAAATATGTATAAGCCATGCAGTGCCTGAAATTAATTGACCCGCCTTTTTTATTAGATCTTCATCGACCAATTTGACATTCTTTCACATTATCCAGTCACGCTATTAAAAATAATAACAAATTCATACCTCACATAAAATAAATTTTAACATTCCACCTTTTTTCCACAAAGAGACCAACGGAAATATGTTCAGAAACCCACACAAATTACCAAAATTAAAATCCACAAACAGCAGGTGCTGTCATCAAAAGGTAATAATTAAAATTAATCGCATTCTCTTTCGCAAAAATGTAAAACTCTGTACGTGAATATAATTTAAAATGGCGACGTGTTATTAGTCGGCGCGGGAACGGTTCGCGCCAAAACCAGAAGAGTTTCGTTATCTGTGGTCGCTGTCATTTGTGGCGGGAATCCATTGTTGCCCGATACACGATATTTTATTTTCTCCTGGCTTCTGCTTTCACTGATTTAATTAATAGGACAATTGTACTTTATGTTGCTAGAATCAAGTATTGTTTTAAGTATATTAGTAGTAATACTAGCAAACTTTGTACTGCCACCTGGAATTATACTGAACTGAGGCCCTTTTGGCATTAAAAACTTTGTATTTTTGGTCACTGGGTCGTCTTAGGGGATTTCTTTTCTAGTTCTAATTAGTTTTAAGGCCCACTTGCACCACAATCACTAAACGGGTTTAGCGCTAAACTGCCTTAGAATATCACTGTATCCCTGTCAAATTGTTTGAAGTTGACAGAGACAGAACGATGTTTTAAATCAGTTTAGCAATAAACCTATTTAGTGATTGTGGTGCAAGTGGGCCTAAGTGTTAATGCCAATAAACACAATTTTCTTTCGTTCTTTTCTTAAAAAAAAACTGTTAAAACATGAACACAGTCATACTTCCTCATTCTAATCCATTCATTCATTCCTATTCATTCACTTCTTTCCGTATTCAAATTAATCCTTACCGTCAACCAGTCTTATACTTACATCAACCAAAACCGCCGTCATTTTGTCGCTTACTACAAAAGAAACAAAAATCTATCAACCTACCCACAAAGAATGTTTGTATTTTAGTTTTTTTTTGTACACTTTGTCTACATTTTGTTGTCTATCTCTCTTCTGTCGTTGGTCTGCTGGAAGAGATTTCTTAATGAAATAAGCAGTGCCTTTGTACTCTTTTACCTGAATGTTATTTATTTCTGAAAGTGTTCTGTGTACATTGTACTTTAATAAACAAAGAAAATTTCTGTAACAATTCTGTGTTAGTGCTAAGTGTTAAATAAAGCGATATCTCTGGACCTCTGTATTGAATGGTGCAACGGAACCGTCGACAACGTGGAAGATCTGTGAGTACCTTTCCCCCTTTTTATTAGGTGCTTTATTCCTAAAATGAGTCCTTCAGCCCCAGAGTGGAACATAGCAGACACGTACTGACTAAAATCCACCGTGTTCTTTCAATTGCCTTTTACGCTCCGGTGTCACGGTTACCTTTTGGGACAGTCCTACGACATTCCTCACACGTCCATCCATCAGTTTTCATCTACTATAGACCCTGTAACATTTAAGAAACTTAGATCCTTTTTTTGCCTTAGATATATAAATAAATAAATATTCCACAACTATCACACAACGCCATCTAGTCCCAAGCTAAGCAGAGCTTGTGTTATTGGTACTAGAGAACTGATAAACATACTTATATATTTCTAAATACATACATATTATAGACTAGCACTTTGCCCGCGACTTCGTCCGCGTGGGTTACGTGCTTTCTTAATTCCCCCTTTTCACCCCCTTAAAGGTTAAATTTCCAAAAACCCCTTCTTAGTGCTCCCCTACATTATAATAGGAAACCGTGTGCAAAATTTCACATTCCTAGCCCCAGTAGTTTCGGCTGTACGTTGATATGTCAGTCAGTCAGTTCTCCTTTTACATATATAGATAGATAAATTACACCCAGACACAGAACAAATGATCGTGCTCATCACACAAACAATTGTCCTGGGTGGGAATCGAACCCACGACCTCCGGCATAGCAGTCAGGGTCACTAACCACTAGACCAATTCATCTCTTTCATACCCTGAAGCAAATTGAAGTTATGCCTTCCGCACAACAAGTGAATCAATACTTTTCTTAGCCGCACTGTAAGCGAGGCGTATACAACATGTTTAGACCTGGTATCGCACTCAACGTGTTTAAAAACAATGATTACATATGTATTTCTCAATCAAACAATGCGAACACCCCTCCCGTATGCTCGGGACATTAAAATATATTTAAAAAACTTGTCGCAGGCTCACCGCGCAATTACGTGTGCCCGCATTGTTTAGAAAAAGTAAAACAAACATGGCGGACACGTGACGCGCTTCCAAATGGCGGGAACGGACATTTTTGACATATTTCTGAAGTATTTCGTTCGTTGTGGTTTATTTTATGGTTTTAGCATTTAGGAAGGATTGTTTTTTTTTATGATTGAACTAAAAAAATCAGGATAGCTGTAAATGGTTGGTTTCTAGCTTGTGAATTTTTATATTACACGATGTTGCAAGCTAAAGTTTGGCGGCACGGTTGGAGCAATAGTTAAGTGCTGCTGTCGCGGGTTCGATTCCCACATGGAATAAATATTTGTTTGACCTATAAGTAGTTGTTCCGGGTATGGATGTTTGTGTTTAATATTTGTAAGCGTAACCATGATATATTATCTAGTAAGTGAGGTAGCGTATTTTAAAAAGAAAAAAAGGAAAATAAATAAAATCACACACTATAATTACATTAATCTTTTACTTAGTACTGTGGAATATTTAACGCTACGCTACACGCTGAGCTACGTTACGTCTATGCTTTGCTACGTAAAGCTACGCCGTAGCTTAGTTCGTCAAGTTGCGTCGCTACAGAAGCTACGCCGTAGCGCAGCTACGTAAAGTTACACCGTAGCTTCTACGCTGTAGCACAACTACGGCGTAAAGCTACACCGTAGAATTCCAATTGCTACGCCTCTTAGTCGCTCTGACTTGATCTTGATTGATGAAATCCTATTTGTATACTCGGGTCTACTAGAGTCCACAGGTAACTCTTATTATCGTAAAGTATTAAAAAATATTAGACGAAATATAGTATAGAACTGGAGTACCGGTAATGTCTGAACAGGTACCTAACCGTGGCCCCGGATTATAAAGGGCTACCGTGCATTTTAGTCAGTACGAGTCTGGCAGTTTGGGTGGGAGGAGTCATCTGCCTAGCCTTTTCCCAACTATATTGGGGTCGGCTTTCAGTCGAACCAGATGCAGCTGGATATCAGTATTTTACATGGAGCGACTGCCTGTCGGACCTCCACAACCCAGTAACTGGGTAATACGATACCCTATGGTAAGACTGGTTGTCAGACTTTAGAGCTTCTGACTACCGAAGATCTACAAATGACAGACGGGACCAACGGCTTTACGTGCTTTTTGAGGCACGGAGGAAACTTGCTATGACAGATGGTCACCCATCCACAGACCAACCTCCGTAAGCGCGGCTTAACCCGGAAGATAGGCCTGTGCGGCTGTATTTATTTAGCCACGAGCTCCTACGACGTGGGAGGAGTCATATCAGATGTAAAAAAAAGAAGAATATATAGAACAGAAAGTTCCTTCGAGCCTTAAAAGACAGGTCTTTGGTAAGATCTAAGACCCAGTGGATTTTTTTAGGAATTTCTGCTATTTTTATAAATATTTGAACTCACATACACAAACACTCAGACTCGGAACAACTACTTGTAGATCATAAAAATATTTGTGCCGTGAGGGAATCGAACCCACAACACGCTGCGCAGCAATCGATCGCTCAGCCACTGCACTAATTAAGCCATCGATTTCTGACGGAGAGTTCTAGGTTATTGAGAGTGGTTTCAAGGCCATAATTATGGTAGTATTCTTGGTGAACTGGTAATCTCGATGTCATTGGAGTAGTCATTTTGCAGGTATCGAACCTTAACTTCTAAAATAATTTCATAAAAGCTTATATAGGTACTTACAATCTTAAACCTCTTAAAGGGTACCTACTTATTCTTAAGAAGAACTTATTCAGATCACTGAAATCGCAAGAATTAAACAGTCATTCTATTTGTAGTCATGTAAATTATCAAAATATTGGACTGTATTATTATTATAAATGAACATCTAACCATATTAAAAGAAATAAACACAAAAACTAACTTTGTATAAGTATGTAGACAGCAGTGGTGCCCTAGTGGTAACAGTCCGGACTTGCATGTTGTAGGATGTGGGTTCGAACTCAGCCAGTCGCGTTACTTCGTCTCATTTAATTTCATTACCACTGCTCTCAAACGGTTAATAAAAACTAGCACTTTGCCCGCGACTTCGTCCGCGTGGGTTACGTACTTTCCTAATTCCCCCTTTTCACCCCCTTAAAGGTTAAATTTCCAAAAACCCCTTCTTAGTGCTCCCCTACGCTAAGCTAAGCTTGTATGAGAAACTGAACTGAATATAAAAGGTATACTATCTCACCATCGTCGACATGGAGCATGGATAGAACAATATCTGTAAATTAGCACTCGAGAAACTCTAGAAAGAGATGAAGCGATTACGCAGTTAATAGCATTCAAAGAGTTGTCTTTACTTACTGGCGATTCGATCAGTGTCTCTCTCATACTTACGATTTTCTGTCTGTTTTTACTTTACTGCTGGATATGGAACGCTCTCAAACTGGGGCCAAACTAACGGGAAACGACGTTATTACAACATCAGTCCACTCTCTAGTTTATGGTCTCCCGGGTTTCAAGAGCCATCTCTAAATGTTGGTGAAAAAAGCAAGGTTTTTATGGAACCAAGTACTAGGTAGGTACTATTAAGGCTGCGGTTCCATTGAGGCGGAGGGGAGTAGAGCGAAGACGAGCTGTGCCGCGATTCACCAATCACATGGTTTGAAATCCGTCTCTTCTCAACTCTTCCATGTGACAGCTCGTCTCCGCTCCGCTTTGGTGGATACCGGGCCTTAAAACTAGGCTAGATGGTCGGTAAGTTATTACAAGTTGACCACTGTCAGATTAACTGGTATTGTGTTAGTGTAGGTATAGAGTAGTGTAACCATCAGTGATTCTGTGTAGTTTACGAGCTCACTTCACTCAAGCACGACTGCACTATGTGTAACACTAATGTTTGTTTCCGAACGAATATGTGCTTCAGCAAGTGTAAATAATTCCAAAATATGTATGACTGTCCGTAACATAGCCATTAGCCAAATAGGGGGGGGGGGGGGGGCTATAAAAAAGCTCTCCACGGGGCTATAAAAAAGCTCGTCGCACTCAGGAGCTATAAAATTGCCAGCTAGATTTAATTTTACAAATTTTGCATAAGCTATGCACCATTTGCATAGGAACGGGTAATAAAACACAAAAATGAATGTAAACCATTTATTAATTGTTTTGTTCAATTTCAAACTGCGTCGACGGCCACCGGCATACCGCCGGTTGCCAGTAAATAATTAGAATAAATATATAAGAAGCATGAAACTCTCGTTACATATTATATAATTCCTCTTCACAATTAAAAAACTACAATGACTAGTATTTTTACGATTAAATATGGCGCGGTGATCGTTTTGAAGGATTTTTTAAGAATGGCAACTTTATAATTTATGACTGTCAATTAGACCATGCCTGTATTTTCACTAAGTTAATAAAAGAACAAAGTTTATTTTTATAATCCAGTTGTAGGAGTATCGCTGCAAACAGTGAAAATGAAAAACAATGTAAAAAACGATAATTTAAAAAAATATTATTTTTCAGTTCTCAATCGATTTTATTAACATCTATTGTAATTCAAAATGATCTTCCGCGCCACACAATACGCTTACTTCTCAAAATGTAAGATATAGTAAAAAATCTATACATTCCGTCCAAAGGATCAATTACAAATCACAAACTACGTCCTAATGAATGTAAATAGAACAATGAGCTTACGTTTTACAAATTCGTCGGGGCACTTCTTGTTATTTTAAGACATTCAATCACTAGGCTGGGTTAGTGAACTAATATTATACTATTTTGGTAGAACAAGGATGAATGTAATTGGCAACACTGAGTAGTCTCCAGTTTTCTTTCTTAATGTGTTGCCATTTGAAAAGTGTGGCAATTAAGTTATTCTATCAGACTACTTGTGCCCTACCACGTCTTCAAGCGAGTGTCGTTTCACTGTGAGAAAGAGATGGAGCTAGACGACTTGTATAACTCTGTCTCTTTCCCACAATGAAACTACGCTTTAAGACGTTATGGTAGGCCCCCTTGACCCAGCTTTATTTTGTTTTATTTAAATTGCAACTTCTTGTGAAACCATCAATTTTACAGTAATTAGTACACTAACCCAATCATATTGGTACTTAAAGGAGATAATATTCTACTTCCAAATCGAAATATTCAAACGAGAGAAAGAGATAGAATACCTATGTTTCTAACCACCCTAGACACGAAACTTCAGTACATGAATAAAATACACACACATTATATTATTTTAGTAACAATCTTACGCTAAAATATGTACAAAGTTCGTAAAAACAACTATTTTCGCGCTTTTATCACTCCCAATAATTTTTCAATTCAAAATGAACAAATGCGGGTAGTTTGTACTGCCCGGAAACGTCAGAAATGTCAAAAAACTAAACGTCGGAGTCATAAAAGAGCGATAGAAAAAAAAAATACAATACCTAAGTATACTATCGAGGTTAAAAAAAACAAAACGTTAACAATTTTTCTGTTTGACTAGACTATTTAGTAAAATCAAACTAAATGCGATTATTATCAAACATTACTTGATACTTCTGGTGTTTTTATGTTATTGGTCACTGAAATCTTATTCGGGAAATTGAACAATTTATTTGTTACTTGGATAATTAATTCCATTTGGTATAAAATTAAAGATTAACGGTATCAAATATTAATCGATGCTTTCGGAGGCTTGCCTTTATTTATTTTAAATGTTGCCATTAACGGCCACTCTTTGAATGCAGTTTTTAATTATTTCCTCCTTGTTTAATTATCAATTTCACGAATAAAATTATTATACTATCAAATCACTGGTTGGTAATACCTAGCTAACGTAAGCGACCATTTACTAAAATGGAAGAAATAAAGTGTGATAAGAATATTGTCACACATAGGCACTCTCCGTACACAGACTCTTGTACTGGGGTTTATTTCTACTGAACACTTCAACTACAATGAGAGAACTATCAATACTCTCGGTATTACAAAAAAAAAGCACTTTTTCAGACCCTTTTCATGGTAGGCTGTTTAATTATATTCCTTTGCCGGTAAGATTTACAATAAAAAAAAAACAACAACAAAATGGCGGTGAAAAACACTGACAGGTAGTTTTTTTTTTTGGTTACAGAAGCAACAGATCTAAATAAGTGCCATTTACATTAAAATATCTCTTAATAAAATCTAGTGCATCCCAGCGAAACGGGATATCAAAATAAAATTACATGGGTCACTAATATTTCAGTCTATTTTCATTAAGGAAGACTTTTTAACAATATGCAGATACAAAATACTTAAATTACTTTGTACTACTACAAAACGGGATACCTACATTCATTGTATAACTCGTTTACATTTCTTTTTCTAATAAATACACTACCGAGACAGCTAAGTCGCGTCGAAAAATTTTCTCAACATTTTTAACAGAAAAGTAAATTGTACAAAAAATATGTTTTTATTCATTTATATTTCCAAACTAATTGAACTTTTGGTCCATATTCTAAAAGATTCTAGTTTCCAAAGCAAAATCGTAATAAAACAAACTATTAAGGCACAATACGATTGTGTCTTTCGGTTGATATGACTCCTCAATCTAAAACTACAAAAAAGTCTATGTCTACTTATTTAAAAATCGAAAAAAATCTTAAAAGCAGCTCCCATGGAGTTTTATACATCACAATATTATTATTCTCGTATGTCCAACTAATTGTTTCGACCATTCAACTAAAACTACGAATTTGACTTAATAAAGAACCCAGCACCGTTTGTACCACGTCTATTATCTACTTAACTAATTACTGGGATGCACTTTACTGGAGATGGGTACTAGAAATAAAAACTAAGCGATATTTTCAACAGCAGATTTGGTATGTGAATGACAATACTGATTTCCTTATTTATGGTGAAACAGTTGGTTGCTGCAAATTCTTCACCCATTGACTCCGCGCTAATGATGCTAAATTGTCTTTTGACATATTTTTTCAAGTTTCTGGCCTTCTGCTCCGCCACACAAATCAAGGGAAAGCTATTATGTGGTTAAAAATATCTCCCTAATAATGTTTCAGAAGATTTTGAGTTTTCAACTGTGTAATACTTTTATTTTCAATATTCATCATATTGCAAGAACTTGTTATATTATGGAGCCATATTAACTTCTCCGGTAAGGGTAGTAGGTACAACTACATTAAACAAAGATGATCAAGCAACCTACTGTTTCTCCATTCTACAATTTTAAAACCATGCCCTCAGTATTTATATTAATTACTTAGTGTCCAATTTCTTGTCAGTGTCAATATTTTATAATATTTCCAGTTAACGTAATTTTTCTTTCTTTCTTATTTTTGCTTGCCTTTTATTCAGTTGGGTGTTGTGTAACATGTTATGTTAATTTGTGTTGTTTAAGTTGAAACACTAATAAATTGAGAATTTTTGGTGTCAGCTCACAATGTAAGATGCTAGTGTGTTAACATGACAAGAGATTAGACTGTAGCTTCAGTATTGCCTCACCGTATAAACAATGAACGTAGTCTTCGTCTTCGGTCCCGAGGCGGCTCCGTTGACGCCGAGGCATGCACACTTCACCGCTAACAGCTCCAATGGCGTCATGCATCTATGTCCAACCATAGTCTTTGATCTCCAAACATTACTAACACTACTGACTTGGGGTCGATCGACTAAGAAAATTCGTACTGGCGCCCGACGTGGGCCCAAAAGCTCTATACTACGAGTCTCAATAAAAAAATATTCTTCTCCAAACTAATGTTTTAACTAACGAAGAGGTACAAATACTAACGAAAAAGCGGATAAATGAAAGAACAGCTGTGTTTTGTGTTACCATTTTATTATTTTTTCTAATACTTGTATCTAAGTGAAGATGAACCATAATATTGTTAATGGCTGAAGGAGGCGCGCGGCCGGCGCACTACTGCGTCCACTAGCTAGGGGGCGCTAGAGAGCCCGACTATTGCCTAGTTTATAAAATAATAATCTACATTAATTATACAAAACATTCATTAATAATACTCCTTGCGGCAAAGCTTACTCCCTGCGCATAGACATTACACCACTATGCTCGGGGACCGTAGACTGACGTAGTCGAAGATATCTACGCAGCTACATACCCAAACCCAACCTTAACTACGGGGTACCTCAAAATATACATATATTAAGTCTGTTGAATTGCACAAACTGAGGAATTCCATAATGTGCTACTAGATGGCGCTAGGTGATAAGAGCTTCAACAAAATGAACATGAAACATTACTAAGTCTTATTTTACTTATTGCTCGTTTATTTGTCTACCTTATAATGTAAAATTAGGCCAAATATATTTGAACTGTGTCAAATTGGAGTATTCCGTTACGGGATTTTATATCTACTTCAAAAATACACATCAACTTTATAACACGCTAGCGCTATCTAGTAACATAAACAAGGAAACCTCTATTAGCCGGTGGATATACGTAAATAAAAAAACAGCCCATCACTAATTTGTCTATGATAAACTATGTTTCATATAACTACCATAAATAAAATGCAGTAACTCGTTCAAAAATATACATAAAGGAATGTAGACATATGACTACGCGGATTTCGACGCAAAAACATGTTAGTGCTGCCAAGTTTCTGAACGAAGTTTCATATCTAGGCATGTTGCATTCATTTTCAAAAATAATAAAACTACAAAGACAGACTGTGTCTGGCTTTTATCACAGAATAATTTAGATCCAATAAATAAAAACATAACCACCTTACTTCAGGTATCAAGACTAGAATTTAGAAATTGCGCGATTGAAAAACGGTAGAATAAATATGAGAGAAACCGCGCCATTCCTTACTTCATTGAAACTTTTCACTACCCGCTTCTACAGCAACATGCCAGGACATGATTTAAGGAAAATATTATAATTTCTGAACGAAACAAGGCCGCACGCCCTCAAGCGTCGGCGCGAGCGCCCTACACAATAAACACTGCGCCACATACTGTCGCTTATTCAACAATGTAATTATATCGAACGACATAAACGAGTAGGCTGTGTGCTGAGTGACGTCAGAGTTAGGAGTTTGATGAAAGGTCGAGTATGTATAAATACCGGCCACATGCTGTTCAATGCCTACTATTGCCCGAGAATACTCTCGGCTTACCAGGGTAAGACTTTTTTGAAAGTAGAGTTGCACTGACGATTTTTTGAAGAGTTATACAAAGGCCGGGTGGTCAATTATAATACAACTTTTCATAGAGATCCGTGCCCCAACCGTGGGAAATTTATAGCCTGATTATGAACTGCCTATTAACATTGCAGGGTAGATAAATATGCCAAATTACTGCGTAAGTTTGATTGCGAACGTGTCTAGCTATCTAGTGACGCATTTCTGCCTAAAATACGTATGTATAGGTTCCAGTTTAAGATTGTAGTAAAGATACAGTAGCCGATGGGCGCTGCTTTTAATTAGAAAATTCCAATTAGAAGGCAATCTTGCAAACCGAAGTTTGCTTTAAAACCTTTTTCAATGCCAAGCTTCGGTAATTGGATATCGTCGTTACAGGAAAACGATTACTCACTGAATGAACAATCTTCAGGAGTGCCGGATATACTGGCTTTTACTTTCAGAAGTAATTAATGCCATATGCTAAAATTTGGTCCGTGTTGTGGTTAACATAAAGCTCAATTCCTCTCATAAAGATGACTACTTTTTCTGAGCAGCTCATTTGGCCATTGGAAGTTTTGTAACAGATTCTAAGTGGTTAAACGGTTTGAGAGTTAGTCAATATCGGAGTCATAACAAATAAAACGATGCTTAGGATGAAATCTTCTCGTCAGAAGACAAATCATAGTTTTTTAAAAACTTCCTGCAAACTCACGACTCTGACATCATACAGTAAAACACAAATTACCCGCATTTCGTCGCTTACCATTTAAAAATACAAGATTAATCAACACACTACTAAGTACACAGATACACCTATTATACAAAAATATTTGTATTTGTATGCATTGTGTATAATTATTATATTCTAACATTTGCGCGCGCTGCCGTGCCCAGTCGTTACTTAGCCAAGTGCATTTTATTACTTAAATTTTAATTTAATTTAGTGTGTCATATTGATGTTATTTTTGAAAGCTCTTTCAGAGCTTTTTTAAATGCATGAGTGAGTGATTCTTTCTTAAGTTATGCTTCCATTGACACCCAGGAGGTCTTCATATTATTTTTCTGAAAAGCCAAAATCTCCTTTCTTTCAATTATATTAGAACATACGACTGTCTTGCACCAATTATATCTTATCTTTGTCATTTTTTAATTTTTCACATTCTTTTCAAATTCAACAGTTTTCTCTTGTTATTCGAAATTCAAACATCAACCGACACACGTTCGACTTTCAAACGTTAGCTCCACTAGCGTTCTTGTGCAATCTGCAGCGCGCGCGTGCTGTATGTAGTAATATTAAATGTTATTGCTTTCGGTTAGTCATATTTATTTATCATATGTATGTAAAACTTCAAAATGTCTACACTACAACACTACTCTAGCATTGCCATACATTAAAAACACACAACATAGTATTTTTATGTTCAATTTAACATTATACCAATCCAAAAATTGTATATTTATGTATATCTTAGTAATCTTACATAATTAAGAATATATAATATATTTTTTCGAATGCTGTTTACATTTGGTCCAGTGAGCCTGGAGCGAACAAGCACTTCACTAGTTTATCGTTTGCGTGCTATGGCATATCTGGTGTATGGCACATCACTACTGCGTCAAGCTTATTATCGATAGAAATTAACTACAACTAGGCAAGAATAAGTATTGAGCAAGATAAGACTCTGTATTCAGTTTCCCGCCAAATTTTAGAGGAAAACAAAGTAATAAAAAAAAAATGACTAGAGAGGAATGTATTCACGTATATGGCAACGAAGTGATTAAATAGTTATAGCGTCTTAGTTGGCAACGTCCCGTCTTATTATTGTCACATTCTTAAGCTACTCTGGCGTATTTCCTTTTTGTTTTTTGGCAAAATATTATTTTATATACCTACCGTCTTTTGTCGCAGTGTTCCTAAATCAGTTAGTTTCCTTTACAAATCTGTTATTGCTCAAGTGTTCTAGCGGCACAGTTCTCAACTCACTACTTCCAATCGCTTCTCTCTACATCTGCGACTTCGCAACGTTGAGCAAAATTAACTTTTTGGCTAAATTTTGGCCTGTTTTTTGGCAAAACAACTCTTATACCAGGAAGACCAGTGGTCCGAAGCGAAGCGTCTAAAGGTCTACTCTACGTGTCTACCTATACAATATTCCTTTTAAAGGCGATCTTTAAAAGGAATATTTTTAATAGCACGCATCACAACCAACGTGTGGCAAACGCCTTAATAAATTGACAGTGAAGTATATTGTATGGAAGATTAGATTTTGTTTTACGTATTCATTCATGCCAACCATGCCGGACGCGCCGCGAATTGAAGACTCGGCGCTATTTCAAAGGCATAACCCACTTCATGAAATTGTCACGATACCAACTTATCAGCTAATATAGCTTTCATTTTCTTATGATTTTGCTCCCTTTCTCCTAATGAGTCAATTGAATTTGCGACACCTTTGAATTTGCTAATAATCGTCAATACGCGGTGTCCTACTATCTCTCTCCGTGAAGTCTTGAGTTAGTCATGAGTATGAAGACGCGCTTACACTACGGCGTAACACTATATTTTACAATTGTTATACGCAATACGCATGCCTGATTCGCGTTACTTGACTTACCATACGTCCGGTCTGTCCCACCCTCCTATACCAACTGAGGTTTTTGCGCCCACCGTGGGGCAAATGATGATCACGACTTTTTCACACTAGGGTTGCCAACTTTTTTTAGTAGAAATGTTAAAATTTTAATCATTAGTGCCTCTGTCGTCGGGATCACCCTAATATTAAAATGTATTTAATCACAGTTTTAAAGCCAAAAGTGTAGACGGCAACCCCAAAACTAAATATACTACAAGTTCAACGTGCAAACTATCTAGAAAGATAAAAAAGTAGTGTAAAATACAACAAACCAAACCCAGCAGGAAGTCCCACGCTAAATAAAACACACAATTTTAATTTCTAATATTATATCCATGTAATGACACATCAGGTATTACTAGGTGCTCCTTACAGCGGGCAAACTCCTTCTAAAACTACAACTAAACCTACTGCCGTGGTCCGTCACGATTCAGTGACGTCACCAACTATAATGCATACTACCCACCCAAGCAAGACAAATTCAAATAAACTAAAATACGGAATCGCATTACAAAAACTCATAGTGTGAATCTCCTCAACCAGAGCCCCATGTAGGGTAGTTAGCAACGTCACTCAACCAGCAATCAACAACGAACAACAGCAACCAGTTACCAAGTGTAACTAAGACAAGGGTGTTGGAATATCGCCACCCATCAAGGGAAGTTGGAACAGTACAATATATGAAAAAACAAAGTTAAGTACATTACAAGATTTGTGTGGGGGCGCGGGGGACGTGACTCAACGTGGCACAAACTACGTTCTTACTGTGAGAAGGCTAAGAAAGGTGTACAAAGTATGGTATTTATATCAGAGATGGTAAAAGGATGATGTTTGCACATGCGGTTTAGTTGCGAACTACTGAAATGATGTATAGGTATTAGTTACATCTGAAGACTGTAGTCATTTATAACTCCACAGAGCTGCATTCCGTGTCAGAAACACGAATCTACCTTCAATATTTTTTTCATAGTACCCTCATTTATAAGTAAAAAGTTTACAACTACCCACGTTGGTTTATCCTTCGCGTCCCCACACTCGCCGCCCTCTATCTAATTTGGCAAGATACGAAGCGCGCGGCGGCTGTGACATAACATCGTCAACCATTCTAATACTGTCTCAGGAAAAACGACCGCTAATGTACAAAAGGTGTAATTGTCGGGTGAGGCAGGCGCGCGCTTTCTAGATAAAAAAATTATAATTATAAAATCAAAATCGTCAGATTTTGACAGTGATAAAAAATAACAATTCTTTATTCAAAAACGGTAGTTATAAGTTGTCTTATACTGTTTTTTTTTTTCAATGTAAATGGTTCAGTTAAAACTGTTTAGATCAGATTTTCTCTGACTGAAGACGAGAAAGCGTGCGCACTGCTGATTAATCTCAGGAGGTTTCTAATCCTACTTATGCTAAAAATACTGCTATATAATAAGGATAGGTATGTGTATACATAATGTGAATATCATAGCATACGGTAGCCGTGGCGTGTGGAAAGAATAACAAAAAAAAACATAACAATAACTTCTATCACTGGTAAGAACAAGAACTGGTATTTCAATGATTTTATTGGATGATAAACGAAAAAACAAACTTGCTTAGTTGTTTAGCTTGAACGATAAGCTCAGTTGACAGATTGGCGCCCAGCTGGGACCAACTTAGTATGAACTACCCCCTTTAACACTTTATCTTCACCTTTCACTGGTATTTAGATGACTATAGTTTTAATTTCCACACGCTGCGGTTACAAGTGCGTCGGCTGGCAGGGAATGTAGCCGACCAAGCTACCATGCATACTGCACTACGCTTTGCCGCGCGGCCTCGCCTACGCCCAAAATATACGCTAATATAAATATAGGGATTAAGTACTTTAGTAATAGACGCTTTTCGGAATTTTCCGGTTTGATGATATATTTTTGGGAGATTTCCCATGATATTGTCGCTATAACTTTATTTTGAAACTATATTTTTATTGATTTTGTTACGATATAATAGTATTGATATTTATTATTTTTGTTATGTATTGCGTTAAGTACAAGGTTATATCGAATTCCGAAATGTCTGATTTTATCTAATTTAAGGAATAATGAATCAAAAGATTATTTAAGACATTCTTCAAAGATAGGTAAATATTTCTAATAGAATCGAAACTATTAACTACAAATAGTATTTGGATATAAGATTTTGAATTTTTCAAAAGGTACTTGTCAAAGATTGAAAAGTTATGACGTTTCGACGGTAATTTTGTAAAATCACGTGCGGTTTTTAATACTTCTGGTCTTAGGACTAAGTCCAGTATTGCGCTTAAATCTAGGAATTGCACAAACACAACCATCTTTGTCTTTTACACTCTCTAATCACATATTGTATTGCTTTTGGATCTAACGCTACGATTGATAAATTAAGTACTTCTAATAAAGGACGTAAGAGTTTCCAAGGTTTTCATTTGGAGAATACTGTCTTAAGTTAACAAATTGAGATTTAAGTACATGTCTTGCGTTTTTAACGAAATTAAGTACAGTTATTTCAAGAGAAGAATATTTTTTTAGAAATGATTTGTCAATCTTACTCGCGGTGATAATAAATCGGGTATTTTCTTTCAGGTGGCTTCGTCTGTCATTTCTAGTGAATTTTCAGGATTTTGGTTTAGGAAAATCCCTTATTGCAATTCCTTAATTATGAAGCTGCGTTAAGCAAAAGATGTTAAGTGCTTATTGAACAGTTAAACAGGATTGAAAATTAAGCTGAGGAGGGTACGTAAAACCTAAGACAGTATCCTACAAAAATTGGCGCCCAACTGGGGCCAACCAAGCAAACTTTCAAAATCAAAGGACATACTTCTAAAATGTAAATAGACGAGAACGAAGGGCGAGGCCGCGCGGCCATGACAATCTACAGCGGCTTATATACTTAGCTTATTGTCACGGTACACAAGGTGTTAGTCCACACGCTCATACACGCTAAACTAAATTATTATTAATGTAAACTAATTTACTTTTGTGAGTGATTTTGGTGAGTTTCGTGGTTATCGGAGTTGTGTAGTGAGCTTCGTAATTGTTTTACCACAATTGACGGCAATTCTCGGTAGCATTAAACTTCAATATGGTTGAAATTGTCTAACGACACAGACAAATAGATTTATGAAGTAACGTAGAAAGAAATTACGATGTCTACTACACATTAATATTTCAGTAAAATGTATATCTAAAATTCAGTTTTCAGTCGCTGTATAGACTCATGTTCAGTTAAACTTTTATTGTTATGGTTTCTCTAAAACCACTCCATAGTTTTTTTTAAATAATTGTAGGGTAGAACACAAAAGCCACCAACACCACTCTCACTATATCTACATATGTCAATAATATATAATACTATTGTAGAATGAGATTGCTTTCCGCTCAGATATGTGTCTCGTGAGCAGAGCGGTCGACGCCGTGTGACGGAACGCTTGTGTCGTAGATGTGAGCACGTCTGCACCTTGCGACGGTCTGTCGACGTCTGATGACGTGTCTTGGGACCAGCCCTCACGTGGGGAAATGGGCGAATTTTTATTTTAAACTACCTGCCTCGGTTTAAGTAATCATTTTCATTGTGAGAAAGAGATAGATCTACAGAGTATAGATGTTGCTAGCTCTTTTTCCACGGGGTAGTTGCGGTGGAATCACAAAGTTTAAAAAGATATATTAATAAGATTAAGACATTTTGAAACAACAAGCAATTATTTTTTTGCAGATGTAAGGTACTTAATTAATAATAGAGTAAAAGATACTGAAAAAAACTGAGCGAAATTTTGGCACAAAAGTAGGTTCCTAACGAAATGGCACCGTTTTAATAATACTGACATTTCCTACCATTTCTTTGTTTAAATTTTATTAATTTATAAATTGAGATTAATTTAGCCTAAATATTTTATTAATTTCTATATTCCCTTGTTTGCGGGAAGAGAGTTATCCAATAGATTTTTTCTAATTTTTTTATATTAATACCAATATTTGAAATATGAGGGTAGAGATAAAACTTTTAATTTAAAAAATAATAATAATTGAATAAAAGCGCAGTCACACAGCGTCATTCTTACCGCGAATGTTATATATGTATTATAATATATATTAATCCCTATGTTCTTTATCATTTAAAAAATACAGCTGCGAATGAGATTCATAAAAATACAGTCGAGTCATCATAAATAATATCAGGTTAATGTATTGCCAAACAAACGTGCACTATGTCTACCACTAAATTACAAAATATCAAAGACAAAATATAAGAAAAATTAGTTTTTTTTTATCGCAACTAAATTATTTGAGATCTTCGCCTTAATATTTAAAAGTTAAGGGGACACGCAACGACGCGAATTTACGAAAGAGAAGACGACATCTTTATTTGTGTATTGTTTGACAAGTCACTTTGAAAAACAAAAATCTAAACATCAAAATTAAAAAAAAAATTGAGTGACTTATCAAAAACACTTCATAAACATGGGACCGTCAATTTTCTCCTATCCGAGCGTATCCGTTGGGAATCGCCTTAATAAATTAACTTTTTAATAAAAAAAAATGAAATGCGTTCTCTTTGATGCCCGCAGCGGGCAAAGTATTGCTTGTAACTGCCTTACACTAAGTTTAATGAGCCAATAAACATCTTAACTACGTTCGAATACTGATCATTCCCTCTTGTGGCCACTCGAGTACGCGGCAAGACAAACACCTTAATCAAACAAAAAAAAATAGTACGTAGGAACTATATCGATAAAGAAATAAAATAGCCGAGCTAAGACCTATCCTGTTGTAGGCGGGTGGGGTTTTCATGTCAATTTTGCTCGTTACCGTTTAGATGTACATGGGCAGGCCATACATGGCGCCCCAGTCGACGCCCTGGAAGGATGACATGTCGACGCCGGCGAGCGAGTAGGCGGCGCCGAACTGAGGCAGCGCCGGCGCCGGCTGAGGTTGCGGCGGCGCCACCAGTGCCGTGGCCGCCGTCGCCGCCGTGGGCAGCGCGTACGGCGCGTACCGGTACGCGTGCGCAGCTCCTACCGTGGGCACGGCGCCGACGCCGCCGGTGGCGTACACCAGCCCTCTCCCCGGTCGCAGCACCAGCCTCTTTCCAAGCGCGAGCGGTGCCGCCGCGACGGCTTCTTTAGGCTGCGCGCGCTTACACTCCACCTTTTTATTCTTTATAGTATGGAAGTGTATATCACACACGCGCTCCACAGCCTCTTCAGAGTGGAAGGTCACGAAGCCGAAGCCCCGATGGCGTTTGGTCTGCTGGTCCATGAGCATCACGGCGTCTTCGACGAGGCCAAACTGTGAGAAGTAAGACCTGACCTCTTCGGCGGAGGTGTCCTGTCCGACTCCGCCGACGAATATCTTCTTGGTCTTGGCGGGTCGGGGGGCAGACTTGGGGGTGGCGTGTTTGGGGTCGATGCGCTTGCCGTCCAGCGTGTGGACCGGGACAGCGAGGACTTTGTCGACGGAGGACGCCTCCTGGAACGTGATAAAACCGAAGCCGCGCGATCTCTGCGCGCGGCTCGTGTCAGTTGTGTGTCTCGTTTTGAATGGAAGTGCGGGAACAGACCTTTTTGAAGACAAATGTATCCTGTTCGAGTATTTATCTAACAGAATCGGCTTAAATCAGCCAAAATGAACTTTATGACCATGCATTAAGAGTTAAATGACGTGATTTGTCTTGTTAGTCTTAAAAACACCGCTCAACTTATAAGATTTTATTGCTTTTTGTTGATCGGCTCTTGTGCATTGTTGTCTAAAGCTTGAATGCATTCAGAAAAGTTCTCTAGAATACGTTTCTGTAAAGATCTGTTCCCCCACCTTTTTAAAAGGGGTGTCAGGGGGTTATAGTGACTTTCTCACTAAGTACCTACAAGTGAAACGAGAACTACTAGTCTCAAACAAAACTTAATATAAATTACGGTTAATATTATATTTTACTTCTCAAGAGCGTATACAAAAAAAAACGAAAATTTTTATCAAAAAAATGTTGTTATTACTCTACAGTCGAAACAAAAGAGTATAAAATTTAAAATGTTGCCAATTATTAAATTCTATTTACTCAACTTTTTATAGTTATAAATAATTTCTAATGTTAGGTAATTTTGATAATACTTTTACAAGGCAAACCTACCTAGCTATGGTAGAGAGGTAGAAAACTATAATTTATTTAGGAAATATTGGATATACACTACGTTCATACGTATATATATACGCTCTTGACAAACAGGCTTTTTAAGGTTAGATTCCATCAGTGTCACATCAAACATAGGCAGGGAGATCTAGTTCAGTTGATTTATATTATTTCATCTGTAGTTGCTTTGACTTGAAAAAATATTATATTTACCCCTAAGACGCTATTTTGGGGGCTTTTGCGTCAAGAATAAACTTCATAATGATATAAAAACTATTTAGACAGTTAGAACGTGATAATTAGTCTTTGCAAAGGTTTTATTTGTATTTGTTGTATAATTCGTGTTGTTTGAGAATGCCAGGTGTTTCAAAAGCTCAAATCGTCAAAATTGACAGCGGGGTGGCGTTTGACAGACTTTTCCCAACTATGGTAATTGTGGCTGGCTTCCAAACTAATTGGAAGCAGCTAAATGCAAGTATTTTACATATCCCGACTGTCAATCAGACCTACATAATATCACAGTAAATGCATTCAATATGAAACGACAACTCAACATCGGTAGGTCGAGTTCAATTTTTGTATGCATCTGAACACGAAGAGATCTAAAAAGTACGAATTTTATCGGAATTCATATTATGATTATAATACTAGAGTATTTTTTAGACCACCATTTAACCTCTTCACCTACTGTTTACAGTAACAAGTTTCTTGTAAAAAAAAAAAGAAAACAAAAACTTTTCAAATCCGCTACAGCACTCAAGAACGACAATTTAAAGTTAGAAATTCAGGATTATGTAAACTCTAAGTAAGAAGGTACTTCTTAGAACATTCCGTGAGAGAAAACGTTTCTATTCGACAATGGATCGACAAAGTTTTGGATTATAATTAAAAGTTAAATTTCTGTGAAGTTTTGATGCTTGGAAATTCTCCTTTGAAAGTATTGTTGACTTATGACGGCTGGTATTTGTTTTAAACTGAAGCAACTCTTATTTCTGGTATCATTCCGTTGAGGTACAATACTGAAAGCTTGCTCCATCAGTGAAGCCGTGTAGTCGCCATCAGAGGCAGACTTGTCAAGTTAATTTAAAATGTATGTGTTGTGAGTTGAAATATATGAAACTACACCACGACACAGGAATTATTCTTATTTTGTGATAACAAAAATTTAGTGTGTACCTGCTAGATTGGTATTCTTATAACAATTATTCACACAATAGAATACAATAAAAAAAAACAAATAGCAACAAGATGAAATAACAAAACCGAACACTATCTCCCCAACCAAAACACTGACACACAACAATAAGGCCTGAAACTGCGTTAAGC
Source organism: Agrotis puta (assembly GCA_943136025.2). Lineage (NCBI taxonomy): Eukaryota > Metazoa > Arthropoda > Insecta > Lepidoptera > Noctuidae > Agrotis > Agrotis puta. The sequence goes on from OW964196.2 coordinate 8,111,138, forward strand.
GGGCGCCCGCGACGGGCAACCGTCGCGTGTCTACGCGCGTAGACACGCGGGTGGGCTCCGTGGCTACGCGACGGTCCCCGTCGCGGAGACCGATTTACGCAGTGTCGCTAGTTCAATTTTAACGGTGTGCTTGTATAGTCGTGTCGATGGAGAACTTAATATATTATTACGTAGCAAAACGACGACTAGCAAAAAAAAACGACAGCCAGTAAGCCTGTTTATTGCCCGGTGCCGTCGCACGGAGGCGGGCCCCGTTGCGTGGGTGCGGGGCGCGCCTCCCCGTGACGGACACCCGCGCTGGTCCCCGCGACGGAGCACTTTTGTATGAAACCGCGCGGGTGCCCGCTTAACGCAGTTTCAGGCCTAATAACAAAAAAATCACACTATGCCCCCACATTTAAGAGCTATATTCGCAAATCAAAAATATTATATTAAATGAGGGTATATGAAGATTTACGTGATTACTTAGTTCACTAGTAGTCGTACAGAGGTCGTCCTAAGTACTCATGCTTCCGTCAGTGGTACTAAGTTGGAATTAGTGATGACTTGTGGCCATTTTATGCACAGATTTGAACTATTTTTATTTGAAGCAATTTTAAGAAGGCAAATAAAGTACTGGGTAAGATTATAGCATTTTTTCAAGAGCAATCATTTATTTGATTGGACTTTCAACAAATTATTAACCGTTTAGATGAAAATTACTACGCACTGCTAATTTAAAGTGCCTTTTTCAAAATCCGATGGGGTGTATTTTAGTATAAGTCGTTTACTAAACGTTTCTCAGACCATTTTAAAATAGGGAATCGAAATGGGAAAGTTATAGGTTTAAATATTATAATATACTAGCTGTACCCTGCCCCGCTTCGCTGTGGCACAAAAAACAGTTTTTTCAACAAAAAAAAAATAGATGAAAACAATCCTTGATGCGGATTATATATCATGCTAAAATTTCTTCTCATGTGACTGCGTCATTAAGACTGCGGTTGTCAGCGAGTGTTATCCTCGCTTCCGGTAGATGGCGCGGTCACTGGTACAGAGCTGATCGTTAAAAAAACTGTTTTTTCGCGGTTGCGGATATGTTACTGATGCAAAAAATAGATAAAAACAATCCTTGATGCGGATTACATATCATGCTGAAGTTTCAGCTCAATCAGTGCAGTACTTTTTGAGTTTTTAAAGCATACACAAACCAACATAACATTTTTATATATATATATGAGAGATAAAAATCGGCTCATAGCAGGACTTTTGACGAGCACAAGAATGGCTTGTCACAAGATCAAAATATTTTACGTCACGAGGGCCTCAATGGGCACTTAAAACGTCGAAAAAAAAAAGGCACAAGAAACATATAACCCTCCTTCTGGGACAGTCGGGTAAAAAACAGCAGACTATCTTGCAAGCTTTAAAAGTTACCTAGTGCCTTAATCACCAAATACTTAACAACTTTAAAATGATAAAAAAACGTGCAATAAAATGGTCACAACGATACATACTAATAAATTACTGACAGACAACTATTTCTTATATATTATTAGCACGAATCTGTCTAACCGAGCAATGTTACCCTCAAAGTGTACCAAAATTCTACCATTTTCATCTGAGCATCAGTGTTACCTCAGTGAGAAAAATTACTATTAACTTTTTTCTACCAAAAAGATTTCCAATCTATTTCTGTGATCTTAGCTAAGTACTATTAATATAATTAGTAGAAAATCGAAGTTTATAGGTTTTGCAGATCATTATAGGGGTGAAGTCAGTGTTGCTATGTCTGAAACTATTTTTTGGGATGGTCACATTTAACTAGATAGAAAAATCTAAGACATATTTAATATATTGTCTAGAACTTTAAATACAAGGGAACAACCTACTAGGATTATTACAACAGGGATTGATATACTTTTAGAAAATAACAATTATTACTTTAATATTATATTATTAAATGATTGGATCAAGTGAGATATAAAGTACAAGAAGAATAAAACAGCTGTAAAATGTAACAGTCTTATCTAGTCTTACATCTAATTGTGACCAATACAATTCAAACAAAAAGATTTATTTACTACAGAATAGTTACTAAATTAGTAGAAAAATTAAAAGCATGGCAACACCGACTGAGGGGGAACTACCAGATTCAAAAATAGAAGACAATAGAAGGAGTATTTTATCAAGTCCATATTTCTAGACCTAACGTTCTATGTTAGTGAGTCTAGCATGCCGGTTTGTCTATGTTATTTAATGGATAATACTTTTATTAGTGTACCTAGGTTACTTTGGATCAACCATAGCCCAACTATGTGCGGAGATTTTGGTCCATATGCAAAAAAAAGGCTGGAAGGCGGGGAAAGAGGGGGGCAGGGACAGGTGTTATTGGCAAAGGAGAATTTTACGTCATGGTTTAAAAAGAGGTCATGCAAGTAGGTTTGAAAATACAATAATGAGGGACATTTATTTGAATTTAGTTACATAAGCCTATGGTTGTGGTTTTTTTTTACAATAAAATTAGAACTGTAGCTGGAATTTGGAGACTTCTGACTTGGCCTGGGGGGGTGGATATAACAGCCCACTCTCTCTCATAGAGAAATTACTTTTCAGATCCCCCACAGTAGGTATGTTATAAGTATGCTATAGATTGGAAAGAGACTGTAAAAGTGACACTAAATATACACATATAAGGTCTATTTGAATCAATGCGGAATTAGTTCTATAGGGTGCAAGTTATGGTTATTTTGAGGGAGATAGGAAGGTTTCCGGGGTGACTACAGTACGTAGGAGGAAATAAGGGACAAATTAACACAAAATAGATATTTTTTGCACATGGCCTGGACCTTCCACACGAACCTACAGTTCTACCTAGTCCAACCTAAGCAACGACACTAAGACTGACCGAATGCGCTCCGTCTTCTGTCTACCGCTGTCTTGAAAAAATTGGCGTTATTATATTCTTAAATGATATTTTTTTTAAGTGTTTACATTGGTCGATAACTTTGCAGAACTTTTTTTTGAAGATATTGTGGCTATACAATGATGCATCGGGCATCATTTTGCCAGTTACAAACTGGAATGTATTCAAGTCTACTACAAATTTTACAGAAATCTCGTGAGTTGAAACTTAGTATGTATTACCAATCAGTTTGAACATGGTATCTTTTGTATAGACAAGAGTAATTTATGATTGCTGTTATCGACGAATGTATACAAAATGTATTAGTCTTAGCAACATGCCAGGAATAAGGATAAGATAATAAATAAAATAATTATATTTATACTTTTCTTTAATTAAAACTGAAGTTTTTTTTTTAATAGTAACTTACGAACACATACACAAGCGAAATAATTGATTAAATATTGAAATAAGCCCTCCAGACCTGGGTGGGTCGGGAGGGACTGTCAGATTCGTACTGACTAAAATACACCGTGTGTATCCTTCAAATGCCTTTTACGTTCCAGTGTCACGGTAACCTGCTTAGACTGCGACCTCGGCAGGCGTTTTGCCCTTTATGAGAGCCCCGTCAAATTTCTGACAGCCGAGAGATCCGGGCATGGTCCATGCTCAGACGGCGAGTCACCCAATACTAGCCGTCTGCATGCCCATGTTTAAGAAAATGATTACGGGGACATTATAGACCGACTAGATTTAGCTAATGCATAAAGAGCAGGGGTCGAAACAGGTTCAGTGTTCAAAAATACTGATTTTACTGACCAGAAATCTAAAAAAACTGACTTTTACTGACCATCTGAACTAACTTAAAATAAAAGTTTCATGTGGAATTGAAAAAAAAAATATTATTGGCCTCCACCATCCCCATAGCCAACCATCACCACCTTTTTATTATTAAAAAGTTTACAAATAGTTATCAGTTTTAATATTTGTTAATAAGCAAATGACACACATCCAATGCCGCTAATGAGTTTTTCATAGGTATCGGACAGAGACTGGCAGAAGAAATTAACAGTAACGATAACTTATCAAGTAACTACCGAACCTCTATTCCTGGATCATCAAACTCGCTAGTCTTGCTTCCAACTAATGATAGAGAGGTAGAACTAATTATAATGAACCTGAGAGAAGGAGCAGCAGTTGGGATTGACCAGATATCGGGAAAAATCTTAAAGCGCTACGTCAAAAAGATAACACCTGCATTCGTACACATTTGCAACCTGGCCTTTGCTACTGGCATTTTTCCACTAGCATTGAAGATAGCGGTTGTTAAACCTATACATAAAGGAGGAGACAAAGACTGTATTAACAATTACAGACCAATCTCAATTCTTCCCACGATGTCGAAAATATTAGAACGATTGATCAACAAACGTCTCATGAATTTCCTTGAGACAAATACCCTCCTTTCACCTATGCAATTTGGTTTTCGTTCGGGAAGGTCGACTGATGATGCTGTACATGAAATGACTAATCACATTGTTACTAATATGGACAAGAATAAGAAATGCATTACGTTGTTCCTAGATTTAGCCAAGGCCTTTGACACGGTACATATTCCATTGTTAATACATAAACTCGAAAAAATCGGTGTCAGAGGTCTTCCGTTACATTTGCTCAAGGATTATCTTAGTCACAGGAAACAACGAGTAAAAATTGACAACTGGATTAGCGACGAACTCACTGTGCACTTTGGTGTTCCGCAGGGCAGTGTGCTGGGTCCTACTCTTTTCCTTGTCTATATTAATGACTTGTGTCAACTCCAACTTGGTCATGGAAAACTGATATCTTTTGCGGATGACACTGCGCTGTGTTTTAGTGGAAAAACTTGGGATGAGGTCTTTCAAAGTAGCCAAAATGGTTTCAACCAGGTCTGTCATTGGCTAAAAGACAATGTTTTGACGCTAAACATTTTAAAAACCAAGTATATTACTTTTGCGCCAAAACGAAATCTTCTTCCACCTACAACACTTAACATTACTGCTCATATCTGTGACAACCTAGCCGTTTCTGCATGTTGTTGTGCACCCTTACAGAGAACAGACGTCATCAGATACCTTTTTTTTTTTTTTTTTTTTGCGTGGTAAAATTGGTGTGAATATCGATCAGAAACTAACATTTAAGCCACATATCGACATGCTCGTTACTAGGATTCGCAAACTGATATACATATTTAAGACCCTCAGACATGTAGCAGATCTTAAGACTACCAAAATGGTGTACTCTGCCCTCTGCCAATCAATTGTCAGCTATTGTATAACCTCCTGGGGAGGAGCGGGAAAAGTTCACCTCCTGGAACTGGAAAGAGCACAGAGAGCCGTCCTCAAGGTTGGAGCCGGTCTCCCATTTCGACATCCAACTGCTGATCTGTATAAGCGATGGGATGTCCTAACTGTTAGGCAGATGTTCATTCTAAATTTAGTAACCAAAAAACATAAACAGTTACAATATGACCCCAATCTTAACAAAGAAAAGCGCTTGAAAGGTAATGTATGTGTTACAGGTTTCTTTCGTACCATCTCTTCTCAAAGGTTTTATTGTTTTCTTGGAGGATATTTATATAATAAGATTAACACAACACTTTCAATATACCCAATGCGTAAAACACTCTGTAAGCGAAGTGTAACTAAATGGCTGAAAACTCTAAATTATCAGGAAACAGAAAATCTTCTCACTCCAATCAGGTGAAATTTATTTCCCTTTACACAAATTTACACTCACTCCACACACAAATAAATCACATATGTATGTCCAGATCTCTAAAATTTAGCTTCTAGTGAATTATTATTATTGATATATTTAGGATATCTGTAACTAATTGATTAATTTTTTTCTGATTTGTAAATGTTGCTTTCATCACACATGAATTGTTCACTAATCTAATACGTAAGTCTGTATACAAGCGTAAGGGGTCTGGTGACCTGTAACACAGGCATTTTATGCCTTTTTCAGGCACCAGTCTCACGCAAATGTTTTAGTTTATTTATTAGATTAAGCACCGTATGTACCTATAATAACATTTGTGATGAGAAATAAATCAAATTCTAAATTCTAAAATCCAATCATACAAATAATATTAAAAGTTAGAAACATTAGACATTATGATTTCTTGAAGAAGTATTTCAGAAAACAGGTTGTGCACCACTGTACTTTGCGTTTTGAAAATTTTACACTGCGCCATTTTATTGCGTTATCAACAAGTTCAAACGCGCACTAGCGATAAATTAAAAAAGTGTGTGCATAGTGTCGTGTTGTCGGGCTCAAGATGTCGAAATTTATACCGAACAAAGAGCATTCGCGGACGGCATTAATTTTTTGTTTTCATTTAAAGAAAACCGCTGCCGAATCCTACCGTTTACTTCGAGAAGCTTACGGCGAACATGCTCCTTCGCAAGATACTTGTGAACGTTGGTTTCGGCGCTTCAGAAGTGGTAACTTCGATGTTGCAGACAATGAACATGGAAAACCAAAAAAAAAATACGAAGATGTGGAATTGCAAGCATTGTTGGACGAAGATGATACGCAAACACAAAAACAACTGGCAGAGCAGTTAGGTGTTAGTCAACAAGCTGTTTCCAATCGCCTACGAGAGATGGGAAAGATTCTGAAGATCGGTAGATGGGTACCACATGAGTTGAACGACAGGCAAATGGAAAAGCGCAAAACGACATGTGAAATTTTGCTCGCTCGGTACAAAAAGAAGTCCTTTTTGCATCGTATAGTTACAGGGGATGAAAAATGGATTTATTTTGAAAATCCCAAGCGCAAAAAATCATGGGTAGACCCCGGCACATCATCCACATCGACCGCAAGACCGAATCGCTTTGGGAGAAAGACGATGCTCTGTGTTTGGTGGGATCAGAAGGGCGTGGTCTATTATGAGCTGTTAAAACCTGGGGAAACGGTCAATACTAAACGTTATCAACAACAATTGTCCGATTTGAACCGTTCGCTGCTTGAAAAAAGGCCAGAATACAAAAACAGGCAACACAAAGTCATTTTCCTTCATGACAATGCTCCATCACATACGGCAAAATCGGTTGGCGCTACGATGGAAGCACTCAAATGGGAAGTCCTACCCCATGCGGCTTACTCGCCAGACTTGGCTCCTTCCGATTACCACTTGTTTGCATCGATGGGTCACGCACTTGCAGAGCAGCGCTTTGATTCGTACGAAGACGTGAAAAAATGGGTCGATGAATGGTTCGCAGCAAAAGAGGAAGATTTTTACTGGCATGGCATTCACAAATTGGTTGAAAGATGGGAAAAATGTATAAAAAGCGATGGAGCATACTTTGAATAAATCAGTTTTTATCATGTTTCCGAATTTAACGTGTTTTTTTAGAAAAAAAAAATCCGCATTTCATACTTGTACACCTGGTAAGTAATCAAAGCATTTTTCTTTTTATCTATAATTTTTTGTACGTTTTCTTCTTCTTTAATTTTCTCCTCGTAGTCTTTTCTTTCTTTAACAGCGGCATCTAGTAATGTCTTGGCCATATTAACCTCATTTTCACCATCCCTTTTTCCCTATTCAGATATAAAGTGTCCATTTTTATCTTTTTTATTAAGCCAGTCCTCATTGTCGCAACCGAGGTCCGGGCTCGCCGCAATCGCGGCGGTAAGACCCCTCTTTGAGGAGTGGCTGGATAGGCGTCACGGCGTCCTTACCTTCCGCATGACGCAGGTCCTCACCGGACACGGAAGTTTCGGGAGGTTCCTGTGTCGGATAAGGAAGGAGGAAACGCCTGGGTATCACCACTGCGAGGATCGTCCGGAGGACACGGTGGAGCATACGGTGCAGGACTGCCCCGCTTGGGCAGAGCACCGCTGTGTCCTCACGACGGCGATAGGCGGAGACCTCTCGCGCCCGGCATTGGTCGAGGCCATGCTGCGGGGCGAGACGGAGTGGGAAGCGGTCGCCTCCTTCTGCGAAGCAGTCATGCTCGCGAAGGAGGAGGCGTGCCGCGTGAGGGAGAGAACAGTGTCCTCCCTCCGACCCAACCGCAGTGGTAGACGCCCACGGCGACGGACGTCGCCAGACGATCTCCGGCCACCGTAGGCGCGGGCATGCGGGCAGCGAGTAATGGGCGACTCGCTGTCCGACCATGGACCATGCCCGGGTCGACGGCGCGTTGTGTTCCACGCGCGCCTCAAGGAGTGTCAGCACATTGACGGGGCCTGTAGAGGGCCAAAGCCTGCCGGGGTCACGGGAATTACCCATCACCGTAACCCCGGTACGTAAAGGGCTAGTGAAGGACACCGTGGATTTTAGTCAGTACAAGTCTGACAGTCCCTCCCGCCCTGCCCTGAGTGGGAGGACTCATTTGATGATTTTACCACGCAAAAAAAAAAAGCCAGTCCTCATTAAATTTACATTTCCCCATAATAGTTAGTTGGTTAGTAGCCATAAACAAATCACACAGCAGTCAAATTAAATCACATACAATGCAGGTTAAAAAGCTGAAGCTGTAACAAATATGCAAATTTAAACTTACAATAATAAAATATGTATTTATTTCGAGAAAAAAAGTAGGATTGGACTTTTTTCCTCGAAATAATGATGCTACAATATTAAGTTGCCACAAGACATCATAATAGAGCATCAGCTGTTAGTTGCTCTCAAACCTTCACTGGGCCCGGCTAAGAAAATTAGAAATGACTAGAAATTTGTTTTTTGTTGACACAATCTAAATGTATATTTAAAATGCTAATGTTAGGACGGGAAGACAGGGTTTTCTCTATGACCACCAACTCCAATCATTTCCCCTTTGGTCTCCTGGTGAAAGTAAGGAAGTTTGGTCGCAGTTGTGGGTGGCGAAAATGTGAAAAAGTGTTGCAACTGATGAAATGAATGGACTTGAAAGGTGAAACCCGAGCAACGCCGGGTTTGGTTGCTAGTAGGTATACTATAAGATATATATTTCTTAAGCAAAATCTAGAATGAAGAAGGTAGGCGTAAAAAGGAACGAGACAGACAGGCAAAATTGTGTCAGTAAATAATTAATAAGGTTCCAAAAAAATATATGGAGCAATATATGTGTTGATCTCAAAAAACTGAAAAAACTGACAATTTTCTCAAAAAACTGACTTTTACTGACCATGCTAAAAAAAACTGACTTTTACTGATTTTACTGACTAGTTTCGACCCCTGAAAGAGTTATAGTTAAAAAACCTCGATATTGAAGTTTTATTGTTCTTGAACTAATTTCAAATCTCACGAACTACCAAAGACATGGATTACTCAACATTTCAAAGTTAGAAACCCCCGTGAAGCGTTGTAAATCTTAAACATCTGACGTAACTATTATGCAACAACAGAGTGTCGGCAAAAGTTGGCGGTCAATCACTTATTCAGTCATTTTATTGACAAAAAATGCTTGTGCAAAATGTTTCGGTACAATGTCGTTTTTAGGTAAGTATATAAATAGGTACTTCCAAAATGTACTACGGTAACCAATATCAATATATTTTTAAGTTCATATTAATTAGGTTTTAACCTTGGCTCGTGGCTAAATAATTACAGCCGCACAGGCCGATCTTTCATGTTATGCAGCGCTTGCCGAGGTTGGTCTGTGGTTGGATGACCATCTGGCTTAGCGAGTTTCCTCCGTGTCTCGGAAACCAAGTAAAGCTTTTGGTCCCGGCTATCATTTGTAGATCCTCGACATTCTTTACTGTTATTCAGAAGCTCATAAGTCTGACAACCAGTCTTACCATGGGGTTTCGTATTGCCCAGTTATTGGGTTGTGGGAGTTCCGATAGGCAGTCGCTCCATGTAAAATACTGATATTCAGCTGAATAGCCGACCCCAATATAGTTGGGAAAAGGCTAGACAGATGATGGTTAGTTTTTAACCTGGCTTCACCCGCATTAAAATTCTATATTACCCCACAAGACTGATCATACGCGTGGGCATGCGGACGGCAAGTAATGGGTAGCTCGCCGTCAGATCAAGAGTCAGCCTCAAGCCGATGTTGTGTCGAGTTGTCAGCAATCAAAGGCCAAATTGTAGTTTGACAAATTAATTTTTATACTATACAAATTAATTTGTCAAATTACAATTTTTAATCCTATTTAAATAATGTGGGTAGTAAAATATAAATTGTTAAATTATATACAGGAGTTTAAAAATCATTTTGTAATTAATTGGCATGTTGCTAAGGCGTCTGTTGTATGTACTTATCTACTGAAATAATATCAATATAAAAAATAGGTGGATGCAATGCAAAGTTAAATTATTGAAAAAAACTAACTTCTCCTCGAAATTTGGGTTAAAAATCAAACAAATTATATAATCAGCTTTAAACATGTCCACAATTGGGATTCAGCTATGCTATTCTCCATAAGTCTCTACGACGAGCTCGTCGCAAAGCTATATTTACTAAATTTTTCTATTGATTTGATGTTAAAATTCAACTGACAATGTATGGCTATTTGTATAGAAATTGTAAAAATATCTCAATTGAATATTGACAAATTATTTGCCTACCTTCCATTTTATAGTTGTTGCCAATGTGTGGCAAATTATACAGGGTCAACATCTTTAAATCAACAAACTAACTTTGCATCACCCCCCCCCCCCCTCAAAAACCAACTACCTCAATCCCCCCTTACCTGTGTAACAGGGTCCTTCATGATCAGAACATCAGTGACAGGTCCAAACATCGCAAAATACTCTCTCAGCTTCTCCGAACTTGTTTGCCAGCTGAGACCGCCCACAAACAGCTTGCTGGGTGACGGTGATGTGCTGCCCGTGGGAGCCGGTTGTGTGCCATTAGCTGTGGATGTCACCGGGGTTGAACGCCCGGATGACGGGGATGTTTCTGTGGGGAAATAGGGATCTAGGGTCAATGTTGAGATGAAGTTCATTGTGGCTTCGTTAGATGGTACCTAATATTGAAGTGAAACTTGGCGAGCATAATGTTTTAGACAATTTCAATTTATTTATTTGAATTAGCTTAAAGTCTTTTATGGCTGAGCGTATGATCACATTCTTTTGTCAGACTAAACTAAGCCACGACTGGGATCCATACAGGCTCTGACATGGCTTAAACTATATAATATTTCTTTCCAAAGGCTTGTCATAATCTGAGTGTCTTTAAATACTAGATAAAGAAATAAAAAGTTACAAAAGTTATTCTCTTAATTTCTTGTGATGTCCAACTGTAATTATTTTGTATGTTTTTCAAGCACAGCATGGTATTATGATTATTGTTTACTTGAAAGACAAACACAGTGTGAAATGTGATCTTTTTGTTTTCAATGCAGAAAATTTATTCTGCTTACACAATCAAAAAAGCATGGTTGGTACATCTAGATATAATTCATATTAACTGATTAAAGTTGTGATTTTTATTGAAGTAGTGTAGTTTTTACAGGTAACTGATGTAATATTATAATTAGCCCAAGCTATTCAATTAAAAGCAAAAAATTCAGGTATTCTAAGATTTTATATATTACTAGCACCATACCCTGGTTTCCAGCAGGTGTAATTTAGAAAAAAACCGCTTTCTATTGTTGAAGGAATTTTCAAAATTGTTTTAGTAGTTACAGAGATTACTTCCTAAAAACAAATTCACAAACTAAACCTCTATAGAATTTTATACAAGTATTAAATCAGACAATTAATGATTAGAATTCTTAGAAAAGTCTTATCTTGCGAGTTGGTTTTATATTTTTATTGTTCAAGAATATCTTTATCTTATTACAACAATGGTTTATTTAGATACTCCAATAAGCAACAATGTTATTTAAAAATTATGAAAAGTAAACTGAAGTTAAATCTCTTATTGAACACAAAATTATTATTTCTTTTAGGCTTGTTTTGAATTAAAACCAAATTATTTATTCAAACTTGTAAGAATATGTTTAAAGACACCATTTGGAAGACATAACAATGTCAAAAGATTCTTTAATTCTTTGTTCCTTTCTCTAGACGCCTGACCGCCGGTAGCTTGGACCCTGTTCCCGATACCGGTGGGCCACTATTATTTATATTTTTAAATGTTTTTTTTTTGTTTTGTTTTTGTAAAAATATTTTAAAATGTATTTAATAAGTAAAGGACATGAATAAAGGACTCAATAAGATTCCAATAAGAATGAAAACAAATTTTCTCTGAACAGATTATTAATTTGCTTAAACAAAACATATATGATTGTGGTTCAAAATCATCAATTTAAACAAGGAATCTTTCTATTGCTATTAATTTTAAAGAAGTAAAACAAAGCCTAGTATTCTGATAAATACTCAGAAAAGATCTTCTATGTTTGCCTTCCATTTTGAGGGTGAGTTGACAAGATTCATTTGTTTCAATGTTGGGAGCTTTAAGAGACGCTACTACGCCTTCTGCGGATCAAATTCAAATTGATACTCACTTATTTGCTGCACAGCAATCTGTTGCTGCTGGTGTTGCTGATGCGCGGCTGCGGCGGCCGTGGCGGCGGCGTGCGCGGCCGCTTGAGCGCTCAACACATGAGCCGTCAGCTCGCCGCCCACCAACCCGCCATCCAGCACCTCCACACCTCCCAGCGCCCCGCTAGAATACAACCCCATCATTGTCACTACCGCACCAAACAAATCACGACTTACAACTAAATTATTTACGAATTTACGTAAATATCGATGGCTGAATCACGATTTGGTCCAACGACGCTTTCACTTTGTGGTAGAGAAAAAAAACAAAACACGATCTGTTTATATTCAGCCGAATTTCCCGCCATGTTCATAATTAAGTTTATTTGTAACTATCGTTGAATTATTGAAACTTAATCTATTTATGTACGCAATAATTATAATAATATTCATTTACATTTCATAAAGCGCAAACATTCAAAACAGTTGCGAAAGTCGTCGTTACTTGAATTTATTTATCGGTGAAGGTTGTCATTACAAGACGTATTGTTTATGGTAATGCAAATTATTTGTAATAATTGAAATACGTCATCATGACAGGTGAAAATAAGATAGAACGTAATCGTGTAGGCTTGACCGTGACAGGAAATAATTATTAATTAAGTACTTGTGTTTGCTTTGATATCATATAGTTTAATTTTATAACATTATCGTTACTACAAAACGTAGGAATTTCCTATACTTCATGACATTTGGAATCTCTCGAGACTTCTCGAGATAGGCAAATGTTAGCATTTAAGATGAAACACGATACGAATGTGAGATGTCGGGTTTTTCTCAAGATTTATTTGTTTCGTCGGAAAATATTAAAGAACCCGAATGTCAAACATGGTTATTTAATTAAATAAGTAGTACTTAATAGATACTTTCCTTTTATGAATTAAATTGGTTCTGTTAACGTGCTTTTATTTTTAAGAAACAGATTTCACTTATCATGCGAGTAAAATCTGATTATTAGTAACCAAGAGTACTATTGGGTTTAGAGTAGCTCATGCTTCCGTCTGCCATTAGAACAGTATTTACATAATTTAATAATGCTTTAAATAATACCCTCATGCCTTTACTTTGCCCGAGGTCGGATAAACTGAGCAAAATCAGCCTAGTACAGACGCAAGCACATCAACCAATCTCAATCTGTCAAATTTCTTTGATAGATTTCCAACCTTAACACAATAGTCGAAAGTTACGATTAGTAAAATTTACCAGATTCGGGTAGGTTGACCTGCTGGCGTCCGTACATTCAAATTCTCAAAGTATGTCTTTGTTCTACAATAAAATTAAATCATATCTGAATAGCTTCCGAAAAAACATAATATTCTCTTCAAAATTCTAGACGCTCGAGTCTAATAGAAAAACGCGCGCCGTCGACCACCGGAAAAGCATTTATTTTATTGAAAATGAACTTATCCGTACAGCTGGTCCACAAAAATTACCCTTCCTACGAGTTGCGCATTTCATCTCCACGAGGCTATAGCTATTGCTATCCCTCTTGCACTCATACATTTTCCACATGATCTTCTATCTGTTTCTCTCAACAACCAGTATATAGCCATCCCTGTCTGATAGAGCTGTTGGATACATTGTTATCTCACTCATTGTTAAAGGGTGTGGTGTAGAGAGGCAGTTCGCGTTGCTCGAGGGCAGTCGGTGACAGTCATCCGACATAGTCTGATGTAGAATGGTTAAATATTTGTGATTGAGGAGAAATTTAATTGATATAAACATATTTATTCGCAATACATGAATCAGATGCGACACAATGTTTCACAAGTTGAAGTAATTGGAGTTTTTTTTCTTGAACTAAGCAATTTGTTTTGAATCTAGCTATAAAATATTTCTGACATGAAGATACTCCAACACCCACAGGTCATTTTAATAAACTGATATTAACTTTCTCTGGTATTAAAATTTATCAGTGAAGGATTTATTACAGAAAGATTTTACAAGTCACCAGTTCCGTATCTGATGATCTGTTCGATACATGACTGGATGAAAATAAATATTTTTATATTTATACCACTAACCAATACACCAATAACAGTTGGGATATTAATCAACCATATAAAGCCTCTTCAAAGGTTCATAATAAATAGATTGCGTATAAATGATTAGTCAAGTACCCTTCTTGTTATTCTAGATAGATATACCATATGACCTAAGAAAAATTCGCAAGATAATAGTGGTTCAGGGCTTATTTACAAAAACTCGACAGCGACTTTAGCTTCTTAAAATTGTTGATACCGAATATTAAATTAATCACATCTGCACTGGGAAGTTTCAAATCCTACTTTTATACAAAATTAAGAAATGCTAAACGGTATAATCTTGTTCACCAACTTTGATAGATGGCGTTTTATCCGAGGGATCTTTTAAAGAATTCCCTTGTCCAACTATAAATCAGAGTGAATCGCGCAATTTATCTCGTCTGAACATGATGTGGGGTACATTCCTTACGACCTTACACTATCCTCGTGATAATATGACCCAAGATGCTTTCTGTGTTGTATTAAAATGTCACATAGAAATTCCCGTATAAAGAAGTCGTTAAAAATACATATTTCATGTGTCTGATTTATTATATGCGAGCATTTTCCATTAGCAACGCAATAATTTTCTCGGGACCATATTGCTTTGTTGTTAAATTGTTTATTATTCATAAGTACCCGTTCATACAGTTTACGCGTTATTATTCAATAAATATGATGAACAACTCGTCCAGAACTAATAATTTAATGACTATACTTTGAAGTTTACAGGTAACTTAGTTGGGCACGCAATCAAAACTAATTTCGTAAGTTTTAATTTTGTTAGACCTTCTTGCAAAAGGTATTTCCAACGCTATCAGCGTAAGAAGCAGTGTCATTCAACTAAAACGAAGTTTTCGATAGATACCTACATCTTCCATCGCAAATTACGCAACGTTTTACCGCGATGAATTCAGTTTCGATAATTAAGATACCGTAAAGTGAGAAAAACGTCAGCCGTGACAAATAGTTTCTTTAATTCGCATTCGGGTCGGAGGCGAAGCGGGCGGCTGTTTGTTACGACCTGTCCATGGGAGAACGTAATGTCGTTCATGCGTTAGACACTTTTGATGCAATTCCCACATATTTTATCTGAGTATTTCTAAATAACCTGAGCGAATTTGTAATTGTGTTCAAAACGTGAAGAGTTACATTTTATCGCCAACAGAAAAAGATGGCAGCGATTTGTGGTTTCCTATGTCAATAAACAGTACGGTGTTTAATTACAAATATAATTTTTACTTTTAGCAGCATTACAAATAAAACAAATGTTATAATAATTCATCCAAGTTGATGAATGATTTATTTCATTTTATTTTTGGTATGTGTTTGTTTAAAAAGTTGTTGTTTAGTCGAATAGTGTCATGTCATAGTTGAAGAAGTTTTGGACTTTAGGCGGGAACCATTAATTTGTAAGTGTGATGCCAGTTTAGTGTCGCTGTTTATTACATTTTGATCAAAAACATTGTTCATACTTTGTTTATAGACTGTGTGATTGTGTTGTGGACATTAGAATAAAGAAAAATGTACCTAAACCTGTGAAAAATGTACCTAATGTAAAAATGTGAGTCTTCCAGAGAATAGCAAAACTGTAATTCAGGTACAGATTACGTTCAAGTTCCTTGAGAGTGATCTCGCCCCATTTTAAAATCATTGCTTCTGGGCTAGATTGAGAAAGAGAGCAAAACCCGTTGCAAATTAATAAAAATAGAATAAGTGTGGGTACATGTATGTACGCAGAGCTTACGAAAAAAAAGAAAAATAAGTCGTCCGTGATTTTATTCAATAGGATTGCGGTTGGAAAAGTTAAGCCACATAAAAATATGAAGAAAACTTTTTCATCTCGTTTCTTACTTGGAAAAATACCCGTATTCGCTTACATAGGAAAGTTTTACAAAAGCGGCGGAACTTTTAGTGTGCTATTAAATTATTCTTTATTTAGGAACTTATTTTAGTTTTTCCGGGCGCCATTACTTCTATACGAATATAAAAATACCTACTTAAATGTAAAAATAAAATGTATTCATAAGTTGTCTTTTTACCCTTTAATGGCTGAATAGATTCGGATGATGTTTGGCATACGGATCGATCATGACCTAGATACGGACAGAGGTCATCTTTTACTCCGGTACTACGTTCCCGTGGGAGCATTTCGTACATCCACTTCTACAAAATGGCGGTCAGAGGGCTCATCTTCCGTAAGCAAAAGCTTGTTTTGATAGGTAGTTGTTGATTTTAGAGATTTATTTGGCTATATTGAATGATGTGATGAATACACCTTTTTTACTTGGTCAAATCATCGAATGTGTTTGAGGGATTGTCAGACTTGTACTGACTAAAATCCACTGTGTCCTTCAATAGTCTTTTATATTCCGGGGACACGGTTACCAGATAGTCCCTCGACCCCGACAGGCTTTGGCCTTCTAAGGCTGAAGCTAAATTAGGCCGCGACGCGATAAATAAATGAATGCTCACGTATATGGCTACACCGTACATCAGCGATACCACGTGTAATCTGTTTCGCTGTTCCAGTCGCATCGCAAATCGCTGTCTAATGTAGCCTCAGCCTAAGGGGGGCCCGTCTTATTGCTGACTCTTTGAGGCGCGCGTGGAACACGACGACGCGCCGTCGACCCGGGCATGGTCCATGGTCAGGCAACGAGACGCCTATTACTTGCCGTCCGCATGCCCAATGTGCCTGGCTGGGTTCGAAACCAAGACCTATAATAACTCGTAAGTTGAGGCCGATACCACTGCGTCACCACTGCTTTTACGTTAATTGTTTTCAAATATTTGTTTTATAACCCTCAATCTTCGGCATAACTTTCTAGTTTTAGTAAAATTAGTAATTGACTACTTTTAAGAAGGCTTTCAGAGACAGGGTGATTTCATTTTGGTGAGTCAGTCCTGCCTCACTGACTGGCATTTATTTCCACAGCATGAATTCATAGCGACATACAGTTCGCGACGACATGCAAATAAGGACTACTTTTCATTAAATTAATTAGGAATTTCGCAGTAGCAGCCCGGAGTCTATTTATGTGCACGGTTGATGGGAAAAACTCCCCTATTGAATTGGACTCCTACTTGAACCTAACTAGCAACATTTGGGTAGGTATTTTATTTGTATTCGTCTACGTCACAGTCTGACATAAATGGGGGTAGTGTTATATCTTTTTCTGTTTTATTTATTTAAGTAATAGAATCGTGCGTTACTTTACGGAAATCTATTGTACAATGTAGTTTAAATTTTGTGAGACTAATAATTTAGAATGCTTTTTTTTTACTTTTCCCGCGTATCTATGAGGGTGGGAGGATTATCCTGCATCCTGCATCTGAGCCTGGATTTTTATCTCCAGTTTTTTTAAATATTTCTTTTGGCCCGGCCGAGCTGGGGGGTGGGGGCAAAAGCCTCCCCCCTGTGTCTTCCAATAGTTTTACCTTTCCGTTTATTGCGGTATTGAAAATAAATATTGTACATAACGTTTAATTGAATATTCAAATGATAACGAATTAATTAAACCTTTTTTAACTGATTGGAAGCTATACTATAAGCGAGAGGCTAAATTGCTCTGGCGTTTTTAAACTAGTATTACTAAAATTTTAACAAAAACTTTTATTGAAATTCATATATAAACAAAATTACTGTGATCCGAATTTACTGTGATCTCTCTCATCTATGAGTATCCGTTGTCCTGCGAGTTCCCTCCCTCCGGTCATTGACCCCACCTACATAGCCGGAGGGATGAGGCAGACGAAACAAGTCCGTTTTACAAAACAAAATAACGGGAGTAATGCACAGATTAATAGCTGTTTGACTCTTAAAGGGGTGAGTTGATATTCTTGTAGTGTATTGTTACTTATTTTAGACGACTATGGTGAAGAGTAATCGGAGTGATTTTTTTTAAAAACCTTGTGCTAACGTAACTAGGCGGGGGCAAACCTGACCCTAGCCTCAGGCCTCGCACCTGAAGAGGCCTCGCGCTCAGAAAGAAAATAAGAAAAAATCTTGACAAAGGCGATCACAAGTTTGCACCAGCCAGTAAAAAGATGAAAGACAAGTCAACAACATGACAACCAAGTCATCTTACACAAGGCCTCGCGCGAGCAGCGGGGGCAAGTCGTATTTTACGTCCTGAAAGAAAAGGGCCTCGCAGTGCGTCATGCCCCTTCCTTGATTCGGTCTCATTACGCAACTGACCTTGTGTAAGAATGTTTGAATCCTCATTTTAGGAACAGGTTTTTGAAAACATTTATTGAACTGAAGTAGGACAGTTTTTTTCGTTTAACTTTTCTTCACGCTAGGAATTTTACTTGTTTCGTGGGTGCGTTTACAAACATTATAAATCACATACACAAACTTGCGGAATAATTATTTGTAGGTCTTACAAATATTTGTTTCGTGCGGGGTTCGAACGCACAGCACGCAGGCGATCGCTCAGCCAGTGCGCTAACTGTGCAGTTAGTTGGTTGCCCAATTATTGGTTAAAGTCTAAATCTCATTTATCAGGTATGATTGGTCGCGGGACTTACGAATTACCTTGACCCCGGTACGTAAAGGGCTATTGAAGGACATCGTGGATTTTAGTCAGTACGAGTCTGACAGTCCCTCCCGCTCTGCCCTGGGTGGGAGGACTCATGTGATGACCTAAGCTCGTAAAAAAAAACAGGTATGATTATCTTTTAATTTTTATCTCTTTACGGAAATATTTAGCTTTTTCTATGAAGATAAACGTATTTTAGGCCAAAATGACCATTGTCTGTGAACACAACGTTGCTTAGTTATTGGTACACTAGTTGTTCCCCGTGGTTCCATCCCGTTGCTCCGCTCCTATTGATCGTGGGGTGTTGCCTATAGCTATTCTTGATAAATGGACTATCCAACACAACAAGATCTTTTGAATTCTATCCGCTACTGGTTATATTTGAACAAATACTATTTGTGTTCCCGAGATTGGCGCGTTCAACCAAACAAACAAACTCTCCAGCTTTATACATGTTAATTATAGTTGTATTGAGGATTTACTCCTCGACTTTCCACGACGAAATTCTTCATGTAGAGTTTTTCTATTAGTCTGCATTTTGTTAAATGCAGACTTTCTAGTCTTAAGAGGGTTACGTGGGCAGCGAGTAATGGGCAACTCGCTGTCCGACTATGGACCATGCTCGGGTCGATGGCGCGTTGTGTTCCACGCGCGCCTCAAAGAGTGTCAGCAAAAATAACAGGGGCTCCTCTCTAGAGGGCCAAAGCCTGCCGGGATCGCGGGACTTATGAATTACCGTGACCCCGGAATGTAAAGGGCTATTGAAGGACACCGTGGATTTTAGTCAGTACGAGTCTGACAGTCCCTCCCGCTCTGCCCTGGGTAGGAGGACTCATTTGATTATTTTAGCACGTTAAAAAAAAGTCTTAAGAGGGTAGTGTCTTAATGACAACTACTTAACTTTGCAAATGGGTGACCATTCTTCATATTTTCACATGTATACTCAAGACCCCTCCATGCCTCAGAAAGCGCGTTAAACTATGAAAATTGGTACAGGTACACGAACTCTGACCACTGTTCTAAACTTAGGGACGTTATTCCCGAGTAATAAGGCTGCTAAGGTCAAATGACTGTTGCTAGGTGGATAATTGGCGCTCCGAGTACGGTGGTTGCTTTTTGGCTGATTTGAAAAAGCAGTTAAAGCTGCGGTTGTCGATATTGGTTGGGTTCATGTATCCTCTGTGACATTTAATTGCAGGATTTGAAGCCAAACTAAATAAAGTTTTCTCCTTTTATGTTAATGTGTGTAAGAAAATTTAAATTTTACAATGAATCTTCAATTTGGACTCGATATTTTTTTGACCGCTTAGTGGTAACACAAAAGACCGCGTTAACGGTGCTTAACCCCGCCTACCGGGGTCGCGGGAATTTCTTATCAGGTAACCGTGGCTCTGGAGCGTAAAGGTCTATTGAAGGACACCGTGGTTTTTAGTCAGTATAAGCTTCCTGCCCTGGCTTGGAGGACTCATTTGATGATTTTACTACGTAAGAAAATAACAAACGGTAACCCTGTAAATTTTTCTATAAACTCTTTTGTGACAAACTTGCGTGTGTTCGATTTTCTTCTACTAATCTACCAGAACCTCATTTAAGTTAACACAGTAGTGTTTTCTATTCCTTATAAAATTGCATGATAAAAGAAATGTAGCAGAGCACAAGCACTTTGTCGTCTTGCAACATTTTCGCACCAACCAACTCATCTCCATAAGGTCAAGCGACTGAACACGTGATCTCACATAATTACATGCAAGATTACAAACTTTTTTCTTTGGAGTCTCAGAATTTTTAGTACGAAGTTTTAAAAAGTATTTGAAAAAACCTCAGAAGCTTCCTTCAAGGCACATTTAGCTTATAGTGTTCTCACTGCTGATGCTGGGACACTAGCCTCCTCTCTAGAGGAGAGGGCTGTAATCCAGCATACCGACCACAAACTCGGGCGCGAGAGGTGTCCGTTCAAAGCCGTCATGAGGACACGGCGGTGCTCTGCCCAAGCGGGGCAGTCCTGCACCGTATGCTCTACCGTGTCCTCCGGACGATCGTCGCAATGGTGACACCCAGGCGGTGGTGACACCCTATCAGACACAGGTGACAACCTCCCGAAACTTCCGTGTCCGGTGAGGACCTGCGTCATGCGGTAGGTCAGGACGCCGTGACGCCTATCCAGCCACTCCTCAAAGAGGGGTCTTACCGCCGCGATTGCGGCGTGCCCGACTACCACTGACACTAGCGACAACAATCTGAATCTTTCTCAAAACCAAAAACTTTCCTCACGGAACATTCAGAATTTACTGGAACATGGCGCTGCCGTCTGCTGCAGCCATCTGCAAGTCGGTTTGTAATCGTGACTGCAACGATATAACGCTGCGACGTGATGCAGCGACAAGTTCCTAAGACACGTCATCAGCTTTTGCTGTCTGTAGTCGCTTATAAACTCGTGCCTTATTTATTTATTTATCTCGTTATTGTATTGGTTAATTGTACACCACAGTACTGCCTACAGTATTGTCTCTCTTTCTTCCAAACCCATCCAAAGGTTGTCTTGAAAAGATCGCTTTTGGCGATAAGTGTTTTTTTTTACGTGGTAAAATCATCACATGAGTCTCACCCAGGGCAGAGCGGGAGGGACTGTCAGAATCGTACTGACTAAAATCCACGGTGTCCTTCAATAGCCCTTTACGTTCCGGGGTCACGGTAATTCGTACAGTCCCGCGCCCCGGGCCCCGTCACTCTGCTGACACTCTTTGAGGCGCGCGTGGAACACAACGCGCCGTCGACCCGGCATCTTCCATGGTCGGACAGCGAGTCACCCTATGTATAAGATATATCTGTAACTACCCGTAATTTGTATGGTGTGCATAATAAAGAGTATTCTATCTATCTACCTGTTGGTATGTTAACTTGTGAATAATGTTGACAGTATTCCCCCTACCCATGCTTTTAAGTTGGTAAGCGGAAAATAGAACACTTATATCGAACTCTACTTTTAGCCAAATTGACAAACGATATAAAAAGAAGTTAGTATTCTTACCTACTATTCTTAGAAAAGATACCATGATTCTATAAAAACATAAACGTGATTATGATATGCGTAGGATGTGGGTAGTTGAAGATACTAGTAAATATTATATTTATCTTTCGCGTGGGTGCCATAGTAATAAGGTTGTTAGTTCACGCCTAGTTCGATTATTTAGTTCGTCTCAATAGACGTCCGGACTGCTGACTATGGAATCTGGGGTTCGATTTTAAGATCAGGCAATAAATTATTCTATCACTAGCTTCCGCCCGCGACTCCGTCCGCGCGGATGTCGGTCTTCGCGTGGATGGTTTTCCCCATTTTGAGTAACTCTGACAATGACATCTTATAAATATTACGGCGCTGAATCCACTGCGGGTAATGCAACGTATGTTCGCGGTTCTACAGAACAACGTCTATGAATAAAACTGAAAAATAAGATTTTTTTCTACGTATTTTTCCAGGATAAAAAGTATCCTATGTTATGCCCAGGATAATAAGGAATAATTATACCAAGTTTCATCGAAATCGAACCGTTACTTTTCACGTGATGCCTGCACAAACAGACAGACAAAAATTTTTTTAATCATATATTTGGGTGTGGTATCGATCTAGCAACACCCCCCGCTATTTATTTTTTCAATATTTTCAATGTACAGAATTGACCCTTCTACAGATTTATTATATGTATAGATTAGCAGTATAGGGCCAAAGCCTGTCGGGGTCGCGGGACAAACGGATTACCGTGACCCCGGTACGTAAAGGGCTATTGAAGGACACCGTGGATTTTAGTCAGTACAAGTCTGACAGTCCCTCCCGCCCTGCCCTGGGTGGGAGGACTCATTTGGTGATTTTACCACGACAAAAAAAAACATTAGCCAGAGTCCGGTTTTGTCATCATATGATTTCTACCGCTTTAAGTGGAGCGTTAGGGAGTGTCAGACTTTTACTGATTAAAATCCACGCTGTTTCTTCAATTGCCTCTTGCGTCTAACTTCGGTAACTCTTTGAGCATTCCAATGAATCTGCAGATGTTTATCAGTATCACTGTCAGTTCTTTGAGGAGCACGCGAGGAATACAACGCGTCAGAAGCCTCGGTCCTGGTCCTTATCGGAGAGTGAGCTATCCATTGCTTATGGAAACTTTTATTTAAAAAAAAAAAAAAAAAAAAAAAAAAAAAAAAAAAAAAAAAAAAAAAAAACTCTAGCCCCTTTTGCCCTTCACGAGTAACCTGGTATTGGATTAAGCCTGATACTACATTTGGATATTATGACATCCAATGGTCGGGCATTCAAAAGCTTGACACAATTCTATATAATTTTGAATATCAATCAGGATATCCAAGCATGGCTGTGGAGGTTTGCAGACCTTAATAAAATCCTGATCTGACATTTAGGCAACCCAATCCAGTTATACCAGACCTGTACTTCGGCTGGCTCTGATATATCTGCTCTGCGTTTGAAGATTAATCCAATTGTGACAGGAAGATGGCGGATGCAAATATTTAGTTATATCTCCTGGATATAGCACTCACGCTGCTAGAGTGAAAGAATTAGGTATCGTTTGTATGTACAATTCAATCAGGGTTTTCTTAGTGTATATTTCAGCTTTTTTGGATGTAAATGAAAACTGTAAACTGTCCGTGTGTTTACCTTTTCTTAAAATGTTGATTAGAAACCCCTGCAGTCACTAGATGTTTCAATTTCTTGGATGCATAAATACACATAAATTACAAAAAACGCGTGTGTTTATCTGTATAAAGTCTTTGTACTCCTAGAGAACTTTTAAGATGTGAGTTCAGTTTTTAAGCAATTATGGCAATATACTAACTAAAAGGTGGTAGTTGGCCGTTTTGGAGAAATTCTTCTATATGCCGCTTAAAAGGAGCTGATTTTTTGGCTCATATTGCTCTAGCACTGGAATGATCACTGAATAATCACAGATCCATATCCATGTCATAGTTTTATTGTCTAACAATGATAGCAAGGTGGTCTTCCGTAAGACGCTCAATATGGATCATGAGACGTCCATCTGCAAGTTGTACAGACGATCTGATGAAAATCACAGTTTCCCGCTGGATGCAAGCCGCTTCCAACCGATCCTATTGGAAGTCTGTGGGAGGCCTATGGTCAGCAGTGGACGTCTTACGGCTGATATGATGATGGCTCATACTTTTTTTTTATCGTGGAAAATCATCAAATGAGTCCTCCCACCCAGGGCAGGGCGGGAAGGACTGTCAGACTTGACTGACTAAAATCCACGGTGTCCTTCAATAACCCTTTACATACTGGGGTAACAGTAATTCGTGAGTCCCGCGATCAATGATGGCTCATACTGGATAAAAGATCAAACCAACACTTTTGGCCTGACCTGAAATCTTACTGCAAACATTAAGAGCAACAATCAAGGCAGTAAGTGCGATATTAAACGTCTCTCCAGTACACACGACTAGAGAGCGTTGCCAGGACAACGCGCGAGCCCCTCCGTAACCCACTTCCACAGTTTGCCTCTTATAAGTTGCGCGACGACAACATTCTCTTTTGTACTAACACTCGGAAGTAGGAAATGCTTTTGATGCCAAAAATAATAATATGCTTTTGATTTGGGACGCAATGAGTTGAATGAGATTTTGACAATTGAAGAAATATTTCAATTCCATTTCAATGGATCTAAAACAGTTGTGTACGAATTGATGTACAGTAAAATATTTACTATCTATCGAAGTAATACTAATAGTAGTAGAGAGAATTGAATGATATTATCATTTTCATGCATATTGGGGTCGTTAACGAAACTTTTGGGGTGTGCGCATGTAATTTTTATTCACATTTCTTTACTCTGTAACGTTGCATGATTCGGGCACAATCAATCATTTTCCAAAGATAAACAATCTAGTAAAAATCTCAGTGGAATTCTTCTTCAGATTCACATACATGGAAATAAAATGCCAGTGCACTGAAAGAGATTTAATATCAGAGTTTTAATATAAAACTTCAGCATTTCAGGGACAATGCCGTCTTGAAATAGAAGATAGAAAATGGCGGTAGCAATGACCGATATTCTCGTGAGGCTTTTGTTAAACTCGCAGAAGGAAACTCGCGAGAATTTGATATTTAGAAATGTGCTTTGGATTTCATCAAATTGAACTGGATTTTTGTACGTTGATGATTTGATTATTGTCATTGCTGAGATCTCATTATTTGAGAAGTCGTTTTGGAAAAATAAAAGTTTTAATCCTAGCTTTCGGACTAAAATGGCGGGGGTAGGAAGGATTGATTATAGGAATTCTAAATTCTCATCGAACCACCTTCACGATTCGGAAACCCACCAAAAAGAAACATAGACAACCCCAAAGATGCGTGCTGATGAATTAAACCATTTTTTTTACTGGAAAATCGATAGTTGATTGTGGGCGTTCATTGAGGGTGTCGTAGCGGCCGCGGGGGGTGTTGGCGCGTGCGCGGGGCGGCGGGCGGAGGGGCGCGGCGGCGCGGCGCGGCCACGCTGCCTCACTCGCCCGCGGGCCGCCGCCCGAGCCGCACGTCACGACCATATTGTCCTGTCACAGCAGTACGTGTTTCCTACAGTTACTGCTGCGTCCGGACAAGCGGGCCGTGGCGTTGCACTACCATCACTGAAGACCCACAACATTGTCCTGTATTTCATGTGTTCTTGTGTAAACTGTACTAACAACTTCTCTTGCAGGTTATATTTGAGAAAACATAAGGGAAGCTGCTGAAAAGTTCTTTCTCATTATTTCATTGTCGTGTAAAGTGTTTGCGTGGTGTTGTGTGAGTGCTAACAACGTATTCCTCCTTAATATCGTTCCTTTCGCGTAGATACGAGAGTGGTTCAACACATGATCACCGGAGGGTGCATATATCGAGCGGCGCTGTGCGCATGCGTGCCACATTTTTTCGCTGCATCTGAAACTCCGGCCATTTTCCACTCGCGAATCGTGCTCAATTCGATTTTAGGGGATACTGTATCTTATATATGTTGTGTTTAGGTTGTTTTTAGCGTGTTAGTGTTAGAATCCTTAGGATAGATTTTAGTTTTGTTTTCATTTCATTGATTTCGAAGGGATCCGAGCCCCGGATGGTGACGCGAAAAGGGTGGAAACTAGGATGAGGAAAGCCGAGTCAATAAGGACCTCAGCTTACCCCGTGAAAGACGCAGCACGAAGATAATTAACCTCAAAGTATTTTTCTTAAGCCTTTCACAGATTTCCACGACGCAGAGAGAAGCACTCTATTTTTTTAATTATCCAAAAAGCTTTTATGTTGCGTAATTTGTAGCATAGAATTTATCACGTAGTTTATTATTTTATTTGCACAAACAACCTCTGAAGCGCGGGGAGAAGAGGTCAAAGCCCTGCCATGGGTCAATACTGGCTGAAATAATTAATTTAGTTTTTATATCCAAGTATACTTAGCTATAGTGCCTTTTTAGTATGGATTTAGGTAGAAAGATGTATAAAGCTTTAGTAGTGACGGCAAAAGGCGTTGCCATGGACTGGTGACGCCATTCGCCGTAAGAGCAATAACCCATAGACGTAATATTCCTCACAATTTACACGAATTTAGTCATAAACCCTTGTAGTAACTATGAACTTAGTTGAAACCTCCTTGTTGTGCCGAAAGGGTGTTGCAAGTTAAATTATTAGTCAAATAAATAGAATAATTGATTACTTGGCAACTTTAGCGTAGCGTTTGTTTGTTTAGTGAGGCGTTTGATTTTTATTAATGTTGTTTTTTAGTCGATTTTGTTTTGGTTATGTTTAGGGTAGTGGGTATTTGGGAATTGAGCTTTTCTTATCAATAAAGTTTTATATAGCTGAAGTATAATCAATTTAATAACACCTGGATGCCAGGTAGAGATAAAATCAATGATAAACATAACATCACGCCTCTAATTTCCGAAGGGTTAGGCAGAGCTGTACACAGGTTTAAATCACACTTAATAACATTAAAATAGCACCTCATAGCTTACTTTTTAAATAGCTAATATTTGGAAATAATAACTGATCTCTAATCAGCTTAAACCTACTGATTAATTTATATTTCAAAAATCTAACCAATTATAACATGAATTACTTGTATCACTGCCAGTATAAACCCTATTATATACAAAGAAACTTTATTTAAAACATAAAATGGCAGACAATTTACTAACATTTGCAGAACATCTGATAATAGTCAAGCAGACCATATTTTTTATAAACATTAATACACAAACCAGTCTAGAAATAAATTGTATCCCTAGAAAAAAATAGTTCTAAATGAAGCAACCATAAGGTTGGGCGTTGCCATGGCGCTTTTAAGCGACGGGGCACCAGACAGCCATCTTTATTCGAATGCTTCACATCCCATATGCTCTAGGAAAACCACTCTTATTGCGTCTACGTAAAGGTAGTCGCCATGGCATTATTAAACAACGGGATATAGGAAAACCAACCGTACTGCCTCGATATAAAAGTCATCGCCGAGCAGTGTTAAACGGCGGGGTATCACACACTCATGGAGATGTACGCTCAACCAAACGAACGGTAATCAAAATCAACCTTATTGCTTCGATATAAAGGCGTTGTTTATATCAAATTTTTGATATATGTGGGTAGTTGACTGTAGCTATTTCTGAGCAATATTGGCCGCACCTATTTTGTAGGTGTTAGCTGTGTTATAGACCATTACCAATAATATCTAGGGCATTAGTCTCTCAGAAGTATATCCTATCTAACACTTTTTTTTTATCGTGGTAAAATCATCAAATAAGTCCTCCCACCCAGAGCAGAGCGGGAGGGACTGTCAGACTCGTACTGACTGGATAGTAGTATTGTTTTTAATATTTAAACGTTGCACACACATTAGAAATTTCTCCTGTATCGTAGGTGCGTTTACAAACATTGAATCTCGCATATACAAACACCCTTACCCGGAACAACTACTTGTAGGTAGTAATAGTACACTAATCTGGGGGCACGGCAGTGCCCCAGCCAAGTCTCGAGCAAAACGGGCACGGCCGTACCATCTTTTCTCGATGCGATTCGCGGCTGTTTCGCCCCCCCTATATCTTCGACGTGGACAAAGCTAGGAGTTTAGGTTTTCGGTGAATAATAGTAGGCATTAGAACAAGCTTAAGTTCGAAATTACATGCCAATTGAATTAATAGTTTAGGAGTTACGGTCGATCAAAGTTACACCATTTTGTCACTCACTCACTGACTCACTGACTCACTGACTCACTGACCGATCATCAAAAATCTAAGGTACTTCTAGCAGACTTAGAAACTTCAAATTTTGCACCAAGATAGGTCATTAGCCACATATAAAGGAAAAATTATAAAAACATTAAAAAATAATATACCATAGAAAACAATTTTATATTTGCGGTTTGGCAAGAACATTATGTATGGATTTTGACTGCATTGTTAACTTTGTTCGTTGTTTAAGTATTCAATTGGATGAATAAATACATGGAATAGAAAAGAATAATAAAAATGTAATACATAGACTATAATTAATTGATACATAAAGTTCATAATTCATTAAATTAATAAAGCTAAAACTCCATTGTATTGCGATAAATTTCGATTGTATGCGCGCTCGATAGATGGCGTTGTACCTGTCTGAATCGCGCTATGGTTTCGTTACCGAGCGCAGTATAAGTAGTACTTTAAAATAATTCGATAATTTTCATTTGATAGCGCCACCTACCTATGAAAAACCATTTCGAAACTAAAAAAATATTGTAGCTATATTCGGAGAACTTAAGTTAGCCGGATTAGATAGTAGATTTATTATTGTTACTGAAACAGTTATTTAGGCGAATAGTTTATTAATATAACATAGACATAGGTAGTTACAATATCTAGTTGTTTACGTGTTATTTAGTTTAGTTATATTTATTTTGTAAGTTAGTAGATTTATGTTTATTTAGCTCGTTGAAAAGAAACAAAAGAGATAGAGAATGGGTTCTAAGCAAAGCAGTAGCTGAAGTCCAAGAAATTATGAGGTCACCTAAAAAAAAAGAAAGAAATACACTTACAAAAAATAAATGAGATCCCACCAAAAACATTAAAATAATGTAAAAAAATGCCAAGTCTCTCGATGCAGTCTTTCCATCGTAAAAAGTTTTGAGATCTCATAGAAGCCAAGTCCTATTCAAATTATTTTGTAGTTATAAATCAACATTTAGTAATTGTATCAATAGTTTTCTTTATATTATAATTATAGTGACTTGGCAATGAGCACCCTGTCCAGTCCAATGAGCAGTCCTGCGCAGTTTACTAGTCTTGGATGAGACTGACTGCCGTTGCCGAAATTCGGTTGGGACGACACGGATAAACCAAAAGAAAATTAATTTTGTGATATTAATGTTTACGCATGCGGTGTGTGACTTTCAACTCCAAATATGCCGTTTTGTTTCTTCTTGTGCTCATTGCCAAGTCACTATAATTATAATATAAAGAAAACTATTGATACAATTACTAAATGTTGATTTATAACTACAAAATAATTTGAATAGGACTTGGCTTCTATGAGATCTCAAAACTTTTTACGATGGAAAGACTGCATCGAGAGACTTGGCATTTTTTTACATTATTTTAATGTTTTTGGTGGTAAATAATTGCTCCGTGCGGGGATCGATCTTGCTACACCCTGCGCAGCATTCTAATCGCTCAGCCACTGCGCTAACCGTGTCGTCAAAGTAAGTATTTATTGAGGTATATGAAGGCTTTTTTTTTTATCGTGGTAAACTCATCAAATGAGTCCTCCCACCCAGGGCAGACCGGGAGGGACTGCCAGACTGACCAAAATCCACGGTGTCCTTCAATAGCCCTTTACGTACCGGGGTCACGGCAAGTCGTTAGTCCCGCGACCGAAGGCTATATGAAGGCTACATGAAGTCACGGGAAACAACTAGTCTAGAAATATATATCATAACATCACGCCTGTAATCCCTGAAGGGCTAGGCAGAGATGTATAATTATAATAAATACACACACTTTACGCCAGTTATATTTAAGTCCCATGTAATGTGGGGCAAAGCAGCAATCTGTCACAAATGCTGACTCCATGGCTACTACTAAAGAATTTCTTATGGAAAAACTAAATAATACTGCACGAGCTGTGCATCGAACTCCACGACCTCATGCTGAGAAGTCGCGCTTCTAACCACTAGACTAATGATGCAGTCTAGAAATACAAAATTAGCATTTTTAAACTCACCAATTTAACGTACATTACTGGACATAGTGAAGGGAAAATGACACTTAATACAGCTAATTTAAAAGCAATGTTTTTATTTTACTGTGAAGGCATGGTAACAGAGTTTATTGACCCGAGTCCCGAGTTCGACTAGACCCGGCACTTTGCAAATTACTAGAGATGTACCGAATAGCGAACTAGTGGGTAAAGCCGACATTTTTGTAGTCGTCGACTTGGTAAGAAGCACCAAATAGTCGGCTTAACTAATTTAAATTCTATTCTTTATTGTAAACTACAGCTGTTGCTCACGGTTACGCTCGCTACAACTCGAAAATTATTCTATCGGGTTCATAAAATCGGGATAAATACTTTCCTATGTGTTAATCCAGGTTATAAACTATCTGTGTACCAAATTCTATACAAATCCGTTCAGTAGTTTTTGCGTAAAAGAGTAACAAACATCCATCCAAACAAACTTTCACGGTTTTATATTAGTAGGATAGGATATTAGGTTTAGACTCAATCCGAGTGTCTCATCATCATCATCATCTCAGCCATAGGACGTCCACTGCTGAACATAGGCCTCCCCTTTAGATCTCCACATGTACCGGTTGGAAGCGACCTGCATCCAGCGTCTTCCGGCGACCTTTATAAGGTCGTCTGTCCATCTTGTTGGTGGACGTCCTACGCTGCGCTTGCTAGTCCGTGGTCTCCACTCTAGTACTTTTCGACCCCATCGGCCATCTGCTCTGCGAGCAATATGGCCTGCCCATTACCACTTCAGCTTGCTAATTCGGTGGGCTATGTCGGTGACTTTAGTTCGTCTACGGATCTCCTCATTTCCCGAGTGTCTCAGCTTTCCACATTTGTTAGTGAAGGCTTTACCGACATTGCTGATGGCCATTGAACTTCACTGTCTGCCGACTAGTCGTAGTCGGCCAGAGTAATGCAGCTCATCTCTACAAATTACTCATATGGTTCGTATTTGGATAGTGGTCTATAATACATATGTATATCTACTTAGTGTGAGTGCGACGCTAATTCTATTGGAAGTAAGTAAACATTAGAATATATTTTGTCTTGTACGACTAGCAGTGCTATTCTATAAAAACACAGCGTCGAAACCGCAGCCTCTTTTCAAAAGATTTCCAACTTTATACTTATAATATTAAATTGAATATCCACTAGACTATGATTTCGACACTGCGTTCTTTAGGGAATAGCAGTTCTGTAGCTTTGCTATTATATAAAAGAATTTGTAGGTTATATGTACGCTATGACTAACAGAATACCAATCAATAGTTTCGACGTTGAAGCAGCGCTGCACACAAGGCTGTACCGTACGGAATAGCACTGCAGATGTATGATCGTGGACGACGCGAAAGGATTTTCGTGAAGGAGGCGTTTCTGCCTACCCCTATGGGAAGGAGGGGTGAATTTATACACATTGCCTGACTTGAGAATCAAACCCATGCTAAAAATAACTTGTGAGCTCTAAACTAAGGAGAGGTAGTGTCTGTATTAATTGAGAGAAAATAATTATCATCTCATATGCTCCACTGAAGAAAATTCTAATAAGTCAATATATACCGTAACCGTAACATAATAAAGTCTATTTTATTCAAACCCTTTAGACAAGTAAACATGATTAAACCAGACACATGTCGTAGCCGCGTAGCAATGCGTAGGCCGTACTACGTACGTAGACTGTCTACGACAGATTGTCTACGCTGCCTACGTGCTACGAGGTGATACTACGTCGCTACGGCGTAGCATACATTTGGAATATTAATGACAGACTTATTCAAAGCAATTTATAAGTTTTCATTTTCTATCCATGTGCTTGCTGTCTTTAAAGGGGTAGGCAGAGCTTTATTTGTATTTACACACTAAATGTGAAAGTTATAACGATTTTTATTAGTAACTAGCTGTTCCCTGCCCCGCTTCGCTGTGGCACAAAAAAAAAAACAATTTTAAAAACAAAAAAAAAAATGATAAAAACAATCCTTGATGCGGATTATATATCATGCGAAAATTTCAGCTCAATCGGTGCAGAACTTTTTGAGTTTTTGAAGCATACACAAACCAACATAACATTTTTATATATATAGATAGATAAGATCAATTTAATAAAAAACAAAAAAAAATTAAAGCCGCGTAGCTTTTCTCGAACACAGATTATTAGATTAATAGAATTATCAAATTAACACGTTTCAGAAGTTACCACTCTGCATAATTACAGCGTGTCGCGGGTTCGATCCCCACTCGGAACAAATGTTTATATGACCCACAAGTAGTTGTTCCGGGTCTGGGTATGTTTGTGTACGTGAGTTTCTAA
Organism: Agrotis puta; assembly: GCA_943136025.2. Lineage (NCBI taxonomy): Eukaryota > Metazoa > Arthropoda > Insecta > Lepidoptera > Noctuidae > Agrotis > Agrotis puta. Next base: position 8,143,623 of record OW964196.2, read on the forward strand.
GTTTGTAAACGCACTCACGACAGAAGAGTAGTGTTAGCTCAAACAAAAAACACCGAAATTCTTCACAAAAACAAAAATCGTTGTTCACACATCATATATCAAGGTACAAACCTCATTTGTCGCCGCAGAGAAAAAAACCTTTTTTTTGTTTCGTCGAACCGAATATGGGACGTAAAAGTAGTAATGTAATGGCGTCGTATCTTCAGAGGAATACAAGGGATATATCGGGGCTTTGGTGGCAAATGAAAAAAGCTGGTTTATGTGGGTACATCGATCCTACGCGAACCAGACTTTTAGTACGACTTTGCGGATTTGTTAACACGGAAAATGACATTACAATGTGTATTTTAGAAATACATTCTAACGTTTTAAATGCGAAAATATACTACAAATCTATTCAGCCGTTATGTCGTGTAATGTTTTAACACATTACACGACATAACGGCTGAATAGATTTGAATAAAATAGGCTCTGGTTAGGACTGCATAATACTAGCATAATAAGGCTACTTTTCCACCAATTATTGATATCCACCAATTATATTCATTGGTTTACATAACACAGCACTGGTGGAAACGGATTCAACTAAGATATGTTTTTATATAAAAGGATGCGTGCTATGGCTGCGTGCTATGGATGCGTGCTATGGAGGCGTGCTATGGGTCGTCTTTCCTACTATCGATACATCGCACAGCTCAAGCTGCGCATCTTCCTAGCGCAGCTACTTTGCAGCGACCCATCTTCATAGCACATGTTACTCGCACCGCTACATAGCGTAGCATCAGTGGAAACGGTCATATAGTTTCGTAGCTCTATCTTTTACATTCTCGCAGCATAGCTACATAGCACATCTCTGGTGGAAAGGCACCCTAAGCCTAAATAAATGTCCCCGCTGGACTTGGATGAAATTTTGACACAGATGGTTTATAATCTGGATTAACACATAGGATAGTTTTTATCCCGATTTTCCCGTGTGATAATTTTCGAGTTGCAGCGGCTGAAACTGCTGGCAACTGTTAGTAATAATATAATCCTAATCCTTACTCATATTATAAATACATTTCGCACAATGTATACGAACATAATGTACATTGTCAGGTGTACAATTAACAGTACTTCTTTTCGGAATGAGAGGTAAACAACATGTCATCGAATTTGTTTAAAAAATTCTGGGTAAATACTATTAACATTGATCTGAACCCCAACAGAGCCATGACTTCTTCTTATACAATAAACTGAGCATTAATTACCACACAAAAATGCTTAGCAATTTGAGATTTCACGTTATGCTGAGACCTGTGGACTTAAGTCCTTTCAAAAAGATTCCATTACCTTTCATGAACTAAAATCACCAATCTCATTACTCACGTAAAAAAGAAAATAATCTAAAATAGCCCCACTCTGCCTGACAAATGAGAAACGGGCGAAAAAACACGAAATTGCGTCCACTATCTTGATACCCGCCGATATCAAATCGAATAGAAAAAAAAAGTACCGCCATTTTGTTTCTCGCAAAACTATTTTCACTTTACCTACACTCTAGTGACTCATTACTATTGAAATTGTTACAAAAAACTCGGCCCAGCCCACTTCGATCTAAGTTAATTCCATTGTGACCGAATCACGATGATTTTTTCATTTTACAAAAAGAGAAATGCTTCGTCATGTCATTGGTAGTTTGACAGTAGTACAAAATGAAATCTGCGGTTACTAAACCGAATTTCTCGCGAACTTCAACCTTACTGCGTTGAGTTAGGCGTGAAGAGGTAGTTTGTATGCAGCAAAATGAGGTTGGTATCCCTGTTGCCAATAGAGTAATGAAGTGGTAAGAAAACGGCGGGAGCTGATAAAAACTTCCCGCCATAACGAGCGACGGGAGTCCGGGACACGATGCTTTTCCCGCCTATCCGCCCTGGACGTATTAATGTTGGAAAATTGTATCCTGTTTCCAGAATTAATTTTAGAAAATGTCGCTGGGTTTTTTTATTTGCAGATTTTTGCTGACCATGTAAAATAATTAATAGTCTAGAACCTATTTCTAGAATAATCTGAATTATTACCTACATTACTAAGTTTACGCATACTACATTATCAGTTGCCCTTAACGTTCCAGGGTCAATGTTACCTACTTAGACAGCCCCGCAAACCCGGAGAACATAAAACTTGACTTTTTAGGCTTACTGGCAATGTTATGTAGTGTAAACTGGTTTTCAAACACATAAATTAATTAACTACATTAAAAACAGTGGCACTAATGCGAGCATATTCAAATTGTAATTAAAATCGAAAGCTGGCAGTTAAATGGATGGGACATCACTACCGAGCCATCAACAACAATGACATTAGATTGACAAGTGTGCGGATGGCGGGAAAATATATTACGCTCCAATTGAGCTCAAAAATCAGAACTCATATTACTTTGCATAGATTATTATCTGAGAAGGTACTCGTATATCTATTTTAGTTGCCAAGCAACAATGCTTTTGAGACACCCTCAAGTGAAATATCAGTTTTATTACATTTTAATAAATCGTTTGATTATCTAGTCTTCTTCTATGTCTCATTTTTCTGAAGATCAAAGCGCTATTGTTTTCGATTTTTTATTATTTAATTACTATTTCAAGGTTTGGCAAACATCCAAGGTCTTTAAAACTTAAACATACCCACTACCTAATTGTGGATGTAGAAGTTTTAAATACCCCGTGGAGAAAAAAAAAGTACCGCCATTTTTCAAGTTTACACCTATACCCACACGTGTAATACTCACAAATACATTCTACCAAGAGACTCTTAACAGTTCTGTGCGAACAATAAAAGGCATGGAGTGTCACCGAATAAATTAATATCTGCAGATAATCTCCGTTCTGCTGACTGGCGGGTATCTGCGCTTTATGATGTGGAAGTGAACAGGGATGAGGCGGGATGCTATGGAGATAGCTTCTGTTTAAAATGATGGAAGAATTAATGGTTTGTAGGTAGGGTGTTCGAAACAAAAAGATAATGTGATAAAATCTGGCTGAGGGATTGATTGCTAACCGCAGTCGTAGTTTCGATTCCTGTACGTAACATATATTTCTTGGCCCACAAGTAGTTGTTCTGGGTCTTAATGTTTGTGTATTTAAATGCACCCAAGACACAGGAGAAATTCCTAGAGAATGCCACTTGTAAAAAAGTAGTTTTTGGAACATTTCTGTTTAACTTAAGAGTCGAACAGACATAAAACTAGTTAGTATGAAACTATGTGCGATAACATATCATAAAAAGCCGCCACTAAACATTATCAGCATCACAAAGGGACTATACGAAACACTCCAGAACAATAACTTCAGTCCATTTATTTTAACTACCCATTTTGAAGGTAGTCTCGCAAAAACCCGGTCAACCTCACTTGAAGTGCGAAAACCGTCCTTAATGGCTAGGGGATAGAGGCGTTGTGATTGCGGTTGGCTGTATATACTTGTGAGTAATGATCGTTTATCATACACCCTTGTCTGCATGTGATGTGACTAAACTTGGGTAGAGGTTGTGTCTCAGTGCGGGGCGATGCGAGACGAAGCTGCACGAAGCGAGAATTTTTTTTTTCGGGAAAGTATTATTTAACCCTTAATTGGTCGCGTGGGGTGTCATGCACCCCAGAGCAGGTTTCCAGGCTCAGAACTTTTTAAAATTTGAATTTAGCGCGTTGGCCTTCTAGGTAGCTTCGTAAACACGTAAAACGTACACGATTCAGTTGCGAGCGACGCTCTGTTGTGGACAGTTCGGCTTGGAGAGCGTATTTGGGGTGCACGACACCCCAGGTGACTGTTTGTGTGGTCTAAATTCCGAGGTAGTGGATGATTGTAAATTTCATTATATCCGTTTTAAAACACATATAGACAACTGGTTTACTAGTGTCCCACTGGCCAAATCGCTTTTAGACGAACATACACTTACCATGGTGGGCACACTAAGAAAAAACAAGCCGGAAATACCAAAGTGTTTCTTACCGGATAAAACATGAGAGGAGACTTCTAGCATATTTGGTTTCCAAAAAGATATGACCTTGTGCTCATATGTACCGAACCCAAGAAAAGCAGTTCTGCTTTTATCGACAATTCACCACGTTGTTAATGTTGAGGGTGAGAAAAGAAAGCCCAAAATTATTCATTGAAGACGGACCAAAAGATGGCCGATGGTGATATTTTTTCATATTTTCAATATCACAGGTATCAATTCCTATGTTACATACAAATTTAAAATTGACTCTAATATATCCCGAAGAGTATTTCTAAAGCGATTGGCTGTTGATTTAGTCAAACCTCACCAAATATCAAGAGCCAGCATACCCACACTACCACGACCGCTGCAAAAATGACTAAAAACACAACATGGAATTCAGGACCAAGAATTTATTTCTGAAGCAGGCCGATCGCAATCATATAAAAGGTGCCATGTATGTCTAAGAAGTAAGGACAGGAAAACAAAGACTAAATGTTCGAATTGCCAAAAACATGTGTGCAATGAACATATGAATATAGTCTGTCAAAATTGTGACGATAAAAACTAGGATTAGTAAAAAAAAATTTATCATATTTAAAAAAAAGTTAATTAAGTTAAAAATACGTTTAAAAGTTGATTAATATGTAAGTTCAAATGTTCTAATTAATAAAAGTCTAATTTTGCATGTATTTCTTATTTTATTTTATTTCTTAAATCTGGGGTGCCAAACACCCCTCGCGACCGCTTATGCAACTTTTTAGGCGCGCCCAATTGAGGGTTAATGTCTTTTATCAACACAACTTATGAAACTCATACGTGACAAAATACATTAAAACATAAGCATTTTAGAAAAAAATAGTGTATACTATGATATTCTTCGTGTACAAAATGTCACATGAAACTTGCAGTTTTAGGAAATTTATATAGGCTTAAGATAGATTCTTTCTCTGAAACTGAAGCTCCACTATCTTGATGATATAGTAAACCTAACACGCTTTTGGAAGGGTTTGATTTCTTGGGCTCTACGGCTAAAAATGGTGTCCATTCGGTCAAAACCTATTTATTTCTCGGCCACCTCCGCTTCTAGGTACATTTCTAAACATAAAAATAACGTTTCAATATCTGCTGTTTTAAATAATAATGGATTTCTACTCTTCTCTTCTGAAAAACGCGGGTGCTATTTTGCATCTCTTCTAAAATGGCTCATATCTATAACTATCTACCGCATAGCTCCCACTGCTTATCGTACCCAACCTCGTTTATTCACAGATTATGTCCCGCCGACTGAAGTGTCACTCGACGTACCGTCTGCCACTACGGTTAAAGGCACAATGGTACTTATAGTGCCATTAAAGGGTAACGATCATTTTTCATGAGTTTATCTGCGGTTAATGTGAAAATTAATGATGAGGGTGGCCAATATTATGTGGTTTGAAAATCGTTATGTTTTAATTTTGGCTAAGCATTACCTCTCCGGTCGTATCGGATTACAAGCACATCTGACTATGACAGTGTGCATTTGTGTTTCCGTGATGTTTTCGGTGGTTATAGTTTTTATAAGATTGGTCGAATTGGATGAATGAAAAATAATAAGAGGATTCTCTGAGTGCTAGTACAAACATACTCGTACATACTCGTAAACTTGCGTCTTATTATCATGCCGGTTATCATTGTTAATTAAAAAAAATGTGTTGAAAATTTTATGCATCGTATTAAGTGAAGACATGTGTATTCATCATCAATAGGCAGATGGTAGTAATGCTATCTTTACTAAATTATTATAAAGTTGAAGAGTTTTTTTGGTTGAACGCGCTAATCTCAACAAATACTGGTCCGAATTGAATAAATATTATGGTTTTGGATAGTCCGTGTATCGAAGAAGGCTATAGGATATACCAATGGGAGGTAAACAGCGTGAGTGAAGCCCCGGGGAACAGCTAGTGTTGAGATAAAGCCCGATTTGCTTCGCTTCGTGTTGTAGCTTTTTCCTTTTTACCAAGAATAGACAATTATTTCTATACTATTTGAAATTTCTTTTGTGTCGCGCCATGCTCGTGAGCGTAGACGGAGATGACTGACCAATAAAAACGTATTTTTTTGCCTACTACGATAGATATCTTTCTACATTCTGTAATTTTATCTATTCCTGCGTGGTCTTCTTTTTATCGTGGTAATATCATCAAATGAGTCCTCCCACCCAGGGCAGAGTGAGAGGGACTGTCAGAATTGTACTGACTAAAATCCACGGTGTCCTTAAATAGCCCTTTACGTTCCGAGGTCACGGTAATTCGTACAGTTCCGCGACCAATTCCTACGTGGTCTACGGTTTTATGCAACGTGTGAAGGTCAGTTGGGATGAAAAACATCAAATAGGCATTGAAATAAGGAATATCTAAATAATAAACGAATGAGTGAGCCGGAGGGTCCCCAATATTCCAAATACCCTCAATTTATAAAAACATTTCATTTCGTTCTGTAATTTTCGTTGTAATGGATTTCTAATTCGTTCAGAATTACATTTCAGCGAAACCTTCAATTTATTTGATCTGTTTATTTTAATGAACCATTACGCTTGCGTTATGATATCTTTTATGGACGTTAAATTACGAATCGATGACTTGAATTTGGTCATAAATTAATGTGGGTAGAAAATGACGATCATATTGACAAAATAAATTATGAACGCGGCTTTGCTTGCGTGATTTTTGGTATTTTTCTCACCCAATACATAGTAGCAGCCTAGGATGGTCGCGGGTCTGTACGAATTACCGTGACCCCGGAACGTAAAGGGCTATTGAAGGACACCGTGGATTTTCGTCAGTACGAGTCTGACAGTCTCTTCCGCTCTGCCCCGGGTGGGAGGACTCATTTGATGATTTTACCACGATAAAAAAAGCAGCCTAGGATCTATAATTTTTTCTAACCAGGACAAAACTTGATAGTGACGCTCCCTCTCCAACCTTCTAAAATTAATTGTAAACACCTCAAAACAACTTTTCCTTATTAATAGATATTTGTTGCATTTATGATTTTGGCGCCGCCTGCCCCTTCCTAGGTTCGGCCCTGCGTTGTAGTAATACTGAATATCAATATAAGGAGTAAATGATGCTTTGATGAAGAATAAAGCATGTTGCGACGATCCCAAGTAAAATGGGATAAGGGCAGGAAGATGATGACTGAATTTCAAATCATTGCTATAATTTTAGTATGACTAGTACAGTTAACAGACTAAAATATCGCAGACCTAGGACAACTACTGAATATTGCGTCTCCTCAGCTGTATCGAAAGACCAAAATACTCTGATATCCTTCAGTATCCAGTCTACCTTAGTGTTATACTTGCGATATAGTCGCGTTTGATCACTATGACGCGTGATGGTATGCCTAGATGTAACCTATTCACTATTGACTTAAAAACCCCAAAGTTAGAGCTATGCAGCAGCAGTGATAGCCGAGTGGTACGACCGTTGGACTGCCAAGTCAAAGGTTGCAGGTTCGAACCCCGGCACGCACCAATGTCTTTTAGAATTCATGTGCGTATTATAAATTAATTATCACTTGCTAAAAACGGTGAAGGAAAACATCGTGAGGAAACCAGCACACCTGAGAGATTTTTCAACGGTGTGTAAAGCCATGTCAGAGGCCTACGGGCGGTTTAAACTCTGACACCAGGTTGTTCATCAACCATACGATAAGAAGAAGAAGAAGAAGAGCTATCAGGGAACAAAGACTCTTGCGGGGCTGGCCACTCCTTACTCATCTTTAAATGCCTAGGTATACCTAGGCATTCAGGTGGGACACTATTTTCTTGTTAAAAATAATTAAAGGACTACCTTAATTCGTCCTAAAAGTTTATATAGGACAAAAGTAATTATAATAAACTACCTTGCCTACTGTTCTTCTCAAATAAGTTTCTAAATCGTATTTGTTCAAAAGGAACTAATTCGAGAGAGTCGTAAACCGTTGTTTCCTTATTATTTACGATTCGTTTAATGTGAAATCGAAGTTCGGTTTATTGTTCTGTCGATAAAATAGTGCTGTGCCTGTTGGGGACGCTTTTAGTCGATTTTGGGCATGACACCGATAAATTACCTTGTGGTTTCGTATATAAATTGAAAGCGACGTTTAATGATGGCGGAAATTAGATTTTAACGTAGATTTTTAATGAACTGTGTCTGATTCTTGTTGAAAATGTTATAGGTATATAGTTTGCGGTTGTATGTAAACATAAACGAAATAGTTTGTCCGAGATATCCTAAATTTATCTGAACACCAGGCTCCCACTATTCTCCAGCTAGTAGAATTCTTTTATTGTACCTGAAACAAACAAACAAAAATTGAGTACAACGCCATCTATCGGCTGCAACTTTAAAACAAAAAGCTTCCGTTCGCGCAACGCAACACTTCACAATAGTACATCAACTTGCTACTAGATGGCGCAAAACACAACTTCGGTCGAACAATGGAATTTATTGATTTACACCTCTCGGGCGGGCTGGGGTGAGAGGGTCGCTCGTTTTGCCGACTATTTGTGTGTGTCCCTGTGCAAAATTTACTGTTGACATGAATCAAATTATGTACAGTACGGATTCCCTCATTTAATATGATACTTTATTGATTCGGCGTTCTTCCATTGAAATATTTAAATGTGATATTCAATTTGGTGCGCAGTGCGTGTCCCAAATGATATTGATCAACCGACTTACTTTATTTGGGTTACATTTCTGTTTTAACGTTGCTCTTAAAATATCGTATTACAGAAACAAATTAGCTTTTCTGTATTAAAAAGTTCTTTTTGTGTTTCGTAGAGGCGTAGGCCGCTACGATTAATCGTAGGTCTACGCTGTAGACTTATCGTAGCAAAGCGCTTTGTGGGCGGATTGTTGAATTTTCTTTTATGTTTTATACAAAATATGAATTTCTTTTAGTAAAAATAAGGATAATCAGATTTTCCTGGGTTTCTTTGAAGACGATTAAAGGATTATATTCAGACGACAGGGTTGTGTATTGGGGTTTTCCATTATCAATTTCTCTGTAGCATTTCGTAAAGAGTCGTGCCCAGATCATGGCAATAGGTTAGCCATCTATTACGTAGGACTGGCGGGATAGATATGGATATTACGAACACATCTCTGCTTATAGCGTCATATGGATTTACTAACACGTAAGTCATGTAATATCATAGGTATGTAAGTATCGCTACACGTGCCCGGTTGAAGTCGGAGAAGCACTCACAAATAAATGTCAGAAAGGTCATGTGCGTAATATTTGACTGGCTTGTATGACCAGACGTATGAATGTGGACGAGTTGAAAGATTGGCTTCGTAAAAAAATATCATCATCAGCCTATAAAGGTTCCCACTGCTGGGACACAGGCCTCCTCTCTGTGAGAGGTAGTGGGCCATAATCCACCACGCAGGCCCAGTGCGGGTTGGTAGATGTCACATGTCTTCGAATTTTTGGTTTTAGGACATGCCGGTTTCCTCACGATGTTTTCCTTCACCGGTTTGTGAGCAGTGGTGATGAAATAAATCACACAAAGTAATGCGCCTGGTTGGGTTTGAACCTACGACCTACAACTCGCAAGTCCGGGCCGATGCCAATGGGCCACCAATGCTTTAAAACAAAATATAAATAGCACGGCACTGTTGGCGCAGTGGTTGAGCGATTGATTGCTACGCTGAGTGTCGTGGGTTATATTCCGACACGGAACAAATTTTTGTATGATCTACAAGTAGTTGTTCCGGGTCTGTGTGTGTGGGTGAGAGTTTAAATGTTTATCCACTCACCCAGGTGTAATTTTGAATAGATTGTATGATAACTGACTTAAGGATAAGTTTTTATATGTTACCACAGAGACATTAGTCACAGATTAGACACTAACAGCTGATTTATCGTCAACCGTTTAAACAGATGTTCATAAATTACTAGCTGCAACTCGAAAATTATCCCACGGGAACATTTAATCGAGATAAAAACTATTCTATATCCAGGTTAAAACTGTCTGTGTAAAAAACATCCAAATCGACTCAGTAGTTTTTGCGTGAAAGAGTAACAAACATACATACATACTCACAAACTTTCACGTTTGCAAGAAGTAAAGAAAATCACGAGCGAAGTCACTGGCAATAGCTAGATGAATCAATCTTGAAAATGAATTGTAGAAGCGATTCATTTGAAAGTTTTAATTAATGGTCGGTGAGGTCTCTCTAATACTTTATCTGGTTGTTCGCAGTTTCAGTCTGTATAATAAATTGCTAGATATTATTCTGCACACTAATTGCTGTAACCTCGAGTTTTGTGAGGCGATAGGATTTAAAATATCGAAATTGATTGACATTTAAGATATTCTTGAAAATACGAGATAGTGAAGAAGTTATAAAAAAATTAGAGTGAACAAAAACTGCGTTGCAGGCTACCTCTCTACCTATCCCCACTGACCTATTTCTCGTCACACAGACTCCCCTACGTCCCTGACACCTCCCGGTAGTCCCTTCCGGAACCGGACCGACCGTCACTTGTAGTAATATTTGCTTTCATTATTCCTAGGCTATCACTTGTTAGTGCTGTTGGATTTTCAATCCACAATTAATTGTGTAGAGTTGAAATTCCAATATTCTTGTGGCTTTCGTCTAGGTTGTATTTGCTTATATTTTGAACCTTCTTGTTTAGTAGGAAGAGTTCAAATTTGAATGGTGTTTGTTTAATTAAGTTTTAGCTTCTAAATAAGTGTCAGTGCTGTGTTGCATTTTCAATGTATGGCTTAGGGCTGAGAGTCGCAATTCCAGTGAAGCTATATGCTTCGGTTAGGTGTTCCATCTTTACCAATGTCAATGCTTTGCTGGATTTTCAACCTTCGACTCAGGGTTTAGAGTTGACTTTCCAACGGAGATTTGTACATAAGATAGGTGTAACATCATAAAATTGTTCCGTCGAATTTTGAAACGTAACGCGTAGTGTTTAGAGCTGAATTTTCAACGATAAGTTAACGTCATTTAGGCATTGTTTAGGTGTAAGTAATTATTTAGATAAGTTTTGTAACGCGTCGGTCATAAACGATGTACGAGCGCGGAGTTTGTTCCTGTACTTTAAATGTTGTTTTAAAAGGTGTGATGTGGAGTTTGAAAGCGTGAATGTGTGTTGTTAACTTTTTATATTTTCCTGGGTTGTAACAACTGTGTACTCCGAAAGAGTTCTTCTTGTTCAGATCTGTGCTATCAAGCACAATAAGGATTCGCCTTGTTTTTTGAAGTGAAAACTTCTTTAGCGGCGTTGTGCACTTTTTTTGGAATGGGTAAAAAATGTTAAACTCGCGTCAGGACACGTGACCTGATCGAAAATTCGCGAATTGCGGCGCTTGCGCGAATGTTCGTGTGTGTTTATTACTATTCAAGTTTTCACTTCTGCCGGCACTCGGTAGTATCATATGGTCGCGAGACTAACGAATACCGTGACCCTAACGTAAAGGGCTCTTGAAAGACACTGTGGATTGTAGTCAGTAAAAGTCTCACAGTCCCTCCTGCACTGCCCTGGGTGGGGGACTCATTTGATGATTTTACCGAAAAAAAGTATATAATATCATCAAATGAATCGTCCCGCCTTGAGTGGACCGGAAGGGACCGTCAGACTCGTATATTGACTGACACCGTGTTTCTTCAATTGCCCTTTACGTTTCAGCGATTATCCGTTTGGATATTTCCGTGCTTACCTTAGAATATCTTGAGTTTACTAATAGGGCTTATAGTAAGAGAACTTTAACAACAAAGCCTAGTAAGATAGGTAATTAGCTACTCCACTATCATACCCCACCTTTGCCCTCACTCAACCTCTTTCCACAACATGCACTCCACATACACCTATCAAGTAATTCACCGTAAAATTCTGCAGCCGAAACGACCGGCCATTACAGCCACGTGGCCATGACGGCCAAGTGGCTGTAATGGTTGAAATATTCTAATCCGAGCGGAGGCCACAGATCAATCACGGGTTGAAAACCTTTTCTGCAACGTTTGCTAATTTTTCGATGACAGATGGTCGTTATGGGTTGACGATATACGGAATATCTAATGGTTGCCTGTGAACGTAAATAACGTGGAATACTTTTTTTGATACATTATTTAAGAGTAGAGTGGCATTTGGCTCGTCAATTTTCGATGTGATGTAATATGAATAAAATATTTTTGTTATTACACGACTGCCCAAAAAAACGGAGTGTTATGTTATGAGGGTTCGTGTATGTATTGTATGTGTGTATGTGAGTCGCTTTATTCCACCATAACTTCTGAACGCCTGAAGAGATTTTGATGTGTTTGGTACCCCTAGAATCATTGAATTTCAATCAATTTCACTCATTATTGTGGGCAACTCACACTTGAACAAAAGAATAAAATATATGCCAAAATTGTTAACATCGAAAAAGAACTAAAGGTTTCTAAGAAAGTTATTCCGTATATCTTATTGATGTGGAATTCCCCCTGTTGGCTAATTTAAAAGAAAGACCCTGTATAAGCCGTGGTCCAAAGTTAACCAAAATATGCTAATCCGGTCAGAGGCCATCACTCAATCACGGCCCGAAACCTTTTTCTACATCGTTGACTGATTTTTAGATGACAGCTCTATAAATGGCCGATAAATGGAATATCTAATGATTTTACGTCGACGTACGAAGGTAAATTGCCTTTTTGATACTTTGGATGAATTTTACAAAAGATTGGCAGCTCCTTTGACATTCTTTTGGTAATTTAACGATCGCAGGCCCTGCTACTAACGATCTTGCCAGTGTCAAAATCAAAATCATAAGTTTTTATTTCACATAGGCTCATGAGGGCACTTATAAAACGTCGACAGCAGGTGCTCGGTTTGGGTTGGTCGATTCTATGGAGAAGAACTGGCAAGAAACTCCATGGTTACTCTTTTAAAATATGGTATAGTTTTACAATCAGATTGTTACAATTTTTGGATACTTAGAAATGTGAGAAAAACGTAGGCCTGGTAACAAGGGGAAGTCCTTTTTAAAATTAGTGCTATAAAAAAAAATATATATATGTATACGAGTATAGTAAACTAAAAAGAAAATAAGTAAGTAGTATAAAGTTTACTCCTTCTTCTTATCGTGGCGAGTGGTAAGATCAAATGTATAGAAATGTTTGAAACACGCCACGAGGCTCCGCCAGTGGCGAATTCGCGTATTTACTTAGTAACGTCGTGAACGGGTTGTAAGTATAGAGACAAGCTAGTCACGTTTGATTGCATTCAAGGCAATATCTGGAGTATCGATACCCGTTGACACTCTCATGATTCACTTCAATTCATCATTTACGGCAATTTAATTTTTTCCCATCCATAGAAGAAATCTGTGTGCCTAAGGGGTCTCTTTGCCCGTATGCGAATAGCCCGTCGGGTGGACGCTCCAACGCGTGTCCCTCTGAACAGCAGAGGGCACAGCGGTGGCGCGTCGTGTTTCACGCGTCACCGACGGGGCTAAATGCCTGCTGGGGTCGAGGATTTTTTCTTAATCAAGGATACCGCGGCCTCGGAACGTAAAGGACATCCGAAGAAACACGGGTGGATTTTAGTCAGTAAGAGTGACAGTCCCTTCCGCCCCACCTAGGGCGGGAAGACTCATTTGATGATTTTGCCTAAAAAAAAATCCTTAGAAGAAATATTCAGAATATAAAGACGCCACACTTAACTTTATCACGTGTATTTTGATAGGACATATGTTAAGACTCTACCTTAGTAAAAACAAGCCATTTTTACTAGCTCTTTCTTAGGTAGAAGTAGAACACGTCTTGCCATTAAAGTGGCTATAAAACTTCGATACATGTAAAATTCCCTATTCTCTGGCCAACACGATAACGCTTGCAATTTTTCCCCACACTACACAAACTAGATATCTTTGTATACTATCTCAGTTTCCTCGCCAAAACCATCATAGTTCATAAACCCCTATTGGCATAATAATTCGGTGCGCAATTTGCAGTAATGTGTCGCCATCGGCTTCAGGTCACGTGCCCTCGTAAATATGACGAGACAAGATACTACGTATATGTCTGTATGCAATTAAGGGAACAGTGTATAAGACGGGGACGCGAGGTTTGATGGGAAATCAGACAGTTAAGGCAAACTTAACACAATACTAACGTAGCGCAAGCGCGAACTGTAACAGTACGCCATTTGTTAATGGCCGCTTGCAAATGACCTCCTGATGGCGCTTGCGCTACGTTAGTGTTGTGTTAAGTATGCCCAAAGAGTGTATGCCCCCATTATACCTCGCGTCCCCGACTTATACACTGTTCTACGTTTTTTTATCTTATTCCTCTGATGTTCTTTCCTGTACCTACCTGAAGATCGAACATAATATTATTATTTTTTTATTGGTAAAATTATCAAATTATTCCTCGCGCTCTCGAAAGAGCGGGCTGTCAGACTCTTACTGACTAACAACAACTCTGTTCTTTCAGTTGCTCTTTACGTTCCAGGGCCGAGGTGCCCTATTAAGACAGTCACGCGACTCCAAGCGCTGCTTAAACTGAAAGATCCAATCTTGCAGTTTCTGTTAGGCTACAAGCTTGTTATCAAAATGTAGTAAGCTAACTTAACAATCATTGATCATTGATATGTAATAAACACATATTGCCATAATAATTCGTCTCTCAATATGCAGTAACGAGTCGCCGCCGGCTGCAAGACACGTGCCCTCGTAAACATGACACCGTAAGGTGTTACATACAACCCTGTAGTACAGTGTTCCGCAAACTTTTTGTGTTCAAGGTACACCTAGGAAAACGAAAAAAAATTGAGGTACACCACAAATTAAAAAACAGTTTTTAAGTAATATTAATCAACTTTTATTATTAATCAACAAACTTAAACTTTCAATTTCAGAAAAGGTATTTAATGCGAAACATGAGACTGTTTAATTGAGCTTAGACGATCTAAATTTTTCTTACTACAAATAATTTTATAAGATAACCTTATTTTTCCACGGCACACCAACTAATGATCACGGTACACCAGTGTGCCGCGGCACACACTTTGCGGAACACTGCTGTAGTAGATACAGGGTGCGTTGTTTTGTCGGGGAAGATTTTTTGTGATTTCTTGAGGGTCTATCAGCTTTTAGACCCTTAGAGCTGCTCGCCTGCTGGGGTCGTGGGACTCTCAAGAAATCATCAGGTAACCGTGACCCTGGAACGTAAAGGGCTATTGAAGGATCCCCGTGGATTTTAGTCAGTGCAGGTCTGACAATATGGGTGGGAGGAGTCATTTGATGATTTTACCACGATAAAAAAATACCACGAAGTTTGTATTGGTATGGTTGAGAGCAATTACTGGCAAAGTGAGGGTGTACTATTAGATACATCTCTGTCTAACCCTTCTGAGATTACAGGCGTGATGTTATGTTATAGCTGTACCATTCCAGTTTGCAGTGAGGCAGGCAAATAAGCAATTAAACTTTATCTTTATTGTGTGCTGATTCCACTGACATTACAGTTTTTATTTTTGTTTTAAAGGGTAGTAAAGAAGAGAAAGTGGCTTTTTTTGTTGATTCTAGACTATAGGACATGTAGGATGACTGTTCTTTTTTATTTACAGCATTATCGATTACGTACGTATTGCTTTTTTTACGAAAATGTAATAAAAAAAACAAAGGTTTGTTACCCATGGTCGCGGGACTCACGAATTACCGTGACCCCGGTACGTAAAGGGCTATTGAAGGACACCGTGGATTTTAGTCAGTACGAGTCTGACAGTCCCTCCCGCTCTGCCCTGGGTGGGAGGACTCATGTGATGATATTCCCACGTAAAAAAAAGGTCTGTTACCCATACAATGATGACGAACAGATAGAGCACTAGGGTTTATTTCCACAAAATCCGTCATTGAGTATTCGTCAAAGTCACGATAACTCATAAACAACACATTTTGTGTTTTTGAAGGACGATCATTTTCCTACATTTGTGATATGTGTTATTTAGAAAGCGTTGCCGCTGTCAAAAACAATAACGTATACCCAAAGATGTTAAAATGTAACTTATCGTGAAGAAACGTTCCGACCAATGTGCTTGGTAAATGAGTCCCAAGGTTAATATTAGTATGCATTGAGACAATCGAATCGTCTTTCATGTAGATATAAATATAATTATACCTTGAATGAAAATTCATCATCATCTGCCTAGCCTTTTCCCAACTATATTGTGGTCGGCTTCCAGTCGAACCAGATGCAGCTGAATATCAGTATTTTACATGAAGCGACTGCCTATCGGACCTCCACAACCCAGTAACTGGATAATATACCCCATGGTAAGACTGGTTGAATGAAAATTATTCGACAAATAAGAAACCAATCAACCAATCAATACTTATCCAACAAAAAAACATTTAAATACAAAACATAAACTGTGACAAATCCCGTTCTACCCACGCGAAACCAAAAAAATGAGATTCCACGTGGCGGCGCGTATCGTACGTCGTAGTGTCGTATCGTTGTGTTCGTACGGAGTACGCGGCGTATCTACGCAATCAATATAGCCAGACAGACTGACGCCCGGGATGTTTACCGGAGAAACCGGGGTTACTTCTATACGAGGAAGACACAGAAGGGCCAGTCTAACTGGTCCTCGAAATAATACAGGGTGTAAGAGACATCGATGCACAAACGGATACCATGGGTTCAGGACATGATTCTGGACTTTTAGTGAAAGTACCGAAATAATTACTTTTTTATTAATAATATCATTGGGTTAAGTAAGAATAACGATTATGAACAGTTTAAAGTAAAAAAAAAAACTCAAAAAATAAAATGAGAAAATTAGGAAAAAACCGGTGAAAAATTCCAACACGGGGTCGTCTAGAATCATGTCCTGGACCCATGGTAACCGTTTGTACGTCGATGTCTCTTACACCCTGTATATTCCGTATCCGAAATAAAACCCAGAAACACATGATACATGACATCTAGACACTCAAAAATAATTTTACTCAGTTCATTTAAACAATAGGCTATTATTACTAAAAAAAAAATTGGTTTGAAAATTTGATTAATCAAAAATTATTTAACCCGTATCTTTTCTTTTGGTAAATCTAAATTGACGAAGATACAACGCTTCTAAAAATCACAAAACGTCACTCGTCGGTATAATTTTGCAGGCTTTATGACCTCACTAGCACTTTGCCCGCGACTTCGTCCGCGTGGGTTACGTACTTTCTTAATTCCCCCTTTTCACTCCCTTAAAGGTTAAATTTACAAAAACCCCTTCTTAGTGCTCCCCTACATTATAATAGGAAACCGTGTGCAAAATTTCACATTCCTAGCCCCAGTAGTTTCGGCTGTACGTTGATATGTCAGTCAGTCAGTTCTCCTTTTATATATATAGATAGAAGATAGATAAGTCCCCCACATAAATCGAAGCGTTGTATCTTTGTTAAAGTTTATTGATAAAAAAAATACGTGTTTATTATTTTTCAATACTCTAATTAACAGACTAAACAGATTTTCAATTTGTTTATGCAGTAAACTGCCATAGTTATTAACAGACACATCTTCCTGCCCTTATTCTAATTTATTTGTGATCGGCACATTTCTTCCATTCATCTATGCCATAGCATGACAAGCAGCACCTTTAGCACCGTAAGGCTAAAAAAAGTCAGTCCTTTGTGCTCTACTCAAGGTCTCATTTGATAACTATACCTCACAAATAAAGTCTTAAATCGTTTTGTACCTTCTGACATTTCCCTGTATCATTCGACTCGCAGAAAGTTGTTCGTATTTATGCGCTCCTGGTAATTGGGGTGGCTATCCGATTTGGTTCAGGGGATGGATATACATATTATTTACGTTTAGGAACATCGACGTCCATTTAGCGGGGCGTCTTCTGTAGATAGTAGCGAAAGAGAATCAATTGACAATATTAATTAACTCAGTATAAATCTTAAATGTAGCCGAAACGTGGGTTGCATGAATGTTACATGAATTTCTTATCAAATCAAATACTGTTATTTCAGACTGAACTCATAGTTAGAACTAATAAAGTATTTCAGCAAATATGTATTTCCCCAAAGATAATACGACGATAAAAGTTTGTATCAAAGTTCGTAATTGTTGCCAAAGAGAATTCCCATCGCAGCACAACTTCG
Organism: Agrotis puta; assembly: GCA_943136025.2. NCBI lineage: Eukaryota > Metazoa > Arthropoda > Insecta > Lepidoptera > Noctuidae > Agrotis > Agrotis puta. The sequence goes on from OW964196.2 coordinate 8,161,738, forward strand.
AAGGACAGTATCGGTTACCAGACCCACCACAGACAAAACTAAAATGTTTTTTTTCTAAAGCTAGCTAACACGATATACTTCGCGGCGGTAAGACCCCTCCTTGAGGAGTGGCTGGATAGGCGTCACGGCGTCCTTACCTACCGCATGACGCAGGTCCTCACCGGACACGGATGTTTCGGGAGGTTCCTGTGTCTGATAAGGAGGGAAGAAACGCCTGGGTGTCACCACTGCGAAGATCGTCCGGAGGACACGGTGGAGCATACGGTGCAGGACTGCCCCGCTTGGGCAGAGCACCGCCGTGTCCTCACGACGGCGATTGGCGGAGACGTCTCGCGCCCGGCATTGGTCGAGGCCATGCTGCGGGGCGAGACGGAGTGGGAAGCGGTCGCCTTCTTCTGCGAAGCAGTAAGGCTCGCGAAGGAGGAGGCGAGCCGCGTGAGGGGAGGACAGCGTCCTCCTTCCACCCCAGCCGCAGTGGTGGACGCCCACGGCGTCGGACGTCGCAAGACGATCTCCGGCCACCGTAGGCGCGGGCATGCGGGCGGCGAGTAACGGGTGACTTGCTGTCCGACCATGGACCATGCCCGGGTCGACGGCGCGTTGTGTTCCACGCGCGCCTTAAGGAGTGTCAGCATAATGACGGGGCCTGTAGAGGGCCATAGCCTGCCGGGGTCGCGGGACCAAGGGATTACCGTGACCCCGGTACGTAAAGGGCTCGTGAAGGACACCGTGGATTTTAGTCAGTACAAGTCTGACAGTCCCTCCCGCCCTGCCCTGGGGAAAATCATCAAATGAGTCCTTCATTTGATGATTTTACCACAATAAAAAAAAGGAAGGCAAATGGTAAAAAAATTAGAAATTGTTTCTGTTAATTTTGGAACAATAAGATGATTAGGGTACTTTTGATACAAGTTTATTGGTCACGCCCTCGATAAAGACGACCTCGTGGCTAAACAACTACAGCCGCACAGGCCCATCTTACGGGTTAAGCCACGCTTGCCGAGGTTGGACTGTGAATGGGTGACTTTCTGTCACCGCGAGTTTCCTCCGTGCCTTGGAAAGCACGTAAAGCCGTTGGTCCCGGCTGTCATTTGAATTGACACCCTCGTTAAACTCGATTAACATTATTTTATATCACGACCAGGCAAACACTATAAATACCCACCGTTTACGTTCCTTACGAGGTAGAAGTATTTCTATTTTAAAGCAAAAACTTTTAACAAAATAAAAATACCTATTTATTATAGTGTCTACATTTTACTTTCCCAATTAAAACTAAAAGCTCGGCCCTGCCCACCAATATTGCACCGCACTAACCGCCAACAGCATTGAACGAGGAGAGAATTCAACCGGCTCTACACCGGAACCCCGAACGCAGTGATAACTGTGAACTGTGATATTACTAGCTTATCGCAGCTTCCGGACCGTGGGAAATAATTTATTTAGAATTGAGCTGAATTTATTACTATTTGGTTTCAAATTTTTTATTTCAGGTAGACCAGTGACAGGCAGTTTTGAACAGTCAATTAATGTAAAGATTATAAAAATAATTATAGTGCTACAGCTCCTAAATACCTGAGAAAGTACTGTAGATGCGGTATGTCCTAGAACCTAAAATTTGAAGACGTGTGACATCTGCCAACTCGCACAGGGCTCGCGTAGACGATTATGGCTCACTCCTTCCTACAAAGAAGAGCCCTGTGTACCAGAAGGAACATATAGGCTGATGAAAATGATGATGATACAATCAGCCAGACCCAAAACAAATTATGGGTATATGAAGAACAGAGTGTAAATTTCCGATACTTCTATGTAAGGGAAGGTATACCTTGAACCAGACGGGTGTTGTGTCGGGTGAGCATTCTGCCCAATCTTTATCGTCGGAAGTTTCCAGTATGTTCTTTTTAGTTCTTCTTTTGCTCCAGAGGTGTCGCTAGTCATCTCTTGTATGATGAATGTACTGTATGTGTCCGCTAAAAAGTACTTATAGGTCATATAAATATTTGTAACGGATCGTAGCTGCGCCACAAAGCGCAGCAGGCCATCGCTCAGTCATTGCGCGTACCGTGCTGTCAATATTGATGAGGTAATTAAAAACCAAATCAATTTATTCAAAATAGCTGTAGTACGCCAAATGCAGTCGCCGCAAAAACTCCTCAGCAAAACAGCAATAACTATCATTGCAAATTCATGAACCGATTAAAAACTTTCGCAACACAAAACCTTGATACTTCAAGGCTCTCTCCAACCAATAATACTGCAATGCAACACAATCGAGTTATCATTCCTCCATATCACCTTGTCCCCTACCCACCCGTATTCCTTAGCTAGCGTGATGGTACAGATTACCGCGGCTTCAGCACGCAATGCCGCGATGTCTCCGGAGTATCGACTTGGAGGTAACTCCAGCAACTTATGGAGGGAGTTACAAAGATGTTTGTCATTTTTAGAGGTTAAAGAAAGTAATGTGGTTATTAAGATAGCTAGCTTTTGCCAGCGGTTTTGCCCGCGTGTTAGTTGGAAATGTCCTAGAACTAAATATTCGAACACATGTGCATTTGAAATCTAGTTACACGCATTTAATCGACGTGGTTGATTACAGCCCACTCCTTACAGAGGGGAGTCCTGTGTTTTGGCAGTGGGAACTTTATAGGCTGTTTTTTTTTTAACCTACACTGTTGGGCAAAGGTCTCCCCACAACCTTCCTCTATACAGTTATCTCCAGCCAATCTCGAATAAACGCATCTTTTTATCACGCCTCCGATTTCAAGGCATCCCTTTACAACGACGCCCATCTTCTGGCACTCCTGGCATAGATCCCACTTGAACTTAGTAGCCTTATTGCCTTCATCAAGGATTCTAGATTTAGAATGCCATTATGCTATTAAGATAAGAAGCTTATATAAGCTCTAAACATGCGTCATACCATCATAGCATTTAAAAAATTCAGCCTCCAGCTTCCCGCATCAAATATAAACTCTTTCATTTCTTAGTGAAAACAATTCTTCAGTGAAATCCACCAGCCTACCCTATAAATATGAGAAGAGGATCCGTGCTCGGATTAATACTAAATGTAGCGGCTATAAGGCTGCGGTCCCACGGGAGGCGTAGCGGTAACAGGGAGCGATGAGAATGAAACTGATTCTTTAATGTAGTTTTTGGCGCAGTGGTTGAGTGATTATAGCGCTGTGGGTTCGTGAGTTTCAATAAGGAATAAATAAATTTTTGAGAGGTTTAGATAAGAATTTCGGGCGTAGCTAAGATGTGTTTTTGTAGATACCACATTTGCACCTAGATAGAAGAATAAAGAAAAAATATACAAAATAATAATTTATTTTGTATATTATAGATACACGTCTGAGCTAGATTTAAATAGAGAGTGGGAGAGATTGGTACTTATGTAATGAATTAACTAAAAGTTATAGGGCTGATTTTTTAAATTCTTTCACCTACAGAAGGCCGAGTAACACAGTTACACGTTATTACCGAGTAACATAGGCCATATCTTAAGTTCTAATTGCACCGGTGCGGAATAGTGCCGGTCGATAGTAGTAGATATAGCTTTACAGCTAGAAGGTGTCGCAGCAAGTCTTCTTTTTCTCATTAGCCCTGATTCAAAAGGAGTAATTTTATCAGCGATTTATACAGTACCGCTGATCACTATCACTATGACCACCGCTCTACATTAGGTACACAGATAAGGACGTGCGCATAAATCGCGACTATCTCATTATGTGCGACTGCGCGGCTGCGACTGTTGCAGTCGTTAATCGTACTGTTTGCACGCTGTTTAGTATTTAGTGGAGCATAGATAATGAGCTAGAGTGGTGATCAATGATTATTCCTTCTGTGTATGAGTTGTGTAATGTGTTAGGCCTTTTCGACAGTTAAAGGCTGATACTAACATTAATTGTGTTGCTGTCTACCCCGGGCACAGGCACCGTAAGCTACCTATAAGAGCTGTCAGCAAAATGACGGGGTCATCCTTTAAAGGACCAAAGCCAAACTTTTATTTCGAAAGTCGGTGACAGAAAAGTCAATGAAATAAAAAATAAAGTCACCGACTTTCGAAAGAAAAGTAATTTTTTAGGTTATTTTAAACTTTTTTATGTTTTTTTTTTAAGTCGGTTACATTTTTTTAAACTAAACTGTAAGTACTCTCTCCATTAGAGTGCTCTAAATATGAAAGAAGCTTGGCTGAAACGAACAGTAGGTACGACCATAATTTAATAATCAATATAGATAAAAAAGGAAAGAGGTTGAGACAACAGAGGAGGTGGAATACCCACTCTGTTACACCTCTGTCCGTTTTTCTCTACAGGCTCTAGCAAGCGTTGTTCATGATGTTTGGAAATAATATTAAGTCAAAACAAGACATGTTTATATTTTAAATTGTAACCCCGTAAAAATACAGCTCAGAACCAAACCCCCTATATCCCATCAACACCTTTCACCCATATTTTCCGTCCACATTCAATACAACATAAAGTCAGTAAGCTAAAGAGGTACCAGGGCCACATAACACAGAGGTTCTATCAACATAAAGCAGGATTTGTTTCCCAATATCAATATGTATAAGGAAGCAGGTATGTTTATAGTTATTCGTGAGTATACGGACGTTTTTGCTTATGTAAACTGGGAAGACGTTAGCTATTGATTTGTACTTTTTCAGTACTTTCGATGTTTTTAGGTTTATTCGAAAAGCGAAAATAAAGTTTGATGAACAATTGCTCACTCACACGGAAGGAGTTACAAATATAAACTTTATAAAATTTTTATTGTAAAGTGATAAGTAAGCACCCAATTTATAATAGGCAGTTTAACTGACAAAGTCCATCATTATTGATTATTTGATTCCTATGCATCAGATTGTTTTTTGATGGCACGGCTGGCGCAATGGTTGAGCAATCGACTGCTGCGTAGCGTGTCGCGGGTTCGATCCCCGCTCGGAACAAATATTTGTATGACTTACAAGTAGTTATTCCGGGTCTGGGTGTTTGTGTATGTGAGATTCTGTGTTTGTAAACGCAACCACGACACAGGAGGATTTCTTAGTGGGGAAAAGTTTTTATTTTAAAGATTTTTTTTTATTTGTATATTTCACTGCCTTTATAGTATGTAGAATAAGACTATTTTGATGTAATTTATATTACACACTGCTGCGTAAAGGTCTCCCACATAACCTTACACTCTGTCATCAGATTTATATAAATAATAAATGTGCCCGTATTTTTACACCCGATAAATATTCCATTTAAAGTTCTAATAATAAAAAGTTACACAAACGACCTAGCCTTGAGTAACTTTTTCAATGTATTTGAAGTTAAACTGATCTTTTTCATGTCTATTTATGTGAAAGTCACGTAATAAGTACTACGTATTTAGACATTCCGTGTTATTCCATAATAAAAACTTTTTTTTGAATCATTTATTACGAGCCGAGTAAAATAATGTTGTTTGCTTGCCATCAATCACAGCTAGTTATTATACGTCTCGATAAATAATTGGTGAAAAACGAATCGAATAATTACAATACGAATAATTGGATAGAGTCGTAGTTGTAGATGTCTAATTACATAAATTATAAACCATAGAGTAAAAAAGTTCCTTCAAAACATAAATTTCAACTTAATTCCAACTTTTTGACGACAGATGGCGCTGTCATTAATTTTGCATTGCAGGACGATTAGCGCCGTCTTAGCGCGTTTTTCATCTTGCATTACCATATTACACGGATTTAGAGTTACTTTTTATTTATTAAAAAAACAGTATGGTTCCCTCTCTCATGATGGTTTCTGCTGAGATTACGAGTCATAGAAAATATGACGACCAAAAATTAATTACGACTAGGGTAGGACTATTCGATTGCTTCGAAGATCTGTGCGGTTCTCCATGTTTTTGAGTATCTCTATCTACGAATTTATACTTTCGTTTAAGATTTTACGAGACGCAAAAAGCAGTCTTTGCAAACTTACAAAGGACTGAAAGTGAGACCCCATCAAATATTAAATCACTTGTCATGATTGTTGATCACCCATGGCAACGTCAGCCGATATCCATAACAACCGTCTCAAACATAACCATGTTATAACCGTTATACCGCATAACGTTACAACACCGTTATTTACAGTTATGAACGATACGACACGAACCAATGTAATAACCATATCGGTAACGAGAGTATAACCTGTATAACTTCACTAAAATGTGCGTTTAATAAGAAACAATTAAGGTGGTCCTTAAAGGTTAGGAACCAGAGGTCTTATCACGAATTTTTACAGTATTTTCATGTTATAGTAAGATTTTATCTATATTTTATTGTGTGTAGAACAATCCTGTAGGATAATTTTCGATGTAGCTGCAGGTAAGAGCTATTATTTTATGTGTTAGTTTAGTAAAACATTCCCACTATTGCCGAAGACAATATTGTTATTTAGTACATTAATTTAGTTATTTAGTTCTTTGCTTAAGATACTACTTATGTTCGTGAATGTTGGTTCACCTGTTATTGGTGACAGTATAAGCCTTTTACTCATAAATTCCTACATTATTTGTTAATTTATATTCAGAGCTAGCTAGCAAGCTGTTGGTGTACCTTTATTAATAAACAAATAAATAAGACAAATAAATTAAATATTTAATGCTGACAAAATACAAATATGTTTTTTGTTTATTATCCAACTTCGTAAAAAGCTAAAAGAAAGACAATGTGTATTTTTCCAAGTCACGTTAAAGCAGGTAATGAGTTAAAAATAAATGAGAGGGTGAAAATCGATACGTACTACCGTGTTCTAAATATCGAAATAACGAAATGGTTGTCATGGCAACGGTTTTATTAAGACACCCTTTTGAAACTACATTATTTTCTCGACTAAAATATGTAATAAGTTGTTTGACGAAAAGGTTCTTTGTAAAGTGAATTTCGTTTAGGAAATGTCTTAGAACAAACTAAAATCTCGAAGACCCAGTAAATGGCCAAAATCAAAGCATTTACTCGTATTTCAAGTAGCTTGGTATTGCCGAAAAACTAAAAATTGTATACAACTCAAATTATGGCTTCACAGTACTACTCGCAAGACATAATAACTGTGAAAGTGCCGTCGATTTCGTGAAGGTTGCTGTGCTTCGGTAAGCACGTAAAATCGTGGGTCCCAGCTGGCTTTTCTAGATCTTTGACAGTCGTTACTATTAGTCAGAATCTCTAAAAGTATGGCAGCCAGTCTTACCATGGGGTATTACCCAGTTACTGGGTTGTGGAAGTCTGATAGGCAGTCGCTCCATGTAAAATACTGATATTTAGCTGAATCTGGTTCGACTGGAAGCCGACCACAAAATAGTTGGAAAAAAAGGCAGGCAGATTATGATAAACAATGCGAATTATTCAAATAACCTCCAGAATCACTGAACAAAGACAAAAAAGTCCCCTAACAATAATTCTATACCGCTCAACTCCGAGCTTTCAAAACCAGACGAGAACTACGATTAATCTGAAGTTACGCAACCGGGAAGCGAACCCGTCACCGACAGGGAGGCGTGTCCGGCGCACATCAATAACGTGGTCACACTGCGGTCGACAGGACTGTCCCGACTTCTGAGGGGTGAATGGACATTGTACTTGAGTAATTTGATAGTCGATTTGTGGCTTTTGAAGGATTTGTGAAATTGATACCCATCCGATCCATGTTTTGTTCAGAGACATGTTGGTACACTGGCTGAGTTGCCGACTGAGCGTTACGGGTTTGACACCTTCGCGGATCAAGTATTTGTATTTATTTATTTAATACATTTAGTAGTACCATAAACACTAAAGCCTTTGTCAAACTGACTGGCGATAGCGAACCGCACCGAGTCCGAAGCGATACGAGACGTCAAACTCGGTGCAGCGAACCGAGGTGTGACAGTTGTATTAGCTGACTTTTTATGAACGACGTCAAATACGCCACGTCTTCGCATCGGTTCGGTCACGCTATCGGATCGCTTTCGCTTTTCTATGTGACTGGATTCAAACAATTCCATACATTACAAATAAAAACGCCTCGCTTCGTATTCGCCACGCCTGTCTGTTTGACAAAGGCTTAAGTCAAATGAATCCTCTCATTCTGTATTTTAAGATAACCGACATACAAACATTCTAACTTTATCGTCTTCCATTCATCAGCAAACAAGTCCAATGCAGAGTTGGTCTCTGAGTTGATCTATAAGTAGTTGATCCGGCTGTTTGTGTATGTGAGTTCAAATGTTTGCACTCATGACACAGGAAAAATACATAAAGCAGGGCAACGTTTTTATTTTAGAGAAAAATTGTGCCTGCAGTCCCCGAACAGTTAAAGGCACAGGTGTACCTAATTGTACATTCATGTAATTGTGGGCGCGCCTATTTCCAACATCCGGACACAAATACAGACTCCAAGTCGGCTATTAAGCAATTCCTGATGGAAAAACCTAATAACACTTTATCCGACCAAGGAATCGAAACCACGACTCCTTACTCAGCAGTCGCACTTGTAATCACTAGATCAAAGAGTCTAAAACTAAGAAAGAACGATTTATTTCTAGCAAATTAAATCGCTTGAAGAAGAATACGGATCATTGAGTTCAGAAGTAATCAATGAGTCGTGATTGAGGAGCACGGTAAAGCAAATAAAGTACTTATCTTTGGAGCATTTTTACTTGAGTGGTTCTAACTATTTATGTACTGATTGAATGCTTTCTCTAGAGGACTATTTTTAGCATAAGTGTGTTTTTTTTTTGTCATGAAAGGTTGCCCCCACATTAGGAACTTTTTCAGTGTCCACGACACCGCGCCCGGCATTGGTAGAGGCCATGCTGCAGGGCGAGACGGAGTGGGAAGAGGTCGCCTCCTTCTGCGAAGCAGTCATGCTCGTGAAGGAGGAGGCGGGCCGCGTGAGGCAGAGGACAGCGTCCTCCCTCCTCCCCAGCCGCAGTGGTAGACGCCCACGGCGACAGACGTCGCCAGACGATCTCCGGCCACCTTAGGCGCGGGCATACGGGCAGCGAGTAATGGGCAACACGCTGTCCGACCATGGACCATGCCCGGGTTGACGGCGCGTTGTGTTCCACGCGCACCTCAAAGTGTCAGCAAAATGACCGGCCCCCCCCGGCCTCACGGGACTGTACGAATTACTGTGACCCCGGAACGTAAAGGGCTATTGAAGGACACCGTGGATTTTAGTCAGTACGAGTCTGACAGTCCCTCCCGCTCTGCCCTGGGTGGGAGGACTCATTTGACGATTTTACCACCAGAAAAAAAAAAGTGTCCACGATACTATGTGCGTTACAAACATAGAAACTCGCATACATAAACACATATATCCAGAACTACTACTTGTAGGTCGAAAAACTTATTCCGTGCGGGAATCGAACTCACGACACACTGTACATCAGTTGATCGCTCTGCCAATGCGCTAACCGTGCCGTCGCGAAATATGCCTCAACCAGATCTCATAAGACAAAATGCTTGTCGATTAATTATAATTTAACTTAATTACCATCACGTTAATAAAACCACGGAACATTAAATTGTCTGTGCTTAACATTTAATGATTTACAGCCCTATTTCATTAGCGGTAAGGTTTAAAATAACTTTTTAATATTGGCAACATCGACGATAACCGAATTGCAACTTTATTTTTGGTAGAAACAAGGCGTATAATGAAGTAATGTAGTGTCTGATTAAAGCTCATAATTGTGTTAAATGATTTATAACTGTATCGAAAGGGTACATAATTGAATGGTAAACTTAATTTAATTACAGCGTGAGTACGTAATTAATGTTGAGCAATTAGTGACTTAAACGCGTTAAGAATAAGGTATTAAATTGAATAATAGGGTTGACGTTTATAGCTTCAGCACAAACTTATAATTAAGAAGCGGTTTGACTTGGTAGCTACTTCCACATCTGGATAGTTTTAAATTTTTAATTTTTTTAAACCTCTTCTGTGTCGTGGATGCGTTTACAAACATAGAAACTCACGTTCACAAACACCCAGACCCGGAACAACTACTTGTAGGTCATACAAATATTTGTTTTTGGGGATAGAACCCAATTTTTAAAATCGATCCAGTAGTTTCGGAGCCTATTCAATACAAACAAACAATTAAACCTTTCTGGCCGTATAATGACGTCTTTAAACTAGGCTTGTTCCACTGAGTGAACGAGACAGAGCTATACAAGTCGTCTAGCGCCATCTCGTTTACTCACTGGAACAAGTCAGGTTTTAAGATGTCATAATGCGTCCCCTGGCTTGGCTAGGTTGTTGCAAATAGATATTGCAACAACGCATATTGCCAATGCGTACATTTCTGCTTACCGCTATATTGCAGGCATCAGTCAGCGCCGGCTGCGCGCGACACCAGACGTATTATATTGCTGTTGCCACTGACATCTGTCAGCCACGCTATTTAGATGAATGAGGAAGCTAAATACGAGGCCATATTTAGATGCATCTTGTTATGACGCCTACTGGTCATAAAAATGGGAAAAAGACAGGGCACCTCGGTCGTGGGACGCTAAGGATCACTGAAAACAGGGTGATTTTAGTCAGTAAAGTCTAAAGATTCTTATTCCACACCATCTAGTTACCAGACCCCAAGAAAGAAAGGGCCAAAGCCTTCCGGGGTCACGGGAGTAACGAGCTACCGTAACCCCGGAACGTAAAGGGCTATTGAAGAACACCGTGGATTTTAGTCCCTCAGGCCTTGCCCCACGATGGGAGGACTCATTTGATGATTTTACCACCCTAAAAAAAAGACCCCAAAAAAATGAGGTTATCTACACTAATATTATACAGCTAAAGAGCTTGTTTGTTTAGTTGAACGCGATAATCTCGGAAACTGCTGGTTCGAAATGAAAAATTATTTTTGTGTTGAGTTGTTCATTTATCGAGGAAGGCTTAGGCTATATAATATAACGGTATGACCGCGTCGATGTCAAGAACAGCTAGTCAGACTTGGGCGAAACTAAAATGTTAGCGTTCTTTAATTTCAACCTGCACTTTCTTTATTGTCTTGTTAGTCATAAAAATAATAGATCTAGAAAAAAGTAAGCAAGTGGCTCTTTTGGCCCTATTAGCAAAAAAAAAAAACAATGTATTCAATCTTGATTATGCGAATACCAAAAATAATAACTACTACTACTGCTTTGAATAAAGAATACACACCTCTTTCTCTGCCCATCCCTTTTCAAACACTCACAACTACCGAACCAAGTACCAGGCTTACAGAAACTCTCAAGAGCTCATCAATTTTGAACCAAATCATCATTATTGCAAGCCTTGTAGAATGCCGTACTCGCGTAGCAGATGCGTAGACACGCCCGTAGCAGCTACGCGCTACGACGCTACGGCGTAGCGTTATGACCATAAATAACTACGAGCGTGCTTGTACTGCGGTTGTTGTTATGCTACATAACTTCATGCTTGTATCTCAAAGGGGTGTATGCAGAGATAGATAGTCTTACATTTGGTTAGTTTCTATGTTTGATGCTACTGTAAATAGTCGCCTCTTTTCAAAGGAACGCATACAACCCGAATCTCTTTAAAGTTATAGTGAACGGACTTCTTCTGGGTACTCTCTCTATCGCAGTACTTTAGTCTGTCATCTTTGACCAGGGGCTGTATTATGACGTCTTAAAACCAGGCTTGTTCCAGTGAGTGAACGAGGTGGCGCTAGACGACTTGTATAGCTCTGTCTCTCTCACTCACTGGAACAAGCCTGGTTTTAAGACGTCATAATACGGCCGCTGGACTAGAGTCAAGCGCAAACCTATTTCAAATAAATAAAGCTAGAATCAATCAAGGTACGTAAAATGATTTTGCAGTGCTTTGCCTTATAGACACGGAATCGATTTGATCCGTTCAGAAAGATACATACGTCCAAAAACAAGGAGTCTTTCGCTTCTTTTTAGAACGGGCAACATGATTCAACATCACGTTACACTAAATACGACAAATATGGCGAAAGTCAATCCAAAAATTGTGGTCACTCCCATAATAAACTAAAATCTATTTCAATACTGTCTAAACAGGTCACCGTGACCCTGGAAATTAAAAGGCTATTGAACGAAAACCGTGCATTTTAGTCGGTAACAGTTTGTCTCTTCCGGGAGGACTCATTTGATGATTTTACCACGTAAAAAAAAGATTCGAACCAGTATTCTCATAAAATAGTAGCTAATTAGTGCGCAGACAGTGCGACAATGTACCAGGCCGCCAGACCTTGCAGGAGGTGTCGCGTTACTATTGTAGACCGCGGGCGTCAGGTGACTCTTTGTGTCTCGTGTGGCCCTGGTACTTTGTTTTACTTACTTTTAAATTAAGGCCTACTTTATTTAGTATGTTCATTCTTGATTTCTTAATGCTTCTATGGTGATCCTTCGATAGTCATTTACGTTCCAGGGTCACGGTTATCTGTTGAGACAATCCCGCGAGCCTGGCACGCTTTGGCCCTCTAAGGCCCGTCATCATTGGTAACAGCAATTTTTGGCGCGCGTGGAACACGACGCACGCCCCGACGACCCATGCATGGTCCATGATCGGACGGCAAGTCACCCATTACTGGCCGCGCGCCTATGGTGTCCGTTGCTGTGGCCGTCTCCCTCGGCCGCTGTGTCGTGAGGCTGTCCTCTCCTTCACGCGTCCCGCCTCCTCCTATGCTATGTATGCTCACAGTGTTACAGACGATATTACAAACAGGGTAACTAAGTAAGTAGGTCGCCAGTAAACTTGATACGGTTTAACTTCAAAGGCTTCTGTAAGTCCTATGGCTTCCTACAACTGTACCGATCGATTGTAAAGCCGACACGGGCTTAGAGGCGATATTGAGAAGGAATTGCATTTACGGAAATAGTTTTAGCCGACTACGGGTTTTAAAAAGGGTTATGAGTTTATGTATGGATACATGAACAAGGTGGACAGCCGAGCTGATGAAGATCACACGATCGCGATATGTTGATTATGAATATTTTTTTGTATAAAATTAATAGAATCGTAACTTATTATGATGTGTGTTTTCAAACGATTGCACCAGAAAGATGCTTATGTTTTTTAAAACAATTACAAAAATAAAGATAGTAGAAAAAAGATGGTAGTAAGAGGATAGTAGTTTGAGACATTACCAATAGATGACGCAACGTGTAAAGCGTTCAAAAACCAAGGGAATTAAAAAAATCAGCTTCGAATTCGTTCTTGCAATAGCGTAATTGGTAAGGCGTCTGGAGTACTTATTCAGAAGCCGCAGGTTCGAGCCCCGCTCGTAGCTGAATGTTTCGTTCCTCAAAATATCTTTGCGAACACGTGACGCAGTCGTTATTGCGTATAAATATATAACTTTAGAAATAAGGATTGATTTATGACTACATTGAAGATACAACGTTATCAAATGTTTGTAAGAAGGCAAGATGCTTTCGAAGAAAATAAAATGGCTGCCAAAACATATTCTTTGTACCTCAAAAATATGTGATTCCTATGCTCCTTTGTTATACAACAAATCCCAGTTCCAAGCAATATTGAAGTGTCAAACAAAACAAGATCCACCACCCTCCCTGCTGATGCCGCGAAATATAATCCAGTCGAGTTTATTCTTAAGGGTCGGCGTCCACTTCATCACGCGGCGTGAAGACGCGTCTTAAATATTTGGGCGAGGTATAGAGTCAAAAATCAGTGATTAATTGACACTGATTTTGTGGAAATAAAATTGAGCATGTATACAGTATACACACTTCTTGTTTCCGGAGAATTGAGCAGTCCAAATAATAAAACCCTTGACTTTTGTGAACAACATGTCGCCAAGTTTGAGAACACTATCAGAAGAACGAAAATTCCTGACGATGGATTGTATTCCTAGGCCAAAGATCAGCTTTGATTGTGCATTTAAAAATATATTTATATGATACAACAACAGTCAAACATTGTATATGCACAGAGAGGGTATTTCAGATTTTAATTAATCCTAGGTTAAACGTAAAAAGTGTTACATAACCCGAGTTATGTTGCACTAAATCTTTTTCTAACTAGAAAATGCAAATAAAACTGTAATCAGAATAGCGCCTACTTTATTGCATTGTTAACAAGTCCATGCCTTTGTAATTATAAGATATCACTTACAATTATTATTTTGCTTTCATTAATTAAATGTTTACAAGCTACATTTGTAGTAATGTAAAACAAGTACTGTATGTTATGTTTGTTGATAATCTTACTAACAAGCCTTCACTGGGTGTACATTTATACAGCCACTGTTTGTGTTCATATTATGTACAATAATATTGAATTAATTTCATTTACAACGGCTAAACAAGAAGCAAACAATATATAAGTGTTACTAGCTTTTACCCTTATGTTCCTCACGTTGGAACGTAATGAAAGTTAATGTAAGTTAGATAAAAGAGTGTCCATGGAGTTCCTTGCCCATTCTTCTCCACAGAAATCTACGCTTTGGAATGTGCATGTACAGTACTTTCACAGTTATTATATCTTGTGTTATGACTGAGACTGTAGTACAGTTAATTTTTTTTTGACAATTCGAAAGTATTTGTAGTTTTTAGTAAAATAAATGCTTTTAGTTTGAGTTTACTATTAACGGCTCACGATACAGGTGACATTTCTAGTAGTTCTCTATCTTTTTTTTAAATAAAAAATAACAGTTTTAAGAAATTCTGACTTGCCAATAAATGAAAAACTACTTAAAACCAGCTTAGCTTAGTTGAAAACCAGCGTCAGGCATCCTGTGGCCTGGCTTTTTGCTGAACTGAGCCTATTTGGCACAGCCGTGAGGCACACGGTACCTACTTTTGTGTCCTTCCTTTTTCATTGTCTCGTAAGTTTTCAATGTAATTGTGTGCTTGGCTGGCTTGTCAAATAAACTTATTTACTTTCTTCTTCTTTTTTTCTAAAAATATTCAAAAGTGACGAAATTTTACCTGCCCTTGCCTAAAAACAACCAATATTTTACTCGCGCGACTTACTCCAAACCACTCGTATAGGCGACAACCCTAACTCACCACCTTATCCACCGCCGTCGATCTCAAGTGTCACTAAGAGGCTTTCGAACGCCGCTAAAAGTACCGCGAAGTACCACGGAGTGCCATGAGATGTCGCTAGTACCATCGACAACGGTGAAGCATGGCCTATCTTAGTCTGAGATGTTCTTAATGTGAGATAAGGAGGATGCTGTGCTGGGCATATTATATTGTTTAGAGGGAGATTTTGAGCACGTTTTTCGATAAAAAGGGGTGTGTTTTAAAATGCAGTTAAAAATTGTAGTGTTGAAATTTTTCATGAACGTCGAGCCAGGGAATTTTATCGAAACTAATACATCATCATCATCTGCCTGCCATTTTCCCAACTACGTGTATATTGGGGTCGGCTTCCAGTCGAACCAGATGCAGCTGAATATCAGTATTTTACATGGAGCGACTGCCTATCAGACCTCCACAACCTGGGTAATACGATACTTCATGGTGAGACTGGTTGTCAGGCTTTTAAAGCTTCTGACTAACAGTAAGGACTGGCAACGATCTACAAATGACAGCCGGGATCAACGGCTTTACGTGCTTTCCGTGGCAAGGAGGAAACTCGCTATGATAGAAGGTCACTCATCCACAGACCAACCTCGGCAAGCGCGGCTTAACCCGAAAAATCAGCCTTAGTGGCTGTAATTATTTAGCCACGAGTTCCTCAAATTAATACAATACTAGTTTTAATATTTAACGTGAAAGTTTGTGAGTATGTGATCTCTTTCACACAAAAACTGTTGAAAGAATTTGGATGAAATTTGGTATACAGATAGTTTATAATCGTGATTAACATATAGGATATTATTTATCCCAGTAATACGTTCCTGTAGGATAATTTTCACATCCGGGCGAAGCCGCTTGCAACAGCTAGTATTATAAATTCGAAAGAAAGTTTGAATGCTTGTTTACTTTTTCACGCCCAAACCACTGACAAAAATAATAATAGCGTTCAAGTTTTAAATAATAGATGGCGCCACATGTACGATCTGATTTGAATGGCAAATTAAAAAACGACCTCTAGAAAAACACAGAAAATTGAAAAATAATCTTTGAATGAAAAGTTATTACTGGAAGTCGGTGTTGAATTGTAACCTCCTTCTTTTTCGAAGTCGGTTTAAAATAAATGTGAGTCTAGCCGCGGGTAAAAGCTAGTACAAAATAAAGAAAAAGTACTGAAAAGTTACTTGAATCGAAAAAAAAGAAAAAACAACTCAAGAACAGCTTATTTGGAAGTTAAATTAAAATAGGATTATGGTAATCTTAGCTTAGCATTTTGTTTCATTGTCCATCTTTTTATACAACATCTTTTTTTACAAGAAAAGATAGGTAATTCTTTATCTTTTGTACGTTTTCACGCCTCGTCGGTCTAGTGAGTACGTACGTACGTAGCTAAACATGAGTTTCTAGGTTTGATTCCAAGTTGAGACAGTTTCAAACTTAACCATTATACATATGGGACTTAAATAAACGTAACAGGCACAAAATGAATGTATCTTAAGTATATTTCTATCAATAAAATGCTTTTGTGAGGAATATTATGAATGCACAAGGAGTAAATGATACGGTGACGTCTGATAGGAGAGAATGGAAGAAGAAAACGTGTTGGGAAGGGCAGGAAGATGATGATATATCTAAAAATGCTTGGAGCTTTAACTTTACTGAAAAAAAGAAAAGAAGCACTGTTTAAAAAAAAAACGTAAAAATAGTCGTGACGTTATTTATAACTTCACGTTAAAACTGTCAAAACAGTCTTTCTTAAAACAGTTCACTGCATGTTTCACCCTACGTACCAGGCTGCCATCATTCTTAAAGAGCTATTCTTTCATTAGAGTACTGACGTAAGGAGACAATAAATTCTTTGGAAGACAAATTAAAGATCTCATTACGCGAGACGAGTCACATGTGAATTAAAGACAATAGAATTTAACATAATTGAATTTCGGAGGACTTTTTGAATTTAATAAGAGACCTGTTAGTGATGATCGTTTGTTTTCTATGAGAATGGAGGGCTTTGATCCTCATACAGCTCGTCCTTTATTAATTTTTTTCACTTACTAGTAACGTTTTTTTAAAAAAATTAGGAAAGAAAAACATTTGAAAGTATAAACAATAGTAGCCCATCAGTATCGGGAACAGAGTGCAAGCTACCGGCGATCAACGTTCCAAAAAAAGGAACCTCCTTACAATGCGCGCCGTGTCCAGAAGAACTGCTATCTGAATCATTTCCTTGATCCAGCTGCCTAATAAGAGTCTCCATAGATGTTGGTCCAGACTCTTGGCAATTGGCTATTTGACAGTAGCTATAAAATACTCGTACAAATATAATTAGTCCGTTATTTAGAGTATTGAAAAATAACGGACACGTATTTTTTCTTTTGTAAAATTAATGAATATTCACCAAAATACAACGCATCAAAACTCGAAAGTGGGGGCTCGTGACGTCAGAATTCAATAAAAATTGTAGTAAATAGTGGCGTTTTTTAATTTTGAAAGCATCGTATCTCCATCAATGTTGGTTTACGAAACAAAAGAAAAAATGCGGGTCGAATGTTTTTTGAAAATCTAAGTGACGGACTAATTAGAATTTTTCAGTCAAATAGCCAATTAAGCCATGAGCCGACACGACTATCGGCACTTTTGGGGTCGTGTATCGACACTCTGGTGCGTGGTCTCCATTTGAGAACCTTACGACCCCTTCGGCCATCAGTTCTGCTATATGGCCTGCCCACTGCGACTTTAAATTGCTAATTCGTTGAGCTATGTCGGCAACTTTAGTTCCTCTACGAATCACCTCGTTTTTTATATTAATTTACCCAGGGTCTCAAAATAAATGAAAATCTTTCTCTCTACCTACCTACGTCAATCGTTTCAAACTCTCCTCCGCTGACTTACCCAGTGACTCATCCTGTAAGTCTGTGTAAATACAGTTGGTTTATTTTTCTTCTTGCACTGATTTATAAATGATATTTCTATTTAAATAATAAACATCATCTCAGTAACGGTACGGTCGGCAACGAAAGTCTAACCGACTTTCGTTATCGTTACACACTTGAAATAAAAAAAAATGGTTAATTAATTGTTTGTCAGTATTTAAAAAAAAATGGATCCCTTAAAACAATAATAAAAAACCATAGCTATATTGTGCGTGTCTTGATGTGCTTGATGCTTGGATGACTAATATTGTTATTGTACATGGAGCGACTGCCTATTTATTTTTTGAAGTGAAAACTTCTTTAGCGGCGTTGAGCACTTTTCTGTAATGGGTATAAAATCTTAAACTCGCGTCAGGACACGTGACCCTGACCGAAAAAGCGTAGGACGGCGCAGGGCGCTTGCGTGAATGTTCGTGTGACTTTATTACTTTTAAAGAAGTTTGTATGCTGGATACATTCGTTGCTAGGTAACATTGTTTATAAAAGATGTACGTCACATTGGAAAATCATTGAAATAAAAAGTCAACCATTTTTGCGAGTTTTACTAAAATCTGTTCACAAGATATTTCCAACAATTACTATTCAAGTTTTCACTTCTGCCGGCACTCCCAGAGTGCAACCCGTCGTTTTTAGGGTTCCGTACCTCAAAAGGAAAAAAACGGAACCCTTATAGGATCACTTTGTTGTCCGTCTGTCTGTCCGTCCGTCTGTCAAGACCCTTTTTCTCAGGAACGCGTGGAGGTATGAAGCTGAAATTTATATCAATTACTCAGGTCTACTGTCCCTTGAAGCTGTGAAAAAATCAAACTTCTAAGCCAACGCAATCAAAAGATACAGCCGTTTATGCCGCAAATTTTCGACACTTGCAAGGGAATCAAAACCTACAGGGTGCTTCCCGTGAACTCAGAATCTTGAAATTTGGTACGAAGCAACGTCTTATAGCATAGATAAAGAAAAAAATACGAAAACCATAAAATTTTAGTTACATCACATAATATATATTTTTTAATAATTTTAAACTTACTACCCATTTCCTCATAAACGCGTAGAGGTATTAAATTGAAATTCATACCAAATACTCAGGTCTATAATACCTTTAAGCTGTAACAAAATCAAACTTCTATGTCAACGCAATCAAAAGAAACAGCAATTTAAGCTGCATATTTTGAAACTCGCAAGTACTCGCAAGGGAATCAAAACCTAAAGGGTACTTCCAGTCGACCTAGAATCTTGAAATTTGGCATGAAGCAACGTTTTATAGCACACATAAAGGAAAAATTCCGAAAACCTTAAATTTTTAGTTACATTACAAAATATATAAACTTATTACTTTTTTCCTCATGAACGCGTAGAGCTATCAAGTTGAAATTCATATCAAATACTTAGATCTAATTGCCTTTAACCCGTGAAAAAAATAATTCTAAGTCAACGCAAAAGTACAACCATTGATACCACATATTTTGAAACTCGCGCGATTGTCGTAATGAACGAACTTTGTAAACCTTGCAGGTTTGTACGGAACCCTCGGTGCGCGAGTCCGACTCGCACTTGGCCGGTTTTTTATTTTATTTTACTATTTATGTACACACAATATACAACACAGGATAATTATAACATAA
This sequence comes from Agrotis puta, assembly GCA_943136025.2. Taxonomy (NCBI): domain Eukaryota; kingdom Metazoa; phylum Arthropoda; class Insecta; order Lepidoptera; family Noctuidae; genus Agrotis; species Agrotis puta. The sequence continues at coordinate 8,181,324 of OW964196.2, forward strand.
AACAAGGGTACTGCTTATTTCTATAGAAATTTCTGTCAACAGACCCGCGAAAGGAGAAATGAAAAAGAAATGTAGACTATAGTGTGTGAGAGGAGAATAAAACCGTAAATAAGTGGATACCTAACCTATAACATACGAATAAATAATAAATATTAACACTAAATCGCCTGTAATACGCCTATCTGACTTCCACAACCCAGTGACTGAGTAATACGATTCCCTTTGCTATGACTGGTTGTTAGACTTTTGGGCTATTTATGAAGAAGATCTATAAATGACAATTTATTTTCTAAATGATAGTTTCAGCAGTACCTAAAATTTTTACGTTGTTTAGAATAATAACGCAGTTAGATCACGAAAAGCAATTTTAAAAGCGTGTATTAATAGACCTATCTATAATATACTTTCAGTCATCATTAAAAACGCTGGATTTTGCGCTGGTCACGTACAACTAAAAAAAAGAAACAGAACTGTCAACGGAAAAATGAAAATGTCATCCGACTTTCGTTGCTAACTGTACGCAGATAAAAATAGTCCCGTCTTTGGTCGACACGTACGCAATGTGCGTCAATTTAGTTAATTTATCTCTTATTATATTTTTTATACATAATTTCGACATGTAATTCGCTTCTGGATGTTTTATTAAATTATCTAGTTATTTAGGCCTGCGTTTCGTAGACTTTTATTTTGACTGCCTGTCTGATTATGTTGTTTTTTTTTTTGCTAAGAAACCGTACAAAATTGAAAAAAATGTCAACTGTAAATGCTAAAGATGCCTCCCTGTTGAAAGGTAGGCCCATATTATTAGGGTTACGATTATAATTCAATGACCATTTATATAGACTCTTCAAGTTATGGATGAACTCACCCTTAATTTAGCTTATTGTGTAGGCATTTCGATTAAATGTTGAAAAACGTACCTGAAACCAAAAAATATGTGAATTAGTTACAGTTTATTCATTAACAGCAGATTAAAAAATATATCTTGTAAAAAAGTTACGCGTCTCTCTGTTCAGACACGCTAATCTCCGAAACCAAGATGACAATAAAATTTTATGAACTTTGTCTCATACTATCTAATACCTTATTTTAACATTGTGATTGTAACAACAGAAATGTTTTAAAAGAGTAACCATGGAGTTTCTTGTCGGTTCTTCTCCATGGAAATGTCCTTGTCGAACCGAGCGCCTGTTGGAATGATTTTCTTTTTATTTAGAAATGAAAAATGAAGCTTCTAAAAAGTACTACCATAAATGTGTTAGTAACAGACACAATGTTCCACAGAGCCATGCTCAATTAAAGCTCAAGTTGCCATACTTAGATTGTCAAGAACAATATTAATTAATTAATGCACATTTGCACAATCTTCATTACTGAGCCATGATGGTCCATCGTGTACTCGATCGCATCTGTTTATCCCATCAGCCGTTATATAAACTGCGCGTGACGTCACCGCGCGCTATTAATATCTGCGCGGGAGTTGATCGATACGCGCTGCTTTAATTACGAGTTTGATAGAGATGGGACAAGGATTTGTTTTGAATTATATTTCTTTGGTTAGTTTTCGTTCGATTATTTTTTTAATTTGATTTTCTTCAGCGATTTCTTGAAGCTTCTGAAGTGTGTTCATCAAGCAAACTAGCTGTTTAGATATTAGCTTAGGTGAAATGTGTTCATACTGTGGATCTCCCAGCTATCGGCAGAATGATCATTTAAGAAGACTTCATCTTCCTTTCTTACATCTTGCTTATTGGAAAAAATAGTCCTTTTAAGAATGGATCGTTTTAAGATTTGTTTTTTTTTTTTTAAGAAACAGGCTTTTAAGAATAAGGTATTTACAGAATTAGGCTTTTTGAAAATTGGGCTATTTCATAATTAGGCATTTCCAGAAATAGGTATATACAGAACCAGGCATAGAGCGAATTAGTCCTTTTCAAACGGATTTTACGAATTGAGCAATTAACAACTTTTGCTATTTTTAAATAAATTATTACTAACAAAAAAAAAAGTAGGAATGTGTACCTAATGACTACAAACGAAATATTTCCAAAAAAAAGCACTAAATATATTCGATTCTGTAATTCCTCAATTCCGCAGGCAGGTATTTCCTCACTGCTACCAGGGTGACATGAACAGACAGGTGGTCGGTACTCACAGCTGATATATTGCGAACATTAATTAAACATCGCCAGCGTTAGAGACTAATTGGCTGTCTGCTAATTATAAACGAAGTAGCGCTATAATATTTAGTTTTGATTGCTTTGATAAATAAAAACTAGGTATTTGGTAACCATCATCATCATCGGAAGACGTCCACTGCTGAACATAGGCCTTCCCCTTACACCGCTGCGCCGAACGACAATTCGCCACTTGCATCCATCGGTTGCCCCCGACTCTGACGACGTCGTCGGTCCACCTAGTGGGAGGCCTACGCTGCTTCTTTCGCTCCGTGGTCGCTTCTCCAGAACTTTTCTTCCCCATCAGTTGGTGTTACCAATAGGAGAAATATAAATGTCTAGGTCGCAGAATTGTCTAAAGAGGTAACTGTAAAAGGCTATTGAAAGAAGATGGTGAATATTAGTCAGCACTAGTCTGGTCTTCCACCCAGGGTGTATGTCTAGGGCGGGAGGACTCATTTGATGATTTTTCCTCCTTAAAAAACCGGCTAAGTACGAGTTGGACTGTAGAGAGCCAAAGCCTGCCGGGGTCGCGGGACTAACGAATTACCGTGACCCCCGGTACGTAAAGGGCTATTGAAGGACACCGTGGATTTTAGTCAGTACAAGACTGACAGTCCCTCCCGCCCTGCCCGGGGTGGGAGGACTCATTTGATGATTTTACCACGCAAAAAAAAAGTACGAGTTGGATTCGACATCATCCGTGAAAATTACAACAGCCTAACTATAACGGTTTATGAGATAAAGCAGTGACAGACGGACAGCGGAGTCTTAATAATACCGACTCGTTTTACCCTTTCGGTACGGAACCCTTAAAATGGCCTCATTTTTGCTTCTGGACTAGAAAATGTGGGCAAGAGCGAACCATAACAAAATATAAAGTACAATACTAAATATGACTTATAGTGTGAAAAATTGTCAAAATTTACATGAAAGGAAACTTTTTCGAAGTTAAACAGTCTTCTGCCTAAACCATTCGTAGGATCAGGCAAATTCGGGCACGCCGCAATCGCGGCGGTAAGACCCCTCCTTGAGGAGTGGCTGGAGCTCTCGCGCCCGGCATTGGTCGAGGCCATGCTGCGGGGCGAGACGGAGTGGGAAGCGGTCGCCTCCTTCTGCGAAGCAGTCATGCTCGCGAAGGAGGAGGCGAGCCGCGTGAGGGGGAGGACGGCGTCCTCCCTCCACCCCAGCCGCAGTGGTGGACGCCCACGGCGTCGGACGTCGCAAGACGATCACCGGCCACCGTAGGCGCGGGCATGCGGGCGGCGAGTAATGGGCGACTCGCTGTCCGACCATGAACCATGCCCGGGTCGACGGCGCGTTGTGTTCCACGCGCGCCTCAAGGTGTGTCAGCATAATGACGGGGCCTGTAGAGGGCCAAAGCCTGCCGGGGTCGCGGGACCAAGGGATTACCGTGACCCCGGTACGTAAAAGGCTATTGAAGGACACCGTGGATTTTAGTCAGTACAAGTCTGACAGTCCCTCCCGCCCTGCCCTGGGTGGGAGGACTCATTTGATGATTTTACCACGATAAAAAAAAAGGATCAGGCAAATTATGATGAACTACTACTTCACTAATTAACTCTGACCACAACTCGGTGTCTGTACGCATAATAAATCTAATAATACTCGGCCTCCACGGTCCGATCGGATAATTAGTGTTATGTTGTCGCGTCACCGCTTCGAACGACGATTTAATGTGCGTGTACTAGATTTAGGACAGACAAAAAATGTCTTATATAAAATTCATGCCTATGTCCCACGAGAGCACCGTCACGTCGGAACTGTCGGCACGGTTGGCGAAGTGGTTGAGTTGTAGACTGCTGCGGAGCGTGTCGTGGGTTCGAGCTCCGCACGGAACAAATATGCCTACATGTATAGCCTACAGGTAATTGGTGTTATTTCCTATGGATCCCATTTCCGGGTTTGGATGTTTGTGTATGTGAGTTTCTATTTTTGTAAACCCACGAAACAGGAGTATTCTGAGTGTGGGACAACGTTTTTTTAAATAAAGGAAAAAGAAGAGCAGTCAAAACCAGGGTGTTAATGCGTTTAAATGGATCAGCTCGGACGGAAAACAAACATTGCGTTAAAATATTGCTGGGAAACTATTTCTTTCTTGGTTTTACTTACATTGAATAGTACAGAAGTCATGGAAGTATCTAAAGTTTAAAACTTGTAAAAAAACATTTGTTTCAAACTGTTTGAAACAAAACAAACTTTCACAAAAATGACTCTTAAATGCGTTTCAACTCGCTTCCATTTCGTTCATGCACTACAACATTATCTAGGCTTCCACGCGACTGAGCTAGACGCAGCCATGCGAGGTTATCGACACTAAACAATGATATTGTGGGTAGTTTCAAACTTTTTGTAACACGCAGATGCAAAAAAGAGGTGTTATAGTGATCCTGACTTTTTTGTTTCATTCTGTACATTGATTGATAGCTTCGGGGTTTTTGGCTTCCTGACCGTCTGTAAAGTACACCGTGATCCTGGAGCGATCATGGCAACTGAAGGAACTGAGTGGATGTTTAGTCTGTAAGAGTGATAGTAGTAGTAGACAGACAGAAGATGGAGATCAGAGAAGCAGTCGCTCCATGTAAATACTGGTAAAGAAAAAAAACAGATTTATAGCCACACACAGGACTGACCAAACAAAATTACATAAGAAAAAAAACAAATTCTATTAAAGAAACACGAAACGAAAAAATAAAAATAAACAATTTAGTCCTGTACGAGGAGATTTATTTTGGGGCGGTACGAAGTTTGCCGGATCAGCTAGTCGCTAAAAAAAAACTGGTAGACTGAGATGATGATGATGAGGCTAGTGATAGATAAGACTAATGATGACGAAACCAGATACATTTTGTGAAGGAAATCTTTTATCTGCATGGCATAATGTTTACTTGTCATTCATAATTGAAGTTTATTTGTCTTGGACAAGCGAATAATTTTGTTTATTATCAAAATTACGATCAAAGAGCGTCGCCGTCTCGGCTTATTAATTTTATGATGTCTCTATTTTAAAATCAGATTGAAAGCACTCTGTGTTTTGAAATCTCGAATAATGAAAATAATTCAGTCACCCAGAGGAATTTGATTATGATATCACCGGTGATGAAGATGGGATCCGTGATGAAGTCAAAAATTTATCAAAATTAAATTATTAACAGTATTGTATTAAACCAATGATCAGTGGTCCACTTTGGCCCTGGATCGTGAAAACTGGAAGTCATGGGGAGAGGCCTTTGCCCAACAGTCGGATGAAGTAGGCTAGCAGTATCACTATCAGTACTGTTTTAAAGAGAAATAAAGATCCATAACAGAACACTGGACATCTGTGCCCGAACTAGCCTTATATGCGCCCAATACGAGCTTCATTAACTGCCCCCTGGTCTGACTTATTGTGGTCCTGCGGCCGTAGAGACAGAGCTATACAAGTCTTCTAGCGCCACCTCGTTCACTCACTGAAACAAGCCTGGTTTTAAGATCATAATACGGACCCTGGTCTGGCCATTTCTGCGCCCCTTGATACGTCCTGTGCCTGGGCACCGTTGGTACACCTTGGTTGCTATCGACCTTAGTCTCTAACCAATCAACGACTGTATTTGACAGTCCGAGTCTTAAAGATGTTGTACTGCTTTTCTCGCCCCTTATGTTGCAAAATTCCCAATTCCCAATCGAATTCCAATCATAACCTAGCAAAAACAAGTGTATTGGTGTCAAGGGTGTAAGATCTCCGTTCCTCTGGCACTTGATCGCGGCAATAAATCAGCAGTCTCAACTGTGTTTATGAAATATTGCGAAAGAAATACGATCGGCCGGCGCCGCACTGGAGACGTTACTTTAAATGTGCTAATATTTATGTTGTATTAAGTTTCTTGTGGGTCATTTTCTACCGCTATATTTCGTCTCCCTGCTTCTCCCTATGTTGGGTTTGGCTTCCAGTCGGACAGGATGCAGCATCAGAATATCAGTATTCTATATGTAGCGACTGCCCATCTGACCTCTCCAACCCAGTAACTGGTAATACGATATCCTTTGGTAAGGTTAATAGACTTTAGAGCTTCTGACTAACAGTAACGACTGTCAAAGTTCTACTAATGATAGCAAGGGACGAACGGCTTTACTTGCTTTCCGAGGCACAGAGGAAACTCGCTATGATAAATGGTCACCCATCCACAGTTCAACCTTGGCAAGCGCGGCTTATCCTTTGATCTACATTTCTAAGTTTAACAACAATTTAGTAGGACAAAAAATAAGATGGTGGTGATTTTGAGCTTGTGAATCCGAAGAAATTTTTATTTGTGATTGATTAACGTAATCTCTCTCAAACCGACAAAGTATAGGTTGTCATGTAGTTTATTTGTAAGGCCTATTTTGTCCCACTCTTGGACAAAAATTTCCTCATTCCTTCCACTCCTCTCGATGGTAAGCTAATTCATGAAACCGAGACGAGACAAAGAGACCCAGTTGCGGATCGTTCAGATGAAAGAAATTTTCCCTCCGTCTAACTAATAAAGGCTTTCAAATAAAATTACCAGCATCTAACCTATTTCCACACGCGAACCACAAAACGTTCCCCAACCGCATTGTGTAAAATAATTTAATAGTACTAAATTATCACCGCGGCCATATTGGCAGAATTCAATAGAACGACCCCCTTAGGCATGCAAATTACTCTGTGACACATATAGGTATGTATATCTTCATTCTTGTACCGAATGGGGGGTAAGTAGAAGCTATGAGTCAGGTTATTCACTGTTTCTAAAGTAAAACCGGCCAAGTGCGAGTCCGACTTGCAGTATGAACAGTTCCGTACCATCATCATCTGCCTGCCTTTTCCCAACTATGTTGGGGTCGGCTTCCAGTCGAACCAGATGCAGCTGAATATCAGTATTTTACATGGATCAACTGCCTACCTGACCTCCACAACACAGTAACTGGGTAATACGATACTCCATGGAAATACTGATTGTCTGACTTTCGAGCTTCAAACTGTGGTTAATGACTGTCAAAGATCTACAAATGGCAGCCTGGACCAACGGTTTTACATGCATTCCGAGACACGGAGAAAACTCGATATGATAAATGGTCACCCATCCATAGACCAACCTCGGCAAGTGCGGCTTAACCTTAAAGATCGAACTGTGCCGCTGTTATTATTTAGCCACGAGCTCCTTACCATTATCTATTAAAACGGCAAAAAAAACACGTTTGTTTTATGGGAGCCTCTTAAATATTTATATATATTCGGTTTTTTTTTTTGCATTTGTTGGTAGAGCGGCAACAGATATACATCATCTGTCAAAATTACAACTGTCTAACTATCACGGTTCATGAGGTATAGCCTGGAGACAGACAGACCGACATCGGAGTCTTATTAATAGGTTTTACCGTGTTACCCTTTCGGTTCGGAATCCTAAAAGGTGATAAATTCTCGCCCCTTTGTGCTGGTGGCTCCATCGTTAAGGGTAGTAAAGTAAGGAGATTGGATGTAAATCTTTTGCTCGACTGTGGCGCGGAGGAGGGTGCTGTGTTTGATTAGAAGGAGGTGGAAGGTGTATTTATGGTGATACTATTGCGTTTTCTATTGTGTGGCTGAATTTGGAGACGAAATTGAAAAGTTTCAAATCAAATCAAATCAAATCAATCATTTATTTGCTTTAAACATGGTATACAATGGTGTAAAATAAAATATAGTAAGAGTTCAAGCATGTTTAGCTAAGACACAACATAGCATGCAAATTTTTTGTTTTTACAAAATGTGAGAAAATTCAATTTTTCTTATCCATGAATTCTTTTAAGCTGTAAAAATTACATTCATTTAACCACTTGTACAATTTAACCTTTAATAGTCTACAGTTTAATGTTTTGAAGTGGCTTGGCATCTTATTGTAAATATGAACACACATAGCTAAGCAGTTTTTATTATATTTCGTAAGTCTAGGCAAATCATTTAATACTAGTTTATGAGGATCTCGTCTATTTCGAGGATTTACATCGTTAGCTGTTTTAAATAAATCTTTATTTTTAACTACAAATACAAATGTTTCATATATATTTTATGACTCTGTAATTTATTTGGCGTTGTTCACAGCAATGTAGCTTGTTTGTGGAAATAAAAAGAAAGAATTTTGTTTATTGAAATTCAAACTAATCAAAATAAACGAATATTTTAATGCCAAAATGACCTAACCTCAGCATAATGTCAGATGACAGCAGATCTTGAAGTATAAGCTTATAGAAAACCGTTTTATAAAACAAGCTGTTCGCCGCCGTGGTTTCACCTCCGCTGCACGTCTCTTATTCGTCATAGCGTGATGTTATATAGCCTACTAGCACTTTGCCCGCGACTTCGTCCGCGTGAATTACGTACTTTCCTAATTCCCCCTTTTCACCCCCTTAAAGGTTAAATTTCCAAAAACCCCTTCTTAGTGCTCCCCTACATTATAATAGGAAGCCGTGTGCAAAATTTCACATTCCTAGCCCCAGTAGTTTCGGCTGTACGTTGATAACTCAGTCAGTCAGTTCTCCTTTTATATTTTTATATATATAAATAAATATATAGATAGATAGCCTTCCTCAATGAATGAACTATCCAACACAAAGACATTTTTTCGATTCTCATCAGAAGTTTCTGAGATTTATCCAAACAAAATTTTGAACTTTGTAATATTAGTAGAAATATCTTTTTTTTACCCATTATTTGATTACGTTGTAAAATTATTCAATGAGACTTGTACTAACTAAAATCCACAATGTCCTCCAATAGCCCTTTACGTTCCGGGGCCACGGTTACCTGATAAGAGAGTCCCGCGACCTTGGTTTTACCCATAATTTTGATAATTTATTTTCAATTTTCTGGTCAAATTGAGTGAAGAATAGGAACTAAAGCTTTTTTTAAAGTGTTGAGATTTCTTCACCTTTAATTTTTATAGAAACACAAACCAACTTAGTTTGACACTGTATACCACCATCGACTTATTCACTAATCCAGTAAAAACAAGACCGCCCATCATATTTTTTCCCAAACCAGTCCATTTAGTGCGCCATATCTCAAAAACTACTAAACAGCGGTCTGCCCATCCATCTTGTAAGCTATGCAGTGCACCGCTCTATTGTCTCTGCCCCACCCGGCCGGTATGTGGATGATGAATGGTCACTCATGGCTGGCATGTTGGCTCGATGCAGTTATGGTGGACCTTTTTGGAGGCTTCGGGAGAACTCGGGCGATATCGGAAATAAATTATGATATGGCTCTTTTCCTAGGAGCTGAAGAATGTTTACCATAGAAGTTTTAAGTCTGACTAGCTTTCGTTTGAGGCTTTGGTCATCTTGAAGTCGAATATTTTCTAAGAAGAAACTTAAAAGTTTACATAATATTTCTGTTGAGTAATTTAAATTTCCGACATAATTAAAATATTTGCGTTGCAATGTACAAATTGTCATCTTTTTTTTTCGCGATAAAATCATCCAATTCTGCGTAGGCAGAAGGGACTGTCGACTCGTTCCTTTAATAGTCCTTAACGTTCCAGGGTCACGGTTACTTATTTAAGGGTTGCCATCTGTCCGTGTTACCCCGGATTTGTCCTAGTTTAGAGAGGGCATCCAGAGAGCGTCCGGGGTGGGCTTCATTTGTAGTCTGGGTTTAAAAAATTTAAAGACGCCCGGGCCGCGACACACGCACACGTCATTGTCGTTGATATTCACACAACGTTACACCCTACCCCTCCCGACACTGTTGCCACGGTGCATACTTCGATTCATGTCCGGGTTTTGGACTCTAAAATCTGGGGTTTTCACGCGTCATGTCCTGGTTTCCAAATTTAAGAGATGGTAACCCTAACTTAATTAGACAGTCGCGTGACTTCTGCAGGCTTTTGGCCTCCTATGGGGACCCGCCAGACTCATGATAGCTCTTTGAGGCGCGCGTTGAACACTACGCTTTGTACTAAGTAGGTTGTAAGGTAATCGTAAAAGCCACAGCCGCTGTTGCAAGATGGTCACAAAGCCGTGATAAGTGTTTAATAACCGGCAAACGACACAAAAATATGATCCGCCACGCTTTTACATTGTAACTGGAGTTGTAACGGTGCTCAAGAAGTATTTTATTACAGAGACCTTGTACGTAATTAAGTTGTATTCACTTTTATTCCCGAGAATTATTACCGTACTACCTACTATTTGTAAGTTGTTTATGAGGAGATTGTGGCCAAATAATAAGATCAAAACTTTCTTTTATAATGATTTTCTGTGGAGAGAAATCCTGTGATCTCCGGATTCAGTACTGAATCCGGTCGTAGATTCAAATACTGCTAGAAGTCGAATTGTTCCTTTCCACCTTTTTAAAATTCGCGACGCATGTGTTAATGCGTATAATATTTTAAAATTTCTTTCAGTTTCCAAATTAATAAAATTGAAACATCCGTTTTTAATATCAAAATAACATAATTTTACTATAATTATCTTATTGGAAGTTAAGATACCTAGTACTTTAATTGAAGCAAAGAATTTATGTTCGTTTTTCCGAAACATCTGGACTGTTTTTGATCGCACTTTCTCTTGTAGAACGCTGATGGTATTAAGGAGTAACTGAATACTTACAATTTTACAATAACCAAAACATAGAGCAATGATAGTAGCTAGTTCAAAAATAAGTTTATAAAGGTTACACTTAGTACGACATAGAATTGAGAGCCATTTGAATATTATTCCCCCATAAAACTCATCGTCATGTCAAATTGAAGAGGATTACATTTTTTAATTAAAGTTTGTGTTCAACGACAGTTGCTCAGTGAGCGGTGTCGAAGACCTGGTTATGTGAACTTTAGACCGTGACCTTTTGTTCAATGTAAGAAAGAAAGAATAAGTTTTATTTGACGTCAGATCATGTTCAACGAAATGGGTACGAATGCTTGAAGATCTACTCCTTTTACGGATGAAATTGTTAAGAAATGTCACTAATTTGAAATAAAATAAAGTTTACATTTTCTTTTTTAATAATTTAGCGGTAGGCTCGCGTTTCATCACTATCTCGCCTGATGGTAAGCGATGATGTGGTCGACGGTGAAGCACGCTTGACTAGAAGTAACCTATTCACTCTTGACTTGAAGACCACAAAAAATCTAAATAATAACCCAAATTAGCGAGTTGTGTTTGTTTCAAATACACGTTGACTGAATGAAACTAAGTTTTAAGCTAGTGTAGGACTTATGGTCGCGGGACTGTACGAATTACCGAGACCCCGGAACGTAAAGGGCTATAGAAGGACACCGTGGATTTTAGTCAGTACGAGTCTGACAGTCCCTCCCGCTCTGCCCTAGGTGGGAGAACCCATGTGATGATTTTACCACGTAAAAAAAAAAGTGTTGGACTTATAAGTCTCTAGTCGATGAATCCAGTATCAGTTGTTGCAATTTCAAGTTAGTTTACTTTTACTCAAAAACGGTATTTCCACCATTTTCAGGTGAAAACCTGCGCTTTTATAAATCTTACTTTAAAAAAGATTTTGCTCTCAAAACGGTGAAAAAAAAAACGGGTTTTGGTGAGGAAACCGACAGGATATGTAATGAACCCAAAAATTGTAAGATATGTGATATCTACATTATGGATTGTGGCCCACTCCTTTTGAAAGGGGAAGGCTAGCAATGAGAACATTTATAGTTTTTGCTTATGTTCAACATTTAAAACGTTTCTTCAATATTGAACATTCAAACTATCGAAACCTCCCTTTATCTCCTTCAATTCTTTGTCTAATAACCCCCTATAACTCCCCTCCATACGTCACCCCAGACAGTTATATCTAATGAATGAATACCCCGCCATTGTGTCACACCCTGTATAGGACAGCGGCCGTTTGAACACCCTGTATTGTAGTCAAACTCAATAATTTTAATGGTTTTAGTAGGCTGTGATTTATAGAGCAGAAATATCTTCTAATTGTTTTGTGTGAATTATATTATTATGGGTTTTAGGCGACAAAAGTGGCTGGGATACTGAAATAAATTGTTTGTCTATAGTGTATTTTGTACTTGTAATTTACAATGTACATAATTGTACAAAATGTGTTTTTTTTTTTCAGCGGTGATATCGGCCCCGACTTGCTAACAGTAGGTCGTGGGTTTGAATCTAGCCAAGTACACCACCCTTCTTAAAACGGTGAAAGAAAACATCATGAGGAACCGGCATGTCCTCTAACCAAATTCTGGGCCAGCTTGGTGGATTATGGCCCACTCCTTCTCACATAGAGGCCTGTGTCCCAGCAGTGGGACAAGGTTAGGTCTCAATAGGTCATTGAACCTATTCATCATCTCCTGCCTATGTTGACGAGAACTTACATTACGTTATAATATCAATTTGGTTGGATGAAACTATCACGAGAATATAACAAGTAGAAATAAAGTTTAAGTACCTAAGTAGGTTTACTTAAACTGTACGAGCTAAGTATGAGAGAACGTACTTTCCAATTAAAAATCTCATTAAAATGTTGTAATGAACAAGTGATAGCGGCGTCGTAAAACATTTTATTAATTTATACTCTTTGATTACAAAATGTTTGTAACTAAGTTTTAAACGGAAAATATTGGATTTGCCATCATTTTCCGCCGGAAATCCTGGAAACGTAAAGAACTATTCAAGGAACACCGTGGAATTTAGTCAGTACAAGTTTGACAGTCCCTTCATGCAAACTCCTGTGTGCCAGAATCAACATCGGCGACCACCAAAAAAGCGTCGTGACTTTAAACTTCGACGAAGTCCCGGAGTTTTTTTTATCGTGGTAAAATCATCAAATGAGTCCTCCCCCTCCCACCCAGGGCAGAGCCGAAGGGACTGTCAGACTCGTACTGACTAAAATCCACGGTGTCCTTCAATAGCCCTTTACGTTCTGGGATCACGGTAATTCGTACAGTCCCGCGACCCCGGCAGGCTTTGGCCCTCTAGAGGGGGGCCCCGTCATTTTGCTGACACTCTTTGAGGCGCGCGTGGAACATTGGGATTAAATTGTCTTGAATCCTGCAATGAAATTAATCAGACAAGAGTATCGGAGGAGTAGGAAAATACGTGGTACTCCATTTGGCATCTCTATCATAGCTGAATTTTTGGATCGGCTAAACAAAATTCGAACTAAAAAATCGCGAACTAAGTAAACACATTTTCTGCCTCCCGGCTGTATACACATTATGTAAAAATCCTACATGTCATTTTCAGTGACAAACTGCCATTCTTTACAAAAACACACACAGGCCGAGTTTCACAACTTGCTAGATGATAAAACTTAGCCCTTGGTCACGAAATACACGCTCGAGTGACCCGTCTTGCGACTAGAACTGGAATTACAACAAATAAGAGAAGAATAGAAGTTGTTTTGGGCATGCCATGAGTTATTACGATGCGATAGTTTAGTTCAAAAATCTACAAATGACAGTCGGGATCAACGGCTTAACGTGCTTTACGAAGGAAAGGGGAAATGTGGAATGTAATGTACCCCATCCATGGACCGGTCCTTGAAGATTCATCTTGCGATTGTTTTTATTTAGCGACGGTACTCACACGAAGGAACAATAGAAACTCACTCGTAAGTCGCATTACCCGAGGGTGTGATCAAGGCGTTAGGTGATAAAACTTAAGCCTAGAACTTCCAATATTTGGAACCTAGTGCTTCCACATAAGACCTGGCACCTCGCCAGCCAGCGATGTCGTAAATTACTCTTTACGAGGGCCGCCGGTTCGAACCCGGACGTGGCGAACTTGTAGTTTGAGTTATTTTATTAATTTCTTGGGAAGTAAATTAAATGGAGTTTATTAAGCTTTTGTATAAGATGTTTTGATGGGTGCGACGTGTTGCAGGTGGCGGGGAAGTATTATTCAGTGATGGTGGCAAATTGTAGCTGCATGTGAAAGTAAGCCTTTATTTACCGGGCAAGGTGTGTTCTGAGAGCGGGAACAATATTGTATGTTCACTACGGAATACTAATTTACTAGCTGTACTGTGGTTTTGCTTAAATGTCTGCATTTTCTTTGCTTTTTTTTATTTGTTGCGTTAAGTTATTGGCAATGTAAGATCAGTAACAACAGTAAATGTATTAATTGTTTATTTTTTTTTAAAGATTTGTAGTTATTTCATTCGTTAATAAAATGAAAGAATATTGGAAACTGCAAAGACTATCCTTTTTTATCGTGGTAAAATCATCAAATGAGTCCTCCCATCCAGGGCAGGGCGGGAGGGACTGTCAGACTCGTACTGACTAAAATCAACGGTGTCTTTCAATAGCCCTTTACGTTCCGGGGCCACGGTAATTCGTGAGTCCCGCGACCCCGACAGGCTTTAGCCCTCTAGAGGGGGACCCCGTCATTTTGCTGACACTCTTTGAGGCAAAGACTATCCTAGTGTGAATTTAAAAAAAGAAGAAAGAAAGAAAAAACGCTTATTGGCACGTGCCACAAGTGGACACAGTATCACGAAAAGAAACAAAGAAAAAGAATTTAAAACTACACAATTTTAGAAGAGCCTTTATGTTACTTGAAACAGAAGCAATGCATAATTGATACTCTAAGTCTTTTTGGCGTGTCGATGCACTCAAATTGCATCCGACCAATACGTAGCTACCCGCACAACTTTGTCAATTGCCTCGTTCAAATCCTGGAAGGTGCAGGTGGTTGGTCATAATGGGCACGAAAGGAGGTGGGATATATCTCGTACAGAGGCTCCGCACTGGCATTGTGTTTGGGAAGAGTTTAGTATACCCCTTATGACCAGATAATTTTTACAGCAGCCAACCTGGGTTCGCAATTAAAATCCCTCTAAAGTCTGACAACCAGTCTTACCACGGGGTGTTACAGGGTTGTGGAGGTCCGATAGGCAGTCGCTCCATGTAAAATACTAATATTCAGCTGCATCTAGTTCGACTGGAAGGCAACCCCAATATAGTTGGTAAAAGGCTGGCAGATGATGATGAAATTGAATTAATTTCTCGTTTTGAACCCACTTCTAGAACAATACTCCATAACACAACTACACATACGTCCAACAACCGTCTTCAACTGCAACCTAACTTCATTTCTCAGTTCTGAAACTTACCAGCCTGACTATGAATAACTTGTGGCATTTAGTTCAGATCAATAGTCTACACTATACATATAGGTCAGTAAGAATAGGCTGTCCTATTTCTGGGACGTCAGACTGAGTTGGAAGTTGGGTTCAGATAGAAAATGCAGACAAATACCTAGTTTATATGTGAGGCTGAGGGTATATTTATGCTGTTGCCCTCTGCTTTTGACTATAAAAAGGCGGGGACATAGTTACGTGTCGTGGCGTGTCGTGACGTGCCCGAAACATATCAGTTGTATATGTTTGACGGCACGGTAAGCGATTGGACTGCTACGCAGCGTGTCGCGGGTTCGATCCCCGCAAGGAACAATTATTTGTTTCTTCAAGTAGTTGTTTCGGGTCTGGGCGTTCGTGTATGTGAGTTTCTATGTTTGTAATCACACACACGACCAAGGGAAATTCCTAGTGTGGAGAAAAGTAAAAAAAAACTTTCATAAATTTACATTTTAAGCGACACTTAAAAGTACGCACGTCACGACACGCCACGACACATTAGTATGTTTCAAAAACTAAAATTAAAACAACGCCATCTAGTGCCCGTCAGTAAACAACTAAAGGATTAAATCAGAATCACTTGGAGACTTTCTAACAAGTTGTAAGTAAAAAGTTCTAATATAAATGATTTTGTTGCCAAGGCCCTCGTAAGAAGCTTACTGAGCAATTGATTTGATTATCTTGAGATGAACTGTAATCTTTATTTAAGTCTCTGTTGATCGCAGTTTGAAAGCAACACAAATTGTATTGGAAATTGGGTTATTTAGTTTAGAAACGATTTTTAGGGTAATTCGAATGGAAAATGGTTTAGACTAATACTTCAAGTCAAATTTATTTTTGTTCATTGGTTTTAAAGCACTTTAACACTGCTTGTTTGATTATATTGGTATTAGTAGGTAGCGACCAAGGAGACTGGATAGGAGAGGTAATTGGATTATACAGATTAAAAACAAGCCGATTTGAGATTTATTTTGTAGAGTCAATTGATTTCATACTCAAACAAAACATGGTACCTATACGCAATGAAAAAGTACGCGATAGTTTTTCCGGTCGGTATAAACTGGCCCCAAGAAAATAGTAAGATTTAAGGTTTTCAGGTAAACATTCAACACTCAGTTATAGTTTTTTGCGTATTAATTTTGTTTTTGCTGTGTTTTGAACCGCAAAAAATCGTTAAGTTTTTCTTTTAATTAAGTGGTAGGTATAAGTACTAAAACCTTGTCATGTCTATTTGCAAAGTTTCCGTTCTACTAAAATTAATTACTTTACTCAAATGTGTAGGTACTTCTTACACGTGTAATAACTAATCTTTTCTGTAGCAGAACTTTGCCTGAATGAGCAGAAGTACGGCAAGATAAATATAACTTTTTCTCGTTTCCTGTAGTCTGAAAAGCAACTTTCAGTGCCTGCCAACTGTCTTCACCTACTTTGACAGGAAGTTCGGACATTATCAGAGCAACTTTTATAAGAGTGAAGTATTCGGAGAAACAACTATCGAGCCTACAGCATCATCATCATCTGTCTCTTTTTAACGAGGTGAAAATTTATTTTATTTGTTTGTAACGCATTCACGACTAATTCGCTGAATCGGTTTCATGATATTAGGTACAGAGATGGATGGAATTTTGGAATCGGTTAAAGGACTATTTCTTGCATAAAGCATTAAAGCTAGTAACTCATCAGATCCTCATTCACTTCACGAAATCAGAAAAACATCACAAACTAACTTACTACTTAGCAAAGAGCGAACAAATCACAGCGCTGTTTCTTCATACTACAACATTTTGGCAGCTCGCCAGTGCCCGCTAGAGGAAGTGGGTATGTGATAGATGACAAATGAGCCTTCCTTTTAATATTATTTATTATATTTACAACAATGAGAAAAGACCTTGTAAGGAATTAAAGAAATATTGACTAATAATGTCGTTTGTATTCATTCGTAAGGCTATTATATTTTGTTATCAATCGTACTTATGAACGCTTAACCTAACGAGGGTCGAGCTTGAAATTATACGTTACAAAGTTTGCTAAAAATATTACATTAGCAAGTAAACAAATTTTATACCGCACGCTATATCATAAGTCTCTTTTTGGGGTGGTAAAATTATCGAATGAATCCTTCCTGGAGCGGAAGGGACTGTCACATTATTACTCACTAAAAATCTACCCTGTACTGCCTTCCCTTTATGTTCCAGGGTCATGGTTACCTTTACACGCGTATATAAAAAGACCATCACATATAAATCGATTACTCAATTTCATCATCTGCCCAAACTTTTACCAACTATGTACTTAGGCTTTCAACCTGTCTAGAAAGAAGAAAGAAGAAAGAAAGAAAACTGTCTGGACGCAGTTCAATACTGTTATTTACCTGAAGCAATTACCATCGTATTAACCAGATTTAGGGGCTTCTGACTAACCTATACTATGACGTAACATCACCGCAAGAAGTTTAACAAATGGAATGACAGATTCCTAGAGTACTCCAAAAGAACGCAGGTTCAATTCCTGGTCGCAGTCGAAACTTGACTATCACGGATCTATTAATCCAAGGCAAATAGAGATGTCATTACGTAAATCACCATTCGTCTTCAGACGGACCTCAGCCTCGGCAAACGTGTCTTAGTCTTGGTAACTAAACAAGTGAACAGTTCATCTGCTGTTGCTTAGCCTCAAGCTAAGCTATGAATGAACCAATAAAAATATCAATTTTGTTTATAATTTATCAATATCTTCAGACTAGAATAGACTGCCTCTGTCAGTGTCACCTCTGACCTAAATTAGAGTCAAAAGCAATCCCATCTCAAATAAAAAGCCACAAAACCAAATGCCACAGTTTCCCCACAACCCAGTTATTACTAAAGCATTATACCCACAACATAAAATCAATAATTTCATTCCCTATAACCTAATAAACTGTAAGGTTTCATTATTAAGCCTGCAGTTCAGTCGAGCGCATACAATAGGTCTCGCGGCGGCTGCGACTAAACACTCGCGTTTGCACGTTACCGGTGGCTCGTCAGTACGTTAATGAGGTAATGTAGACGATGGCTTCGGTGTTGTGTGCAGTAGGTGTGTTGTAGCGTATATGTGACATAATGGACGTATGAAGAAACTTGGTACAGAATTTAAATTTGTTCCATTT
Source organism: Agrotis puta (assembly GCA_943136025.2). Taxonomy (NCBI): domain Eukaryota; kingdom Metazoa; phylum Arthropoda; class Insecta; order Lepidoptera; family Noctuidae; genus Agrotis; species Agrotis puta. Next base: position 8,199,754 of record OW964196.2, read on the forward strand.
CAGACCATATGGCTTTAATTGAAATTAATATGGAAAAGTTACCACTTTGGCAAATTATACATATTTTATTAAACTAGCTGTTGCCAGTGATTTCACCATATTAATCCAGTCTGTTGATCCGGGTTATAAACTATATGTGTAGATACTAAGCATCCAAATCAGTTCAGCAGTATTTGCGTTAAGGGCTCGTGAAGGACACCGTGGATTTTAGTCAGCAGTATTTGCGTTAAAGAGTGACAAACATCTAGTATGTCCATCCTGACAAACTTTCACATTTATATTATTAGGAAGATAAAACATAGTTAATATACGATTCTCTTCTTTGACATTGACATTTACGAATTATTTGGGAAACTCTAATGGGAAACGAAAGAAAATTTAATCCGACCTTTGAATGAAACTCATAACGAGCAGCAGTAGCTATAATATGCAGAAGAATTTCATCAGCGAAAGCGTTATCGAAAAACTCTCATAAAATTAACGAATGTAATCCGGCCCGCATACACACTCAATTATTTTGCAATATTGCATTACAGTGCAGAATTCCGATACAAAATGTCGGAGCTACTGTTTTATAATTAATTTTAAATAGCGATCGATCACAGGCCGTCCACACGCGCGCGACTTGTCGCATCTGCTGCGTGATTAACGACTTGTCGATAGATAATCGTGTCGCGCGACGTGTATCCACTAATTTGTGTTTAATATTTGTATTAGCGCCATCTGTTGGATGGCATTTCATAATTATGTGTGTAAAAGCTATAAAATTCCATAGGATTGTCTGCTTTCAAAATAAAGTACCTACTTCTTTGTTTGTCGAGTATCTCCGGATTTCATTTCAAATTCAAATGAAAATAATTTACATTATGATAGCAGGAAAGGCTCGCAAAATTTAATTTAAACGTCTTGTACCACATTTTATGCACATAAATAAATAACTCAGAAGAATTGTCTAGCCTGACCTCGTTAAAAATAGGACAAATGGAAATAGAGAACTTTCACAGTAAACCAAAGTATTTAAAACCAATAACGAATTCATCATTATAACCTCAAAAACAAATATAAACTGTCAAAGTTTACAGCTTTTCCGCGATAGATGGCGCTGTTCTAAATTTTATTGAGCAAAGTTCTTGAGACAAATGCATTACGGTAGATTCAATTAGAATCCGTAGTTTATTACAATATATGTCAAGTGTCGAGTTATCTGTCAAATCTTTATGGCATCATTGTCAAGAATGAGATAGTTAAGTGTTTGGAACCCGTTACGTGATTAAGTTTGGTCACAATAGAAAATAATTCACCGTAAATGCGTTTTGTGGGGAGAAATATGAATATTAGAGATTATGAGTTTGACCGAGTGGCCGGCTGGCCGATCATTATTGTTTTTAGAGCTCAAGGGCAATGACCGTTTGTAAGCACAATACGTGAAAAAATCCTGGTAAGTATGGAGCAAAGTAGTAAAAAGTTTTGAAAGTTGGTCACGACATTCCCCAAAGTGCCCGCTATCACCATTATTTTTTATTCAGCTATAGGTTCGCGTTTCACCACTATCTCGCCTGATGGTAAGCAATGATGTGGTCGACGGTGAAGCACGCTTGCCTAGAAGTAACCTATTTGACCAAATAGTATATTGCCCGTCTCTATCCTCTCCGTATCTTGATACTGTAACATCTGGTATGCTATCATTAAATAACACACAACTACCTAAACCTATAAATATAAAATCTTTAACCCATACATACTCAATATCAAGTACACAATTGTGTACAACGCACCTGCGACCGGTCCCTTGACAAAATGGCCGCTGCCAGCTCCTAACGACGCGGTCGTGAATATATAAGTACATAGCGTTAGTACCAGGAGCACATAGGCTCGTTGGAGATGTAAGATGTTGAAATATTTGGTGACTTAGCTTATTCTAAAGAAGATTTTTAAAGGCCACGTGAAAAACAGTGTTTGTCTGGCTGCTTATTTATTCGGCGCGGGGATCAAAACTACGACACATTGATAAACTACACATGATATTTTAAACTTAACTGAACAAAATATGAACCGCTTTTTCCCAACTATATTGGGGTTGGCTTCCAGTCACGCCGGATGCAGCTGAATATCAGTATTTTACATAGAGCGATTGCCTATAGGACTTCCAACCCAGTAACTGGGTAATACGATACTCCATGGTAAGACTGGTTGTCAGACTTAGCTTCGTACTTACAGTAGCGAGTGTCAAAGATCTATAAAGGACAATGGAGTTAAGGAGACGTAATAATGTCAAAAATAAAGTTCCACCAAAATCTAAGCCACCTAAATAAATTAGGTCACATCCAAACTATTTAATAAGACACTCCTTTCATCTTTCTATAAAAATAGCCCTCGTATCTGCAACGGAAATGAAATCTTAACGTAATTAATTTCTCAGATTTATCTAAGACATGTGGGTGACCCGCCAGATTGGACTTGTCTAAATAAATTCATATCGCTATCAAAATCGCAGTTAGTCTTAGCCGAAATATCTAGTCTTATGAATTGCGCGGTAGAAGAGGAATAGATTAATTTCTGTAATTGAGAAACTGGTTAAAATTATACAGAAATATACTAACTGTACTTAGGAAGTACTTATTAATTTTTTGGGGTGTAAAAATCATCAAATGTGTTCTTCCGCTCGACCCGGGTTTTATTGACAGACTCGTACTGAACAAAAAATCCACCGTATTCCTCCAATTGCCCTTTACGTTCCAAGGTCACGTTAACCCGTTCGTTCCCGACAGATCCGCGACCCTGGCAAAAAAAACTGCTTGATCCGAATGTTAAACATGCTTTTGATACCATGTTGTATCTTGCTCTGTAATGGTCTTAACCATTGTTCGTCTAATCAAAAAAATCAAAGAATTTATTTCAAGTAGGCCATTTTTGAATTATCAGAAGATAAAGAGAAATATTACAAAAAATAATCATGGTGCTACAATATGCTATAGTCCCCGTAACAAGACATAATAAGTGTAAACGTACTTCTCCATAGGTTCACTATGGCGAAGAACTTGCGCGAAACTCCATGAACACTCATTTGAAATCGCCAAAAGTATTACGGAACCTTTGTAATATTTTCATCTCTAGATGAATGATGTAACTGTGTGAAATTATGTGTTTCGATTTGTATTGGTTACCCATCCACAGACCGAATCCTTCGATCGTTCTAAGAAATATTTGAATTTTCTTCACATACACACGTTTGTAATGAACAAACGTAGTGAATAATACTCAGTACCAGTTGAGGTCTATGCCCCTCTGGGATACAAATACGCACAAATACCGAATAATTCACATTTAAAACCGAAAACCGTAATTTTTAAGCCGAACGTGACTAATAGCCGAAACCGAAACGCGAGTTTCCATTTATTTACTCGCGAAAATTCATCGACTCCTAGTGTTTACAGTTCCCAAGTACCAGGCGCCCATAAGCATATCGGTTTCTCAATTAAAATGTACGCGCAGTACATTGAGAATAAAATATTAGATTTAAAATTATACTAGTTGGTTGCGCGCTCGAATTTGGCAATTAACTACATAGAACTACGGTATATTTTATTTTATTTGTAATAGGGTTGCCACAACTATGGCGCTTACACTCGTAATTCTGTTGTATTATTGCTTTCTTTTTCTAATTTATTAAGTAAAGAAGGGATGGGAAAAAGTTGGAACTGTCAAGTATTGAGTGAACTAACTAGGTACATAAGACCCAAAATGAAAGCTTTAACGTGTTTAACACAGTTAATAGATTCTTAGTATTTAATTCCAAAGCGATCTCTTCTAATATATCTGTGTATATTTATGTCATTTGCTTTGACAGTTGTCTACGTCGACATCTCTTTCTGATATTACTTGTTAGAGCAAGAACAACGCTATCGCTTCCTAATACTACATATCACCTAAGAACTCTCGTTAAAAGTATAGTGCTTTCATCTCGCAGCTTCTACTAAAATGTGAGATGCAGTAGTGCGTAAGGACACTCAGCATTGTTGTTTCTTTTTATATACAGTAGGTAAAGTCTAAGATCTTAAGACGTTAGACTATACATAATGTGTTTCGGACATCGCTAAGAATATTTAAGGAGTGGAATTCCCTGCCAGAGTATTGGCGTAATTTAATTAGTCGATAGGGCTCGCATGCCGGGTGCGAGCGATTTCTGTAACGCGTGCCACAGGGCGCGCATTCGGGGAACTGTTTTCTTTAGTCGATAGCCTGAGTGCGGGTGTAGGAGAACCTCCATGTTCGTCGCCAGTTATTCACAAGAGTGGGAGACCCACCAGCTGTATATCGACCGATGAATATCATTGGTCGATATTACGGTCGGTATAAAGCAAGCGGGGAATCACTGTAGACGGTGTAACGAACACGTATCGGCTTGTATCTTTCATTGGTTGTTATCTCATCTGCGAGGAATCCCCGTATGCTGTCTACCGAACGAGTTAACGACCAATGAAGTTGCACCATATGTATTTCTAGATAGCTACAAACTTGAGATCTTCAAGTCAGGAGTGAAAATATTACTTCTAGGCAAGCGTGCTTCACCACATCATCGCTTACCGTCAGGCGAAATAGTGGTCAAATGCTAACCTATCGCTAAATAAAAAAGTAGACTGAACGACCGTGACGGCACGGTTAGCGCAGTGACTGAGCTATTGGTGCTGCGCAGCGTATCGCGGTTTCGGTATACGCACGGAACAAACGTTTCTATGACCTACAAATAGTTGTTCCGAGTCTGGGTGTTTTTGTAGTGAGATTCTATACCTATTTGTAAACGCACCCTCTGTATAAGAGAAATTCCTAGTGTTGGAAAAAGGTAAAAAAAGACTTCTATTTTTTGCCAACCCTACGCTATAATATGTTTGTTGACAAGACTCCGATAAGACGAGCGTCTACCGATATACCGCGCAGATAACGCGCAAACGATCTCTTCAGTGAGATCTACTGTAATAGCGCATTGCGACTGCTGCTGTCCAGCTTCAATTCCGTCCAGATTAAAAATGAACTACGTACTCAGATCTATATAATATTTCGCAAAAAAAATTGATAGATAAATCTTAAAAAAAGAGTTCTAAAAGATCTTTCGCGAGACTGTCTAAGGAGGTTAACGTAACCCTTTTTTCGTGTGTTAGTTTTATCAGTGGTAGCAAATAGTAGATTAGTGGTACCAGTGCCGTCGATCCGGGTATGGTCCATGATCGGACGGCTAGTCACCCATTACTCGCCGTCCGCGTGCCGACGCCTACGGTGGGCGGAAATCGCCTCGCGACGTCCGTTTTTGTGGAAGTGTTCTGCGGGTCGTAAGGTGGAGGTTGTCCTCTCCTTCACGCGTTCTGCCTCATCAGTAACAGACCCGTCCGCTCCTCCCGGTGAGGAATGACTCATTTGATTATTATTGACTACCTATTTATACAGCCAGCAATACTCGATGCATAATAATTATAATGGTGTAAAATGTGTAAAATGTTTCAATTGTGGCGAGAAAATAAAATTATTTACTTACTTACTTACTTATACAACCAGCAATACTCAATAGGATGAAATATATCCCGTTGTTATTATCCTAGGCACAAAGCTATAAAGCCTAAATTTTCGTAACCTTTAAGAAAATCTAGATTCAAAAGTACCAGGGCGTCATGAACACAAGGCGGTGTATAGCTCGCCACTTAGCTAGAGTGGTGGCGCATTGTGGCGCTTTGTTCGAGCGCCACTCTGTCCCGAGTAGCAGACGTCTTGAGTATCAATAGTAGGTGGAGAGGTATTGGCGAATGTGGCTATAGTTTTCTATTTAAAGTTAGCTAGCTAGGCTTTGCTCCCGTGGTCTAGGGGCCATACATTATTTTTCTTCGGTTTGATAAGCATTTCTCTCTTTGCAATCTTGGTATTATATAAATTATAAATCGCGGTTTGCTGTTGAGCGTACGAAATAACCTATAATAATTATTCTAAGAGAAAGATAGATGGTCGACGGCGCGTTGTGATCCACGCGCGCCTCAAAGAGTGTCAGCAAAATGACGGGGCCTCCCTCTAGAGGGCCAAAGCCTGCCGGGGTCGCGGGACTGTACGACTTACCGTGACCCCGGAACGTAAAGGGCTATTGAAGGACACCGTGGATTTTATACGAGTCTGACAGTCCCTCCCGCTCTGCCCTGGGTGGGAGGACTCATACACACTCAAAAAAAAAAAGAGAAAGATAGACACGTACTTTAGCTAACAGGTGGCCTACAATAACGGCCTAAAGCGAGAGTAATTCCAGTGTGGGAACGAGGTGGCGGTAAACGACTTGTACAGCTCTGTCTCTTTCCCACACTGGAATTACTCTCGCTCGACGTCATGGTAGGCCAACTGGTTTTATTAGAGAAGACGTCGGGAAAATAACACTATTTGCATGTTTATGAAGCTATATGTAGTTGATTTCTACACGGACGGAAGTCGGGGGCAGTAGCTAGCGGTAAACATGTTCGAAATATTTAGGTTATCTCAGTAAACTAATCGCGAACCGTGATAGAAATATGTCAAACTGAGATGTGCTGCCAAGTGCTCGCTCCATTAATTTTAGTTAGCAACTGTGAGTGCGTTAGCTATTGAGATATATGGCGTTCCTGTATCTTACTGGGCAAAGAGCAGTCCAGTGGCAACGATTCCGACTGACGAGTTGAACAGTTGTGGGTTCGAAATCAGGCAGTCTTTTTTTTTTTTAACTTTGCCCCTCAATGTTTGACGGCATGGTTGGTGCAGTGGCTGAGCGGCTGCTGCGCTGCGTGTCGCGGGTTCGATTTCGCACGAAGCAAATATTTGTATAATCTACTATACTACTATATCAAGTAGACATATCAAAAGAATTGATAAAATACGTGATTCAATATTTTTCGAAATTTTAACCGCAAACAAGTAATTAAACATTAGGGAAATATGTATTCCTCGCGGACGTAGTCGCGGGCGGAGCGCTACTTTATAATATTAATTAGATTTTATGCACAGAAGCTGTTGGTAAACCTCTATTATTAAACAAGCTGTTCCCCGTGGTTCACTCCCGCTGCTTGGCTGCTTTTCGTCGCAGCGCGATGTTATATAGGCTATAGCCTTCCTCGATAAATGCACTATCCAACACAAAACGAATTTTTCAATTCGAACCAGTAGTTCCTGAGATTCACACGGAGGAGCTAGTGGCTAAATAATTACGGCCGCACAGGCCGATCTTCCGGGTTAAGCCGCGTCTGCCGAGGTTAGTCTGTGGATAGGTGACCATCTGTCACAGCGAGTTTCCTCCGTGCCTCGGAAAGCACGTAAAGCCGTTGGTCCCGGCTGCCATTTGTAGATCTTTGACAGTCGTTACTGTTAGTCTGAAACTCTAAAGTCTGACAACCAGTCTTACCATGGGATATCGTATTACCCGGTTACTGGGTTGTGGAGGTCCGACAGGCAGTCGCTCCATGTATAATAAAATACTGATATCCAGCTGCATCTGGTTTGACTGGAAGCCGACTCCAATATAATTGGGAAAAGGCTAGGCAGATGATGAGTTCCTGAGATTAGCGCATTGAAACAAACAAAATCTTCAGCTTTATAATATTAGTATAAGATACATTGTAAAAAATCAAGCTTGCACTGCAATCATTCATAGGGCGTGCCAGCAATCGAACACAAATACATAGAATATTCTATAACAGATTTTCCTACACACATTTCTATTATTTTGTATTCTAAGATATAGCCTACATTTCAAACAAAGCGCTTAGAATCAGCACGTCTATGTCTGAGTATCAATACAGATATAGAGCGCCACTTGAGTATCAATAGAGACGTAGAAGACATTGATTGTGGCTTTTCTTCCATTGGTCTGTAGGCTTTTATTTGCAATACAATAGGAGGTAGTACTGAAAGTGGGCATTTTCCAGTATTTTCTGGATTTTTCCGTGGTAAAATTCCGTAGAGGAAAAGTCTCGTTTAAAGGGGAGTGTAGGTGTAGTTTTTTTTTCTTATACGTTTTTTATGTTCACATACATTTTATTTGGATGTGCTGTTAAAGTAGAATTCTGTCTGATTCTTCTGGGATTACAAACGTTCTCATGATAGTTAATTTTTCAGCATCAATAAATCTTGTTTTGAAAAATAATGGACACGTATTTTTTATATTGTTAAATCAACGGATATTTATAAAGAATAACGCATCTGAACTCGAGAGTGAGGGTCTTGTCTCGTCAGAACTTTGTAAAAATTGTACTAAGTTGTGACTTAATGCCAATTTTAAATATGTCGTATCTCCGTCAATTCTGGTTTATGTGGCAAAACAGAAAATGCGCGTCAAATATTTTTTAATAACTCTAACCTACGTATTAATTAGATTTTTTCTGCCAAATAGCCAATTTTGCAAATCCCATAAATCCCACATATGTAAATATAATTTTTACACAATTATTCTAATCTGTAATTATTTTTTAGCGTTAAAAATAGCTTTAAAATTCAATTCCTTCTCCAGCTTTTAGTAAAGTGCTTTGCAAAAAGGTTCTATACGAAATATCCGCGCCGTAAAATAATGTCTTCGGATACGTGACGCTGACGGCTGAGGACTGACGGCTGATGGTAATGGCGTGTGCGTCCAAATCGCGGCTATTTCAGTGCTAGACGTCTTTTATATCCGACTACATCCGTCCGTCTTTACGCTTGATGGAACACTAGGGATGGGACATAGTGGGATATTTTCCGATATAGAGCGCGGATATTTTTATTTGTTCTTTTAAAATGGTTCAATAATAACAAAGATGTGTTTTAGATAGAGAAGCTAAATTTTTTAGTAGCATAGTCAGATTATAAAGTTATTATCTGTCTGGGACAAAGACCTCCTTACTCGGTGCTGCCCCAGTATGTGTTGGTAGATGTCACATAAATATGTGCAATAAAAATAAATTTTCAAAAGATATATTTTTTTAATTTTATCTAGAAACAATTGTGTTAACCTCCCATTACTACAAAAAACCTTGAACCAAATAATGATTACAATATCTCAATATCATCATTCACTCAAAATGATTGACGTTCAGTAACGAATTGCGATACTTTATGTACTGACACAAATTCACTAATGTATCCTCAGATCTATTAATAAGTAGTTAGTTCTTGTCAGATCAATATCTGATCTCTGCAAGATTTCTGAGCGCCTGGTACAGTTTTGAGAAGTGCAACAGTTTTGACATTATCGCAATGTAATGTAAAACAGTTTACTGCTGTTTACAAGGCTTTGGCATCATAATTAAATACGGAATATGCGAGGATGATAGCTAGCCTTATTATTTGTTAATCTTAGTAGGCTATTTTATTTCAAAAATTTAATAAGTCCGAAAGATACGTTATCAAAAAATATTTGACTCGTTGTTTACAGTTACTAATATATTAATTTACGTACATACATTAGGATCCAATTTTATATGCGTATATTTTATTTTGTTATGTAAACCAAAATTGACGAAGATACAACGCTTCTAAAAATCACACGTCACTTGGTCGGTATAATTTTACAAACGTTATGCCGTCACACGCCCCCACTCCCGAATTTCGAAGCCATTTTTGTCAATATCATTGTTTAAAAAATACAAAAAAAAAGTTTTTAATTTTGATGTTTGGTAATATCATGTTACGACGTATGCGATAACTCCAAAGAAAAAAACATCTTAACGACATATTTGAAGTAAAATTATATGTCCTAAAATATAATACTGCAATAAAATATAGATCAAACAGCGTATTAGTTTTATGTTACAAATTAAACATAACCTAAAAATGTTTTTATTATTCAATAAAAACTGCGACCTTGCGTAATTGTATCCGCTTGTATTGCGATGATATGTGGTTAATATTACACTGACAACTATAAACCGCTGAAGATACATTTCGTATTTGCTTACGATAATGTAAAGGACTCGATCCCTTTAAATAATTATATGAAAGAAAAATACCGACCGAATTGTGAACCTCCTTCTTTTTGAAGTCAGTTAAAAACAGATCTTTAGTCTTCAATCAGCTTGAAGGGCAGGACATCTAGTTAGACGGCTAGACGCAGAGGTGGCTGATGGACCAAACTTTGACCTAGTGGTGGCCAAGGTAAGACCCAACAGACCAGAGTCGTCCAGAAGCCTGTAGAGCAAACCATATCCTCAGTTTGCGCAAAAACCTGAATCAAGGTTGCTCAGAATCTAAAAGTGTGGCAGAAGAAAGGAGAAAGACTTATACCTAGTACGGAAGGTTGGTAGTGGATGGATCTGGGCTGAAATGATGATAATTATATCATAAATCTTAGCAAGGAAGTGACAATTTTATTTTATCCTCCACAATTTACCTAAATATTTCTAAACACACAGAATCTTATAATTGAAATTTAGGTCCTCAAACGCTTCCAAAGTCTATTTTGAAGATCCGAAATTTAATGCGAACACGTGATCAGAATACATGCGGAAGTCTATATATTGTAATATAAAATTCAAAACTGACTGACTGACTGATCGTACAACGCACAGCCGAAACCACTGGACCTTTTTTTTTTTTTTTTTTTATCGTGGTAAAATCATCAAATGAGTCCTCCCACCCAGGGCAGAGCGGGAGGGACTGTCAGACTTGTACTGACTAAAATCCACGGTGTCCTTCAACAGCCCTTTACGTACCGGGGTCACGGTAATCCCTAGGTCCCGCGATCCCGGCAGGCTTTGGCCTTCTACAGGCCCCGTCACTATGCTGACACTCTTTGAGGCGCGCGTGGAACACAACGCGCCGTCGACCCGGGCATGGTCCATGGTCGGACAGCGAGTCGCCCATTACTCGCTGCCCGCATGCCCGCGCCTACGGTGGCCGGAGATCGTCTTGCGACGTCCGACGCCGTGGGCGTCTACCACTGCGGCTCGGGTGGAGGGAGGACGCTGTCCTCTCCCTCAGGCGGCCCGCCTCCTCCTTCACGAGCATGACTGCTTCGCAGAAGGAGGCGACCGCTTCCCACTCCGTCTCGCCCCGCAGCATGGCCTCGACCAATGCCGGGCGCGAGAGGTCTCCGCCTATCGCCGTCGTGAGGACACGGCGGTGCTCTGCCCAAGCGGGGCAGTCCTGCACCGTATGCTCCACCGTGTCCTCCGGACGATCCTCGCAGTGGTGACACCCAGGCGTTTCTTCCCTCCCTATCAGCCACAGGAACCTCCCGAAACTTCCGTGTCCGGTGAGGACCTGCGTCATGCGGTAGGTCAGGACGCCGTGACGCCTATCCAGCCACTCCTCAAAGAGGGGTCTTACCGCCGCGATTGCGGCGTGCCCGGAAACCACTGGACCTAGAAGCATGAAATTTTGCATAAGCGTTCCTTATGTGACGTAGGTGAGCACTAAGAACGGATTTTGCGAAATTCGACCCCTTAGGGGTTGTTTTTGGGGATCATAGTTTGAAATCCCAAATTATACATTGGGGTTACTTTTAGTACGTAGGTGCTGCCTAAGACGGGATATTGCGGTTTGATAGAATTTTTGTTCGATGTTGATTTAGATTTTCCAAAAGTATCCCATAAAGAGGGTGGCCGGGACTCACAAAGGCAAAGTTCGAAAATTACGCGTACGAAGTTGCGGGCGGAGTGCTAGTAAGTTATAAAACTCGTAGAATTATCCGCCATCGCAGTCACAACACTATTATAAGATAACATCAATTTTATAGATCATTGATCTTTGCCGGCTATTATTAAACTCTGGCGCACGTGTTCTCTGTCTCTCTCTCACGACACACTAACCTACATGTGAAAAAGAGACAGACATATTTCCATGAATAATTCTTTAAAACTTGCTGTCTTTGTCGCTCTTTAGAATACAGCGTAAGTGAGAAGGAGATATAACACAAATCGATTAGTGGTAGTGAATTCCAAATTGAGTGTAGTTACGTTATGCTGAGTGAAGATTATGAAATGATATAGAAGTGATTTGTGATTTGGCGTGTGTTTATAAACGGAGTATGATTGAAATAGAATCTAAAGGGAACTCGACAGCACATCTGCGTCCTAATGAGTAAACTGCATTAGACTTATGCTCTCCCTCTATTGACGGGAAGTAAGAATTTCCAGAAAATGACCATACCGTCATCACGCTTTAAAACTTACGTACCTTTTTTTTTCGTGGTAATATCATCAAATGAGTCCTCCCACCCATACTGTCAGACTCGTACTGACTAAAATCCACGGTGTCCTTCACTAGTCCTTAACGTACCGGGGTGACGGTTACGAATTACCGTCACCCCGGTACGTTAAAGTCCCGCGACCCCGGCAGGCTTTAGCCCTCTACAGGCCCGTCACTATGCTGACACTCCTTGAGGCGCGCGTGGAAAACAACGCGCCGTCGACCCGGGCATGGTCCATGGTCGGACAGCGAGTCGCCCGTTACTCGCCGCACGCATGTCCGCGCCTACGGTGGCCGGAGATCGTCTTGCGACGTCCGTCGCCGTGGACGTCTACCACTGGCCTCCAGATCAACTATGAAAATTATTTTAGTTTTTCGAAGTTAGTAAACTGCATCAGTCTTCTGCATTCTCGGTACCGCTCTGTTGAAGGGCTGTTGATAATTTCCAGGAAAATTATTAATTTAGAGTGGATTTTCTCAGTGTTTATTTCCTTCGCAGTGATATGTTAGGTGTGTGCCAGTGTCTTTGATGCATAGCGTGTTCAAATGACGTAGTTTGTCTATGCGCAGTTCTGCGTTTATGGGATGTTTCTGGTTTTAATTATAAATGCGGATTTGTCCAATATTTTTTATTTGACTATTTCTGGCTTTTTGGCAGACTCTGTCTTTGTTATAAATTGAGTTTAGTATTATATTATCGATGTAATGTGTCCGTAGTACCAATTGATTATAATTAAATACTTTGAATACTGCTAGAAAATTCATTTTTTTTTGCAAAATAAATTTTAGAACATGCTTAAAAATTCTATGAGAATTACGTTTTTTTTATAATCTGCTCATCAGTTAGAAACGCTGTAAAGTAAAAATTAAATAAATGACTAATTCTAATTAGTGCCATATCTTTAATACCATGAGAGATGATGGTCAACATTAACAAAACCAATATTTAAAACCAATGCTAGTCACATAAAGGGCAAAAAGCTGTCCTATCTACATAATACTCTACTCTATACACACACATACAAAAAAAATGATGGATAGCATCACTAGATCTTTTGTAAAACACTTTTTCTTTTCTTAATTTCACGGCCACGTCGAGATCTACGAGTTAACATCTCTATACAAAACGACGGAATCTATTTTGACATTTCTTGGTCATCCATTGCGTGGTTTTAACTGTTGAAGTAGGAAGCTTTTCGAACTTTAGCGTCAATGGATTTTGTTGTAATGTCATGGTGAAATTATTGTGTTTTCATGTGTGTTTAGGAATGAAAGTGAGAGATTTGCTAAACTGTCATTATTCTGTCTATTTGTCATGTAGTGGGTGGCTGACTGAGATATTACAGCAGGTGGTTATTTAAATGGCCCATAATAGTTGTATGCAAAACATATGGAAGCCATATTGTTAAAAATGTCATCATTATTTTATTTTTCTGTCGTTAATGTCATTGGTGAGTAGAATTATTTGAACTATTCAGGATTATGGTGTGTTGTTGCAAATTATACTTAAGAACTCCTTCGTCTTGTCAGCTTTCTAAATACATCATCTATACTGTGGATGGCTGATCCGGCTGAACGATCCCGTGGGATTACCAGCTCCATGCGCCCGCATAAGCAAATAGTATAATTTTAAAATCGAAGACGAAATTGGTAATGATTTTATCGATTTTTAGATGATCGCTAATGTCGATTTTAACTTTCTGGTGCAGCAATAGTTAGGAACATTGGTACCAGTCTATACATATCGATGTTATGCCGTGGTACAACCGTGATGGCGCCGATTTCAGTGGCACTGTAGCGGACGCAAATATAATTGATTGCGTATTGTTGTCTGCGACTCTTTGATGTTCTACACTCAACGAGTGCGCGTTACATTGACTTATGTCGCTCAGACTGTACGATTTAAATCGTAAGATTGACCCGAACACGTCTAGAGATGATTACATTCAGCCTAGAACTCAATATAACGGTGTCATATAGACATTTTAGAAACCTTTAAATGATACATAGTGACAAGTAAAGCCAAGTCGTGTTCCACGCGCACTTCAAAGAGCTGTCAGCAATCTGACGGACCCCCCTTAGGGGGCCAAAGCCTGCCGGGGTCGCGGGACATTTTCACCTGCCATCTATCCATTTTCATCATCATCATGTTTTGACGGCACGTTTGGCGCAGTGGCTGAGCAATTGGATTCCTGCGCTATGTGTCGCGGGTTCGATTCCTGCACGGAACAAATATTTGTATGATCTGCAAGTAGTTGTTCTGGGGCTGGGTGTTTCTGTATGTGAGTTTCTATGTTTGTAAATGCACCCACGATACAGGAGAAATTCCTAGTGTGGGCCAACGTTTTTTTTTTTTAAATATCGAACGATTTAAATCTTCGGCTCAGACCTTGTTACGAATTGTAGTTAAATATAGATTACATATTGCTACTGCAGCTGGCTGGTACACATTCATTGAGACTATCATTTTAATCCTTCAGTGACAACGTAATTTAAACATTTAGATTTATTTATTTTAGTAAAAACATGTTTGAGTGTATACAAGGATCTAGTACATGTGAGTGACGTAAATGTTAAGTATAAACGCTGCTTTGTTTATTTATTTTATAAGGCTATGCTGTCCGATCGCGGGACTCTCGAATTACCGTGACCCCGGAACGTAAAGGGCTATTGAAGGACACCGTGGATTTTAGTCAATACGTTTCTGACAGTCCCTCCCGCTCTGCCCTGGGTGGGAGGACTCATTTGATGATTTTACCACGATAAAAAAGTAACATGACAGTGTATTAATTATTATAGAATAAATAAACAATTTTTAATAGTTTTCAGCTTCAGCTACTTCTTAAAAGGAAGTAAAGTAAAAGTATCTGAATTTCTCCAATCCGTAGTGTAAAAGTATCCGGATTGAAATATCCGATATTATCTTGCTATCTATTAGCATAATAATAGTAAACATACGGTTTTCGAAAAAAGGATATAATAACAAAAATAAACGACATACATACTCTTGGCTATATATATATAAATTATTTGAGATTTTAATTTAAAACTCATAAGTTATCAAAAAAATAATGGACCGAATCACTAATATTAGTTTTCTGTACCATTACACACTAATTAGTAATTTCACACTTCACACACGACATTTATTATTTTATCGCAATTTTAAAACCTTTTCAATTTAATTATAATTTAATGATGCGAGATTTTTTTAATTGTATTTATGACGAGTACGTTTTTAACAAACTATGTATAAACTTATCTTAAAATGTTTTTAAAATATGTACTTACTATGCGAATATGGTATTAACAAATCTGTGAACGCGCCATTTTGTGAAATCATGCATGCTTTTACACGCCTCATCATCATTAATATAAATAACATTAACAAGATAATAATGAAAGATGATTACAGCCGCACAGGCCGATCATCCGGATTAAGCCGCGCTTACCGAGGTTGGTCTGTGGATGGCCGACCATCTGTCATAGCGAGTTTCCTCCGTGCCTCGGAAAGCACGTAAAGCCGATGGTCCTGGCTGTCATTTGTAGATCTATGACAGTCGTTACTATTAGTCAGAAGATCTAAAAGACTGACAACCAGTCTAACCATGGGGTATCGTATTACTGGGTTGTGGAGGTCCTACAGGCAGTCGCTCCATGTAAAATACTGATGTTCAGCTGCATCTGGTTCGATTGAAAGCCGACTACATGGGAAAAGGCAGGCAGATGATGATGAATGAATAAATAACATGTAGGTACAAAGTATTTCTTTACTAAACGTTTTTCAAGTGACGGTTCACAGATGGAGTCATTGACATTCTGCTTCTTATCATGGTTTCGAATGGCGAAGATATTTAAAAAAAATATAACAAACCGATAGTTTTTCTTTAATCTTACAACTCTTCTTGGATCGCTCATTAATCGTAGTAGAGAAACAGTTAAATGCTTACCTGAAACAAAACAAAAAAGCAATCATTAATATCTTGTCACTCCTTTCAAATAATTTAAACTCTAGTAAAACATGAAACAATAGATCTTATGTCAAAGTAACAGCTGTTCAAATGTCAGTTATTAAAATTAAATACTTGACGTGTTTTTGTAATATTTTCTTTACAAATCGGAGATGACAACTGAGATGTTTGTAAAAAAATGTTGTAGAGGGGAATCATGTTAATCATCGTATAGTCGACTTAATGACTAGGTAATTGTTACACGCAAGAACTTTATTTTCCCAACTTTTATGTGATCTGTTTCAAGACTATTTGTTTATTTATTTCACTAGGCCTGTTGGTCTAGTGGTTAGTGACCCTGACTGCTATGCCGGAGGTCGTGGGTTCGATTCCCACCCAGGACAAATGTTTGTGTGATGAGCACGATCATTTGTTTCGGTCTGGGTGTAATTTATCTATAATATGTATGTATTTAGAAATATATAAGTATGTTTATCAGTTGTCTAGTACCCATAACACAAGCTCTACTTAGCTTGGGACTAGATGGCGTTGTGTGATAGTTGTGGAATATTTATTATTTATTTATTTACTATTTATGTAAACACAATAAACGCCGAAAATACATACACAAATCGAAAAAAAGTTTGCATTCACTTTGAACAATTTAAATCTATTTTATTACTTAGTAAGCTACTGAGAATTGATTACCCCCGTCGTTCGATTCCTACGTAAAACAAGTGAACATTTAAATGTGTGCGTGACGCTCACTCACACATTTATAAAAAAGTGTTTTCACTAAAAACGTTGCGAGTTGTTTCGAACACGAAATCTAGATATTTTATAGTCTGCTCGCCGTCCGATCATGGACTATGCCCGGGTCTACGGCGCGTCGTGTTTTTGATTTTCGATCTGATGGGGCCCCTTCGAAGGCCACAGCCTGCCGGGGTCGCGGTACTGTCTCGTCAGGTAACCGTGACCCTGGAACGTAAAGGGCTATTGAAGGATCACCGTGGATTTTAGTAAGTACGAGTCTGACGGTCCCTCCTGTGTGTCGGAGGACTCATTTGATGATTTTCCCACTATAAAAAAAGGCTGGTGCAGCTCAATCCTGCGAATCGAAACTAATGCCTTTGTCAAAAGACGCGCGAGTCCGAAGCGATACCGAACCGAAGCGAGACGTCAGTCCGATAGTTCTGTCACGCTATCGGATCGCTTTCGCTTTTCTATGTGACTGGAGTCAAACAATTCCATACATTACAAATAAAAACGTCACGCTTCGCATTGCCACGCCAGTCTGTTCGACAAAGGCTTAAGACCTCATGTTTGTGACCACTACACGATTCAGTTTTCCATCTAATACCACGCTCCATTAACTAATAATAAAGAATAAGAAACGGAAAGTGAGCCGCAATTGTTTTTTATGATTGTATCCAATCGCTGCGGTTGCCAAGTTGCAACCAACGACAAACCATTGATATCTCTCGGTGAAAGCCACAAATTGGTTGGAAAATGTAAATTATTTGTGATTAGGTGTTACATGGCTTTTCAATTACGCTCAGTTTCTGGAGAAAAAGTCAGAACTTATTTCTACAGTGCTGGAATATAGATGTGGGCCATAATCCACCACGCGGGCCCAGTGCGGGTTGATAGATGTCACATACCTATCTTTTGTTTTTAACTTTAAAAAAATAACATTGGAAAACTCATCTATGGATTCCCCCCACTCGGGGCGGGATGGGAGGTACTGTTAGAGTTGTACTGACTAATTCACGGTGATTCTTCAATAGCCCTTTACGTTCCAGGGCCACGGTTACCCGATGAGACAGCCCCGAGAAAGGCATTAAAAGCCTGATTCTCAAAATGGAAAATTCTCTTCTTCACTTGAGGTCTTATACCATTATCACCTGGTCGCGGGACTCATTATTTACCGTGACCCCGGGACGTAAAAGGCTATTGAAGGACACCGTGGATTTTAGAAAAAAACAATAATACCATCATCACCTCATGCACAACAAATCTCCCTGCCTACCCATTTCCATTACAATCAGTTTGCATATAAAGGTAAGCTGTAACAGCGCTGTTCAGTGGAACCAGGTCAAACGGCCACTGAGGCGGCCATTTTCACGAAATGAAAATAAAATCCACAGCTAAAGGCTACTAGTAAATAAATTGCGAATTCAGCAACTGTAAAATAGGACCGCTAGAGTGGAGCTACGAATAGTTCCGGAGCGGATATCCGCGGATATTTTTCACTCTGCTTTTTACCGTTTCGGATATGGTTTTAAAGCTGTAATGGCGTACTTACTAGTAGTAACTCGTGGGGTTGTATTAATACATCACTACTTCTCCCAAAACAGTGAATAAATAGATAGATCACGACCACACACACACGCTACACAAATAATGAATTAGTAAATAAGTTTCTTAGTTTTAACCTCTCGGGCACGTTACGTACACCCGGGTGTACATAAGCGAAAACGCCCCAGCGCCTTACGTACACACGTCTGTACATAACAGACAGTCGCTCATTGGACGTTGATTTTTATCATTTTCAATTATAAATCGCCCGAGAGGTTAATTGTTGATATATACTCTAATGTGAATACATTAATTATATTGTAATACATACAGTACATTGTTTTAGAAAATTATATTGGCAACTACATTTGGGAATTATCCTATTGGCAACTATATTTGGGAATTATCCTATTGGCAACTATATTTGGGAATTATCCACGAATTATATAATGAAATAGAATTAGAGTGATGAGTATGAATGTTGATGGATGGAGAGGAAGAGGAAGGCCAAAGAAAAGATGGATGGATTGTCTAAAATGTCTAAAATGATATGGAAGAAAAAGGAGTAAATGATACTGTGACGTTGATAGAGGAGAATGGAAGAAAAAAGGTGTTGAGCCGACCACAAGTAAAATGGGATAGGGGCTGGAAGATGATGATGATTTGGGAATTATTCAGAGGGTATTGGCGCTGATATTCAAAATACAGGCACAGCCTAATTCGTGTACAGAAACTAATTACGTGCAAATACAGATCATCGTGAGGAAACCGCGCGGCATGTCATAAAACTAAAAATTCAAGGACTTGTGAATGACGTTACGAATTGCGTTATGAATCGTTAATAATATTGTTTAAAGTGTCTATTTTAGACCCTCCGAACAAGGCGAGGCCTGTATCTCACAATATAAAAGCTGAAAGATATTTTTTCAATCATATTTTCACTTTTCCCTCACTGGCTGTGAGCTATAAATTTTCTTATCATAAAAATAACTGTTTGTAGTGAGAGTTGGAGGTAAAACGTTTTTACGATTATTTTTACTATTGTTCTTATGTATGTACTTTCTAGATAGTAAACAAGCAATATTGTAGATTTATTGTGATTCTGCAAAGCGTTTTCTTAGGGTTCCGTATCTAAAGGGTAAAACGGGACACTAATACTAAGACTTCACTTTCCGTCTGTCACCTATCACATTAATGCCTTTAACAGACAGGCTAAAGCGAAGCGAGTCCGAAGCGATACCGAACCGAAGCGAGACGTCAGTCCGATAGTTCTGTCATGCTATCTGGACTGGATTCAAACAATTCCATACATTAAAAATAAAAACGCCTCGCTTCGCATTCGTCACGCCTGTCTGTTTGACAAAGGCTTAATAGTTAGACAGTTGAAATTTTCACAGACGTAGAACTTTATATTTCCGCTATAACAACAAATACTAAAAAAGTGAATAAAATAAATATTTATAGGGACTCCCATACAACAGACGTGATTTTTTTGTTCATGTCCGTTTTTTTTTTTTTCAGAAAATGGTACAGAACTCTTCGTGAGTTGGTTCGACTCGCGCTTGAACGCCACATTGAACACCCAATGGTATTATTCGCTGATGACAGCACCGCATTAGTAAAATGTACAGACATCGATAAATATGAACAGGACATAAATAATACCCTTAAGGACATTGCAAATTGGCTCGACGCAAATAATCTAGTACTTAACCGCCAAAAAACTAACGTTATTCATTTTTATCAACGCACAGCAATACCAAAGGTGGTTATTGATTGTAATGAATGTATTATAGATCAGGTACAAGTCGCAAAATTTTTAGGTGTAATGATTGACAGCCAATTGACATGGAAACCACAAGCAGAAGGAGTTTGTAAAAAATTGAGCGTAGCGGCTTATGTTTTATACAACCTAGCGAAAAAGGTCAACATCACCACGACTGTAGTTGCATACCACGGTTTGGTTGCATCCACTTTAAGATATGGAATAATCTTCTGGGGAAACTGTACTCTAAGAGAACAGGTGTTCAAAGCCCAAAAGCGATGTTTAAGAGCAATGTTTAATATGAAAGTAACGGATAGTTGCGTTCCTAAGTTTAAGTCTCTAAAATTATTAACCTTCCCAGCTATGTACATTTTAGAAGTCGCAATTTTTGTTAAATGTAATATTAATCTATTCTCTGCCGTGTCAAAAGATAGAAACAGGCCATTAAGAAGTCAATATAAATACTTACTACATGTTGAAAATTGTAACACCGCACTACAGAAAAAAAGTATAATTAGTATGGGCCCAATTATTTACAACAAAATTCCTAATACCATTAAAAATGACACGTTTCAAAAGTTTAAAAAGAAACTGACAGCATTATTAATTGCAAAATGCTACTATTCAGTAACGGATTTTCTAAATGACAGTGACATATAATTTTTATTTAATTTAACTGTAGATGTAGGTATTTCTTTTGACTTTGTTTAATTTATATTCTAATTCCCTTAAGAAGCTTAATCTAGACATTTTAATATTATTTGTGAATCCTTTTGCTATTTGAATAATGACACTGACATTTAATTTTTGTATAATTTTGATTGTATATTATTTTTTTTGTGACCTTGTTTAATTTATATTTTAATTCCCATAATCTGGACATTTCTATATTATTTATGAGTCCTTTTGTTATTTGAATGTGTTACTGTACCAAAATTAGTTTTAATTATAATGTTTGCATGCCTAATAGAAGGTAGATTGTATAAGGATCATGTTTTGAATTGTAACATCTTATGTACTGTACCTGCAATCTATGCAAATAAACGTTTACTTACTTACTTACTTACTTACTTACTTACTTGTTTTCTCATAATAATTAATTACTGTCTGTTTCTTTATAAACAATTTTCTAAACCAGTTTTACAAGTCAATGTTGTGGGCGTAATTAACTTTGTTTTATTTTTAACTTAGGACACCATTTGAACAAGTTCACAGGTCAATGTATTACGGCGATACTTAAATAATTGCTTGAATTAAAACTATTGAGCCTAACTGAATTAACTGTTTATGGGACCAAATGGTAAGTATACTCGTACTGCATCGAAACAAAAAAGAATTAAATAAATCTGACCAGAAACCTCGGAGTAATTAGGGAAAATGTTTATTAAATAAAAAATACCCACCGGATTGAGAACCTCCTTCTTTTTGAAGTCGGTTAAAAGAGTGAAGAGGCCTCATACGCACATCAGAAAAAGTTTAGATAATATCATTTTGAAAAATCTAAATCTTTTTTGTTACAGTAGTTTATATCATGATATCTTCTTCTTTTTAGATTATTTATTTAAAAGTATTGATTTTGAATATAAAACAGTTCAAATGTTTTTCCAAAAAATAAAATAAAAAATATCAGCTTATGCGAGTGCTCACAAACTTATTTGATGTTTGTATTTCGATTTTGGACTAACTCAATTTAGAAAACCATCTATACACGGAACTTACGTGCTCTTCAATACCAAACAAAGCCGAAAGAACACTTCAAACTCACACTCCTTTAAAAATCAATACTTACCCTTAAAAAAAAATATCCGCCATTGTAATCAAGTGCGGATATAGCTCTTGCGGATATCCGTGGCACATCCCTACTCGATCACGGCTGGCGGGGTCTCAACAGGCTGCTACAAACTCGAAATATTTGCTTGTCCTGCCTATGACTGCTGGTTTGTGCGGAACTGTGGCAGTAGTGCGTACAGATGAAAGAGGTATTTTTCAATGTTTTTATCGGTACCTATTTGAAGTTAGAACGTACTTTTTTTTTTAACGTGGTAAAATCATCAAATGAGTCCTCCCGCCCGGCGCAGGGCGGGAGGAACTGTCAGACTCGTACTGACTAAAATCCACGGTGTCCTTCACTAGCCCTTTACGTACCGGAGTCACGGTAATTACTGAGTCCTGCGACCCCGGGAGAAGTAAGTAAGTTAGAACGTACTTAGTTTTATTTTTGCTCTATTTGGGTTCGGCGTGATTTTTGTGATTTAACAATAACGAAGACAGTATTTTTTAGTTTTAGGTTTTTTTTATTTAGAGGAGCTCCTGGCTAAATGATTACAGCCGCACAGGCCGATCTTCCAGGGTAAGCCACGCTGGCCGAGGTTGGTCTGTGGATGGGTGACCATCTGTCATAGTGAGTTTCCTCCGTGCCTCGGAAAGCACGTATAGCCGTTGGTCGCGGCTGTCATTTGTAGATCTTTGACAGTCTTTACTGTTAGTCAAAAGCTCTTAAGTCTGACAACCAGTCTACCATAAGGTATCGTATTACCCAGTAACTGGGTTGTGGAGGTCTGATAGGCAGTCGTTACATGTAAAATACTGATATCCAGCTGCATCCGGATTGACTGGAAGCCGACCCTAATATAGTTGGGAAAAGGCTAGGCAGATGAGGATAACCTGTCAAAAAATTCAATCTAAATTATAATAGTTCATTTAACAAGACCTTGACCAAATTAAGGTCAGACCAATGTACCTAGAAAAATATGAAAATCCCTCTCTACCCACTAAAGAGCAGTAATATCGACCGCTTATACCTCATTAGAGTGGGCCTCGCCCCGGAACACCGCGGGACTGTCGCTTCCGTCCGGACTAGGGCAAAGTCCCGGGAAACGGGATTACGAGGTAGGGATGAGACGGTTTTTTGAAAAAATATTACTAATGAGAGTTATTTTGTATGGGGACTACTTCGTTTATGCAAAGTTTTGTCTGACACACTGCGTCGCATCGCAACTCGCGCTATTAATTTTCCGAATTGCTGTTTACTTACTTGCTACGAGAAAAAATTAAACAAGAAGGAAGGGTCGCGAGACTTTCCTCGGGTAACCGTGTCCCTGAAACGTTAAAGGCTGTTGAAGAACACCATGGATTTTAATCAGTACTACTCTGACAGTCCTTCCCGTCCCGCCCTGGGTCGGAGGACTCATTTGATGATTTTGCCACGATTAAAAAGAAACTGTGTGACTCACGACTGCCCCAAAGAGGCTCAATTCAATATAATGCCAGGGAACTAGTGCTTTTTTTTTTTTTTTTTTTTTTTTTATCGTGGTAAAATCATCAAATGAGTCCTCCCACCCAGGGCAGGGCGGGAGGGACTGTCAGACTTGTACTGACTAAAATCCACGGTGTCCTTCAGTAGCCCTTTACGTACCGGGGTCACGGTAATCTGTGAGTCCCGCGACCCCGGCAGGCTTTGGCCCTCTACAGGCCCCGTCACTATGCTGACACTCCTTGAGGCGCGCGTGGAACACAACGCGCCGTCGACCCGGGCATGGTCCATGGTCGGACAGCGAGTCGCCCATTACTCGCTGCCCGCATGCCCGCGCCTACGGTGGCCGGAGATCGTCTTGCGACGTCCGTCGCCGTGGGCGTCTACCGCTGCGGCTGGGGTGGAGGGAGGACGCTGTCCTCTCCCTCACGCGGCCCGCCTCCTCCTTCGCGAGCATGACTGCTTCGCAGAAGGAGGCGACCGCTTCCCACTCCATCTCGCCCCGCAGCATGGCCTCGACCAATGCCGGGCGCGAGAGGTCTCCGCCTATCGCCGTCGTGAGGACACGGCGGTGCTCTGCCCAAGCGGGGCAGTCCTGCACCGTATGCTCCACCGTGTCCTCCGGACGATCCTCGCAGTGGTGACACCCAGGCGTTTCTTCCCTCCTTATCAGACACAGGAACCTTCCGAAACTTCCGTGTCCGGTGAGGACCTGCGTCATGCGGTAGGTCAGGACGCCGTGACGCCTATCCAGCCACTCCTCAAAGAGGGGTCTTACCGCCGCGATTGCGGCGTGCCCAGGGAACTAGTGCTAGAACTTACGTGTGGTCATGGGTTTGCACCCAATCGACCAGTTTTCTTTGTACAATAGGGTATTAGACTGAACAAAAAACTAATTAATTCGTCAGTTACGTCATCACAAAATATTTGTCACGTATTTTTTCTTTTATTACGTGAACGAAAATTGATAAAGATCGGAGACTTTTAAATTGCCATTACCAATACGTCAATTTCTACTACAATAGCATTGATTTACCAAAAGAAAAAATACGGGCCCATTATTTTTCAAAACTGTAGCTGACGGACTCATTAAATTTGCAGTTTATTGATCTTTTTTTATTTTTTTTATTGATTCTGTCAAGATGCCTGTACTGCTGGTTTTTTTTTTATTAACAGGTAGTAAAAAATATTTAAATAATTTAAAACCGACCCTGACACAGTTTTGGGGTAGGTCATACTGATCAATATTTCTTATCGGCCGATATCGTTGTGGCCTTCCAGCCCTCGTCTCCATGAGAGGCAATATACTTATAGTATTCACGCGGCTCCAGTGTGGGATCTCACATATCTTCGAATTTTTGATTCAAGGATATGCCGGTTTCCTCAAATTGTTTTCCTTCACCGTTTTGAGAGGAGTGGTGGTGAAATAAATAACACATGGTGAAATAATGTGAAAGCTAGCTAGAGGTGAGTTTTCAGGTGCAATCTACGTCGTAATCATGAGCTTGAGTCTAGGAGATTTAAAAAAAAAACGAAAAAAAAACTATTCCTTAGAGTTTGTTAATAACCCTAACGAAACTAATAACTCACCAATCTATTTATAAACTAAATAGATTAAAACTATAATATTAGCAAAAATATCTCGCCATCACCATCCGGCTCGAAGGACAAGGCCAGAATCGATTTCGCATCAAAATTATATTCTGATCAAAAATTATCGATATTTCTCTATTAACACTCGTTGGCAACGTTCCAGAGGGGCGCGGATAAATAACAACAGGCGTGTCGATCTTCAAGGTTAAGCAACGCTTGTCGAGGTTAGATATGGATGGGTGACCGTCTATTTTAAGATAATATCTCGCTTCGGAAAATAAGTTAAGTGTTCGTAACTGGGTCGCTGGATTGAAGGACACCATGAATTTTAGTCAGTACGCATCTGACAGACAGTACGAGTCCTCCCGCCCACGGCTGGACGGGAGGACTCAGTTGATGATTTTACCAGAACAAAAAAATGGTTTTCGTAGCTGTCATTTGTATACCTTTGTAGGTAGGCAAAGGTACGAATGTCTGACGGGGTCTTCAAATCAAGAGTGAATAGGTTACTACTAGTCAAGCGTGCTTCACCGTCGACCACATATTCACTTACCATCAGGTGAGATAGTAGTCAAACGCGAATCAAACATTCAATTAAAAAATATATATATGCGGGATTACAGAAGCCAGTACCTCAATCTACCCTAATCACCCAATTGATCAAATCCCAATCTAATATGAACGTTCTGATTTTGCGATAAAGTTGAAAATGTATTAAAGTTTAGCCTTAGATTAAAAAATTACACGCCATTAATAAATTTTTACAATTTTTAATCTAAGAGTTTAGCAGATAAACATATTTCAACAGATATGTATAAGTGTGAGGCTATAATAGAAATATTAGAAGAAAAAAACTTCAACACAACATAAAATAAAATATTGCATTCGGATGCAGCCTGAATAAATTGGAAATAGAAAAAAGCAAACGTAGATAAGAGAATGAAATATCTAGCAATTTCCCGCGATTCCCGGGACTGTCGTGTTCCCGGAAGTACCCGGCCCCGCCTCTATCGCATCACTATCTCGTGTCAAATTGTATGAAATATTAGTTTTATTTATCACTCTACAAACTTGTAGGCTTAGATGAATGTTTGGCGAATTGCCAACATATTCTGCCTCGTCTGTTCCTATGCTGGGGTCGGCTTCCAGACTAACTGAATGCAGCTGAATATCAGCACTTTACATGGAGCGACTGCCTGTCTGACCTCCACAACCTAGATACTGGGTATGCAGTACGATATCTCTTTTTTAAAAGTGATAGGTTCGCGTTTGACCACTATCTCGCCTGATGGTAAGCGATGATGTGGTCGACGGTGAAGCACGCTTGCCTAGAAGTATTCACTCTTGATTTGAAGACCCCGTCAGACATTCGTACCTTTGCCTACCTACAAAGGTATACAAATGACAGCTACGAAAACCATTTTTTTGTTCCGGTAAAATCATCAATTGAGTCCTCCCGTCCAGCCGTGGGCGGGAGGACTCGTACTGTCTGTCAGATTCGTACTGACTAAAATTCATGGTGTCCTTCAATCCAGCGACCCAGTTACGAACACTTAACTTATTTTCCGAAGCGAGATATTATCTTATAATAGACGGTCACCCATCCATATCTAACCTCGACAAGCGTTGCTTAACCTTGAAGATCGACACGCCTGTTGTTATTTATCCGCGCCCCTCTGGAACGTTGCCAACGAGTGTTAATAGAGAAATATCGATAGTTTTTTGTTCAGAATATAATTTTGATGCGAAATCGATTCTGGCCTTGTCCTTCGAGTCGGATGGTGATGGCGAGATATTTTTGCTAATATTATATATAATTTAATCTATTTAGTTTATTAATAGATTGGTGAGTTATTATTTTTGTTAGGGTTAGTAACAAACTACGGAATAGGTTTTTTCCGTGACCCATAACTTTCTCGTTGTTACCCGACTCCGAAGGGTTATGGGTTCAAGAACCTAAACATATACCACGAATGACTTATTGTTGGGAATGAGCCTGTCGTAACCTTCGGGCGATCCTCGCAGTGGTGTCACCCAGACATTTCTTCCTTCCTCATCCGACACAGGTACCTCCCGAAAAATCTGTGTCCGGTGAGGACCTGCGTCAGGCGGTAGGTGAGGACGAACCACTCAGCCTGTCGCATGGACTTACAATTAGTTGTTCCGGGTCTGGGTGTTTGTTTATGTGAGTTTGTATATTCGTAAAAGCGCCCACGACGCAGAAGAAATTCCTAGTGTAGGTGAAAGTTTTAAAATAAATCAATTTTCTGCGTTCGTCATCCAAATTTTTCCATAATACGTTGGTAACAACTCCAAACTGACAATTTAATGAACTATTACACAATACACAATACAAATTATTACGATCGAAAATATAATAATGTGAAATAGATCGTTAACCTTCATTTTGACCGGAAACGGAAGGCATTCGCGTCGGTGTGAACTCTGAAATACGCTCTATGATTCGTATCGGCTGTTTCGATGGTAACGAAATTATATGTTTTATTTATATTTTTACTTGTTTATCGTATCGTATAAATGATTACAGCCGCACAGGCCGATCTTCCGGGTTAAGCCGCGCTTACCGAGGTTGGTCTGTAGATGGGTGACCATCTATCGTAACGAGTTTCCTCCGTGCCTCGGAAAGCACGTAAAGCCGTTGGTCCCGGCTGTCATTTGTAGATCTCTGACAGTCGTTACTGTTAGAAGCTCATAAGTCTGACAACCAGTCTTACTATGGGGTATCGTATTGCCCAGTTACTGGGTAGCTCCGACAGGCAGTCGCTCCATGTAAAATACTGATATTCAGCTGCATCTGGTTTGAATAGATGCCGACCACAATATAGTTGGGAAAAGGCAGGCAGATGATGACATCGTATTTATGTGGAAGGAATACTGCTGTGGATTCTTTCAAAAAAGCAGTAACATCACGACAGTAGCCGAAAGGCTAGGCAGCCGTCTACCCTATATCTTCCTTTCGCAAATTATGTTGAAAGTCCCATGAAATCTTTATTTTCTTGTTACAACGTACCTATTGATGTTAAAATCTGTTGTTTTTTATAAAAAATATTTTGGACTAGTTGTCTGTAATGTTGTTTAAATATTGTTGAAAAAATATAATAAGGAACGGACCTAATTACCAGCAACAAACCTAAAATTGCGTGTAGATTGTTACACCTACAGAGAAACTCCTATTTTTTTATTTAACGTGGTAAAATCATCAAATGAGTCCTCCCACCCAGAGCAGGGCGGGAGGGACTGTCAGACTTGTACTGACTAAAATCCACGGTGTCCTTCAATAGCCCTTACGTACCGGGGTCACGGTAATCCCTTGGTCCCGCGACCCCGACTGAGAAACTCCTAGCGGAAATATCCAAGGATAGAATCTAGGACCTCATTTTCAGCAGTCATCAGAAATAGCTAGCTACTTGCGATCAGAACATCAAAGAAGCTACTGTCTCATCATGTCTAAATTTGCAGTGGCACCAACTTTTGAGTTACAACTCGTACTGATTTCGAACCCAGCCAACAAAAAGTCGAATACATGTCATCATCATTATCATCATCATCTCAGCCATAGGACGTCCACTGCTGAACATAGGCCTCCCCTTTAGTTCTCCACATGTACCGGTTGGAAGCGACCTGTATTCAGCGTCTTCCGGCGACCTTTATAAGGTCGTCTGTCCACCTTGTTGGTGGACGTCCTACGCTGCGCTTGCTAGTCCTTGGTCTCCACTCTAGTACTTTTCGACCCCATCGGCCATCTGATGAATACATGTGATATCTACCAACCGACGCATGGTGGATTACAGCCCACTCCGTTCTCACACAGAGGAGGCCTGTGTCCCAGCAGTGGGAATATTATACATGAGTTATATGCCACTACTACCAGGTAATCAGAAAACATAATACTATCTATACCCATTCCTCATCTATCGTAATCTCCATAATTACCATGTCCGACCTTGCTCTGCTAGCCTAGTACTTGGTCACGGGCACGCGGCGAGTATTCGTAGCGAACCAGTCTAGACTGGCGGCGGAGGTGCTTTCACCTATGAGTAGTTGGTACTAGAACTGGAAGTGGGTCGCGAGGGACTGCTTGCGACTTATGTTGCCCTAGTACTATTTTGTTGGATCCTCAGTTTTATTATTTTCAATTTAGCGAAGGGCTCGCGTTTTACCACTATCATGGTTCTTGCTATGATGGCATGGTTGGCACAGTGGCTCAGTGGATGTGGAAGAAGCAGCTGACAAAAGCTAGTATGTATTTAAAATTTACCTCTAACGTCTCAAAGCCCAATTCACAATCACAGCATGTACTTCTACAAATACATAAACACTACAACGCTTAGCATTCATCCCTCACTTGTTTAGACCCCTCAGGATGTCTGATTAAAAGACCCCGGGGTCAATTGCCCCGAGGGTAATTTATACCCGCCGTGTCAGGGTTACAGGTCAATTAATTTGGGAAGAACCCAAGGAATAAGGTGTGGGGTAGACATGAGAAAAAATTCGGATTTTTATCCGAAATATCCGAATTCTATAAACCTCGTTATAAAAATTTATGGTATTGACTTTTGTAGAGCATATACTGATGATACTTACATTTGTTACATATGTTAATTTAGTAAATTATTTTTTTATTTACCTTTTGTAGTCATATTATTTGAATCGGAAATGAGTAACCAGCATTGAAAACCGAAACAATTGTGACATCTGTGTTTTAAAAATTTCTTTATTCAGATTTCTTAAGCAAAAGAGATTTAATCTTAAACAACAAGCAAAATGAGGACGTATCTTCATGTGTAAATAATTTCATCAAAAAATTAATTAATAACGCATGTGAAGGTAGTCCTAAGATTATGAAAAATAAATTAAACTAGTCATAGCCCGACCACCGTATTTGAATGCTGCCCCTCACACTAAACATAACATCTTCGATTGTGCATATTTTCAGACAGTAAAGTAAAAACAAAATAAATGTTTTCTTTATCAAAACTAGTATCCGTTCGATTCGACATCATAAAAATTAAAATTTCCTTTATCTCACTACTTCATAAGAATAAAGAGAGGTAGAGACGTAGTACTGGCACTGTAGGCCCGGCGCCCATTATCGGCATCGGCACGACTGAGGATTTTAGGTGGCATATAGCTTAGCTTACAACATTTCATAACTGGACAAAGACTTGCCCCTTAATTTCAAGTTTTTATGATCCAGGGCCAATGAAAACCATTGGTACTGAATTTTCATAATTACTGTCTGCCGTAATCAAAATGTGTCAACTATAGGGAATTAATAAAGTCTACTTTCTATTGACAATTTGCTGAACTGGACCTATTTGGTGTAGCCGGGGGCACACAATGTTACCTTTGTTATTTCGTTGTTGTTTATAACTTCTAATTTATTCCTTTATGATCGTTTTTTTTTATTTGTTTGTTTATGTTGTGGCTACCGGTCTCCAAAAAAAAAAAGTTTTTTCTTTCTTTAGCTTTTTTATTAACACCAAGGTAATCAAAGTTGATACAATTTTATCACAATAAATGATGTGTACCGTTATGTTCAAGTCAAGAAAAAAATCAAATGGAGTTTTGCATATATTGCTTAAATTAATGACGACAGGATAAAAATAGCGGCTGGCGGCTCTATTTGAAGAAATAAAATAATTTATTCAATTATAATATCTAAATTAATCTAAGAAGTTTCTTGACCTTTATCGAGCACAGTTCGCATACTTGTATTTTGGTATAAACAAATTAATTTAATGCCATTCATACACTTCTTTTTTTTATCGTGGTAAAATCAATAGCCCTTTACGTTCCGGGGTCACGGTAATTCGTACAGTCCCGCGATCCCGGCAGGCTTTGCCCCTCTAGAGGGGGGCCCCGTCACTTTGCTGATACTCTTTGAGGCGCGCGTGGAATACAACGCGCCGTCGTCTCGGGCATGGTCCATGGTCGGACAGCAAGTTGCCCGCCATTCATACGCTAAGAAAAAGAAGGGCAAAATAAGTAGTTTAGCAAAATCGACCCCACCAATGAACACTTAATAAGACTATACTTTTTAATAAACTGCAATGTGTTCTATCCACCACCGCTCCCCGTTTAATTAGTAAGCTGTACGTTATAAATGTCCTGATTAGCTAGCGTCACAAATCACGTCTTGCTGACTCGGCGATACGACAGCTACTGACCTAAGAGGTCTATTTAATCAGCGGACATGTTGGATTGGATGTTCAACCTTTACGTAGATGATTTTCTACTATTGGATAGATATTTCAGGAACTTGTAGGCACTTAAGAAGGAATGATACGTGTAAAATTTCAGGCGATGTGACTTCCGACACGACTTTTCTTTAAATTTATTGATACATTATAGCCTAATTTGTATTTTTTGCATAAGTAACGTAGTATGTGCCAAATTAGGGCCTCGACTTACGAGTTGTAAGTCATGTGTTCCCAGCCAGGCGCTTTACTTTGAGTAATTTATTTCATCACCACTGCACCTAAAATGGTGAAAGAAAACATCGTAAAGAAACCGGCATGTCCTAGAATCAAAAATCACATTGGAATCGCGTGGTGGACTACAGTCCACTCCCTCTCCTAGAGAGGAGGCCTGTGTCCGAATAGTGGGATCATTATAAATATATTATTTTTTATCGTGGTTAAATCATCAAATGAGTCCTCCCACCCAGGGCAGAGCGGGAGAGACTGTCAGACTCGTACTGACTAAAATCCACGGTGTCCTTCAAGAGCCATTTAAGCACCGGGGTCACGGTAATTCGTACAGTCCCGCGACCCCGGGGATCATTGTATAGGTTGATTATGATGACACATAAGTGGCAATAACATACTAATTTGCTTAGTGTAACCCTCGTTGCTTTAAGCAACTTCCTTTTTTTCCGTAGTCACTGTCGTAAACCCTTGTTGACAACGCGACTGACCCTAGAGGTCTTTTTAATCAGTCGACATGTTGGATTGCCTGTTCGACACTTACTAAGGAGATTTTCTTTGATTAAAATTATTCGCAACGTACAGAGGGTAGTTCTAGTAAGAGAATTATTTACTAGAATTGTTTTTTTTTCTGAGAATAGGTTGAGATCTTATTTTTAAAAAGATGGGCCACACTAACGGCATTATATTAGGAATTTCTCAAAAGACTGGATTTGTGCCCAATTGTTGGCAATAGCGTCGCCTTCCATGATGACTAAAACTTAACTTGCGAAATGTACTATTAGGTGAGCCTCATTTAATTTTAATACCCTTCGAGAATCATAAGAGGCGCGATGTCGTGTTATGTAAAGCTGGAGATAAAACGAATTCGCGCCTCTCATGATACATGAAAATACATAAATCTGTCTATCTGTCAGTACAGACAACACATTTTAATTCCAAACACGGCCACAGATGGCGCCACTAAGCATGTTAGATGTTTTCTACGATGGCGCTTGGAATACATCGATAAATTTCTTCGAATAGTGAATGCGCAAACGTATCGTATTGAATCGGTTTTAAATAAAGTTAGCATTTGGATCAATTTCGGATAAATATCCGAAAAATTGTGCAGCACTTTTGTCATTTTAAACTATTTTTTTTATATATTTTTTTTTTGAAATTTCTTGTGTTTCAATGCTAACAAAACAATATTTGGTACGCTATAATTTAATAAGCACCAACCGGAATAATAGATGGATTTCAGATATTATTGTTTGGCGCACGTTTGGCGCATTGGCCGAACGATTGACTGCTGCACAGCACGTCGCGGGTTCAATCCCCGCAAGGAACAAATATTTGTATGATCTGCAAGTAGTTGTTCCGGGTCTGGGTGTTTATGTATGTGAGTTTATATGTTTGTAAACGCACACACGATACAGGAATAAATTCCTAGTGTGGGGCAACGTTTTTTAAAGATTAAATAAATAATTAATATGTCGTACGTATCCGATAAATACTCGATTAATACAAGTCTGACAATCCCTGGTGGGGTTCATTTGATGACATTACCAAGTGAAAAAAAAGGTCATACATAGGTTATAGTCTGAAATAAAACAAAGGATACCGTTGATCCCGGTGTTAAATACCCGTGGGCTAATTTCTAAGTTACACGCAGGCCAAGCCGGTGGCAATAACTAGTTAATTTTTATCTATCTCCTAGTAGGATGTAAACAAGCTGTTAGATCTAAACGTATTAGTAAACTATTACCGCGATACCGGCCGGCGGCCATCAAACTTCACGATATACCCAGCACTATTCAATTTACCTCCCTTTGACTACTACCCGGGTAGTTACTACCCGGTTCTACTCGGGTACCCATCTCCGGTTAAACGTAATACAGTTAATTTTCACTGGAGAACCGGTTAACTTTCCTCTTATAAGTTAGAAAATAAGCTAGTAGTAAGTTTAGTTGAGATTTCTAAAACTTACTAGTGGCTAAAGAAAATGGTTAATATTGTTGTGAAAAATGCATTATATAGTGTTTTAAATTGCGCATTTAATAAGGTGTCACCTAGTGTTAGTGAAAAGGCTCTATGTTCTTAATTTTTTTTTTATCGTAAAAAAAACTGGTAAAATCATCAAATGAGTCCTCCCACCCAAGGTGGGGCGGGAGGGACTGTCAGACTTGTACTGGTTAAAATCCACGGTGTCCTTCAATAGCCCTTTACGTTCCGGGGTCACGGTAATTTGTGAGTCCCGCGACCATGTTCTTAAATGTTAGCGAAAAATGTTTTATACACTTTAGGGGTCGTATTATGACGTCTTAAAACCAGACTTGTTCTAGTGAGTGAACGAGGTGGCGCTAGATGACTTGTATAACTATGTCTCTTTCACTCACTGGAACAAGACTGGTTTTAAGACGTCATAATACGGCTGTAGGACAGAAAAATCGCCAGCTAATTCAAAAATCACACTCGTTGCCGATACTATAGACTTTTGAGTCTAATATTTCCACTGGCTAAATTAGATAAAAGAAGATATTATTGCCAGACGACGTGAGGCAGACCTCGTAGAAGATGGCGGGACGAGCTGGACAAAATCAACGAGCAATGGTCGACTTTGGCCCTGGATCGTGCAACATGGAAGTCATGAGAAGAAACCTTTGCCCAGCAGATCAGGTAAGCCAGCAGTATCAGTACTGTCATATTCCTATCGTGAAAAAATATCTCATTACAGAATTCAGAAGGGTTAAAACAAAATCGTAACAAGTGAATGTGTCCTTTCTAAAATCAACTTTTTTTTTACCTGGCAAAATCATCAAGTGAGTCCTCCCCCGCCCACGGATACACGGGAGGGACTCAGATTCGTACTGACTAAAATTCATGGTGTCCTTCAATCCAGCAACCCAGCTACGAAATGCCCTGGGTGGGCAGAGCGGGAGAGACTGTCAGACTTGTACTGACTAAAATCTGCGGTGTCCTTCAATAGCGGTAATTCGTACAGTCCCGCGAACTTCTAAAATCAACGCTGACTGAACTATTTGTATATGCGAAAGAATTGGGATAACAAACTATAAACTAACTCGCACTACTAAATGCTACAATGTACGGCTGTGACATAACTGGAGGAGCGCCCGCGCAGCGCGTGACAGACGTGCGCGCTCC
Source organism: Agrotis puta (assembly GCA_943136025.2). Taxonomy (NCBI): domain Eukaryota; kingdom Metazoa; phylum Arthropoda; class Insecta; order Lepidoptera; family Noctuidae; genus Agrotis; species Agrotis puta. The sequence goes on from OW964196.2 coordinate 8,234,365, forward strand.
ATTGATCTGTGCACAAGACGGACAGACGTAACCATCCGTTATATGCAACATACTTTACATTCTAACTTGCCACACAGGAAGAGTATTGTATAATAGGTATATAATATAGGCCTATTGGTCTAGTGGTTGGTGACCCTGACTGCTATGCCGGAGGTCGTAGGTTCGATTCCCACACAGGACAAATGTTTGTGTGATGAGCACGATCATTTGTTCTGTGTCTGGGTGTAATCTATCTATATATATATAAAAGGAGAACTGACTGACTGACATATCAACGTACAGCCGAAACTATTGGGGCTAGGAATGTGAAATTTTGCACACAGCTTCCTATTATAATGTAGGGGAGCACTAAGAAGGGGTTTTTGGAAATTTAAAATTTTAAGGGGGTGAAAAGGGGAAATTTTGTTTGTATGGAAAATCTTCTATCGATTGTAAAATCAGCCTTCGAATTTTTTAGAGGAAAGTACGTAACCCACGCGGACGAAGTCGCGGGCGAAGTGCTAGTTTATCTATAATATGTATGTATTTAGAAATATATAAGTATGTTTATCAGCTGTCTAGTACCCACAACACAAGTTCTGCTTAGCTTGAGACTAGATGGCGTTGTGTGATAGTTGTGGAATATTTATTTATTTATAATGTTTTCTTTCCTAGGGAACAAGCTGAATCTCTATGGGAATCTACTAATAAATAATCGGTCAATAATATTTCGATTGGCGCAGTGACTGATTGACCAACTGCTGTTCAGCGTGCCGTGGGTTCGTTCCCCGTTCGGAACAAATATTTGTATGATCTGCGAGTTTCTATATTTTTAAACGCACCCATGATACAAATGAAATACCTACAGTAGGTATTTCTTTTATATCGTGGGTGCGTGGTCATTTTACGTGGATGAGATTGATTCTACTGACTGACAGATTGACTTTCCGACTTATGCCTTTTGTCTTTTGTCTAAAAAAAAACGTTGCCCCACACTAGGAATTTCTCCTGTCTCGTGGGTGCGTTTACAAACATTTAAACTCACATACACAAACGCCCAGACCAGAAGCAACTACTTGTAGATCATACAAATATTTGCTCCGTGCGGGATTCGAACCCGAGACACGCAGCGCAGCAGCAGTCCAATCGCTCAGCCACTACGCTAACCGTGCCGTCTACTAGACTAACTGGTCTAGTTACCTCGGGGTTAATCTATGATATCGATACAAATACAGGATAGAACACTCCTCAGTAATTAGGTAAGCCCCGATAGTTTTTCACCGGAACTAGGAACAGTTGGTCACGGCCGATCGAAAGCGTGACCACTTTCTTTTGCACGCCACTGCACTTCACTCATTGTTTGTTTTGAGTTGGTACATCGGTTAAGTGTGTTCGGGTCAAATTTGTATCTAAAGCTTATTGAATCGAATTGATTTGAGTTTATTCTCATGGACTACCTCTTTAGTCAAAGGCCTGTTGGTCTAGTGGTTAGTGACCCTGACTGCTATGCCGGAGGTCGTGGGTTCGATTCCCACCCAGGACAAATGTTTGTGTGATGAGCACGATCATTTGTTCTGTGTCTGGGTATAATTTATCTATAATATGTATGTATTTAGAAATATATAAGTATGTTTATCAGTTGTCTAGTACCCATAACACAAGCTCTGCTTAGCTTGGGACTAGATGGCATTGTGTGATAGTTGTGGAATATTTATTTATTTCCGTCCAATCCTTCAACCAGGCGCGGCGCGGACGGCGAGTAATGGGTAGCTCGCAGTCCGTCGAAGGCACGTCGTGTTGTCGCAAAAGGTAACCATAGGAATTTTAGGAATGAGTCCTCTCGCAGGTTGCAAGATCAGTCGCGGGACTGTCTAAAGGCCTATTGAAGGACACCATGGATTTTAGTCAGTACGAGTCTGACAGTCTCTCTCGTCTCACCTCGATAAAAGGTAACAGGTTCCATTCCCGCAAGCAACAAACGTTTTGTATGATCTACAAGTAGTTGTGACGAGTTTGGATGATCGTGTGTGAATTTAAATGTATGTATGTATGTACCCACGATAAAGGAAGAAAACCCTGTTGAGAGGTAACGTTTTACTATTTAAAAATACTTTGACAGTAAAACACCACTTTATAAAGTCAAGTTATTTCAAATATTTATTATAAGAAAACTCTTCATTTACCACAATTGGCAAAAAATATCAATAAATCGTCAAGCGCGAGTCGCTTATCCAAATAAGGTAAAGTTGAATGTGCACTTAATTGTCTGTCCATGTCCGTGAATCATACATACGGTCGTGAAGATGTGTGAGTATTAAGTACTAGGTACCAGGCAATTATAACAACAAAGAGCTTTGACAGAGGTCATCTTTGTGAAGTGTACATTCTTAGAAAAGATTAGTCATTTGGGAATGCAGAAAAGAAAAATGTTTAATAAGCATGTTATTTGAGATATTGATTGATTTAACGAACTGTGAATGGCTCCTCACCATTGGCATCAATGTTGATACAGGCCTCCTCTCTGTGAGAGGGAGTGGGCCATAATCCACCACGCGGGCCCAGTGCGGGTTGATAGACGTCACATGTCTTCGAATTTTTAGTTCTAGGACATGCCAGTTTCCTCACGATGTTTTCCTTCACCGTTTTAAGAGCAGTGATGATGAAATAAATTACATAAAGTAATGCGCCTGGCTTGAACACACTACCTACAACTCGTAAGTCGGGCTCTATAACCTTGAGCCACCATTGTTCTTAGTGGCACCTAAAAAGTATCATCGTCTGCCTAGCCTTTTCCTTTTAACTATATTGTGGTCGGCTTCCAGTCGAACCAGATGCAGCTGAAAATCAGTATTTTACAGGGAGCGACTGCCTGTCGGACCTCCACAAACCAGTAACTGGGTAATACGATACCCCATGGTAAGACTGGTTGTCAGACTCTCGAGCTTCTGATTATGATTAACGACTATCAACGATCTACAAATGACAGCTGAGGCTAACGGCTTTACGTGCTATGAAGATAACTTGCTATGACAGATGGTCACCCATCCACAGACCAAGCGCGGCTTAATCCGGAAGATCGACCTGTACGGCCGTAATTATTAAATCACGAGCGTTTGACACACAGATAGCTTCAAAATACTTTGTACCAAATTCAGAGGTCCACGCAGACGAACTCGCGAACCAAAACTACTATCTACAAAGGTTTTTTTTTACGTTGTAAAATCATCAAATGAGTCCTCCCACCCAGGGCAGAGCGGGAGCGGGGTCTCCTTCAATAGCACTTTACGTACCGGGGTCACGGTAATTCGTAGAGTCCCGCGACCCCAGCAGGCTTTGGCCCTCTAGAGGGTGGCCCCGTCATTTTGCTGGCACTCTTTGACTCTACACTTAAAGTCGAAAATCCCCCCAACGCTTATGTTTAATTGTCGTCTAGTGATAGTAAAAAACAGTGACATATCCCATTGATTTAAACGAGAGCGCTCAATGATAGCATGCAGGTCCACGCGGCCATGACCGCCGCGTGTCACTGACCCGCGCTATTGTCACGCAGCATGTCTTCCGGGGTCCACTGACATGGTATGTGACCCCTGCACTGACACTTCCGGGGTTTTGTCACTATTTGGGAAATTGTGATCTGGTTGAAAAGGGCAGGGGACAATTTTTAATATTTTTTTTTGTTGACGTTTCTGACTTTTACACTAACATAACGTTTGTCCCCACGCCCTGGACCAAGCCTGGGTTGACGGCGCGTTATGTTCCACGCGCGCCCCATAGAGCTTTCAACAAATATGACGGGGCCAAAGTCTTCCGGGGTCGCGGGACTAACAAGCTACCATGGCTCCGTAACGTAAAGGGTTATTGAAGAACACCGTAGATTTTAGTCAGTACAAGTCAGTAATATCTATCAGAATCGTTTTGTTTAAAAACTTTGCCCAACATTTTTCATTGCAACATTGCCCAAATTTCATGTCTGTATTTTTGTCCAATATTTTTTTTTGCCGCTGAAAATAGTATTCAATATTATGGGTTTAGGGATCGCAAGACTATACACTCCAGAGTTCGATATACAGAGCAGGCGCTTTTTTTTATCATGGTAAAATCATCAAATGGGTCCTCCCAATCATACTGTCAGACTTGTACTGACTAAAAATCCAGGGTGTCCTTCAATAGCGCTTTACGTTCGTGGGCCACGGTTGTAACGCCTCAGCCCTACGACCCCAAAGCCCATGGTGGATTTTTTTATCTGCTAGCGTTTATCGAACACTTAGACAAAGATCTTCCCCTTTCTTTTTCCAAACCTTGTTTTATTTTGCAATGTGTATGTTGGCGTATAGGAAATCAAAAGTTGTCGTTGATTGCATCATACTGCGTCGCATGCGCATATTATTATCGTATTAAGCCTCATTAGTTCAAATGGATGGTTCTGATTCAACTAACTACGTACATTATTTTGCACAGCAGACTGTCGACCTTCATTAATTGTGAGTCATAACAAATAGTATTAATTCTAAATAGCAGTTTGTTTTCACGTGATACTCGTAAATATTGTGTAAGATATAAAACAAATGGCGAGTAATTTCATCACTGTATCTTGTCAAGTCATAAATAATATATGTCTCTAAAACTAAAGAGAAAACAAGGGTTCCTTACCATTATCTATAAAAACGGCAAAGCATTGCAACCGAGAGTTCGTGACGTCAGAAGCAAGTAAAAACTGTACTTGCTTGTGACGTATTGGCAATTTTAAAAGTATCGTATTTGCTTCAATTTTGGATTACGTAACAAAAGAAAAAATACGTGTCAAATATTTTCTGATAATCTGACGGACTACTTAGATTTTTTCAGTCTAAATTAAATACACTATTGGACAAGGATAGGAGAATAAGTGTGACGCATCTCTTAGAACATTACTTGCAGCAATGCCAGTTAATGTTGTAAACTTGTGGCTGGCAACTATTTCAATCGTGAGTTCAAGTCGTGTGAGATTTTAGTCTTCAGACCACAAAGGAAATCTAGCGCAAATAGTGTTTTGGCCAAAGTAAACTTGAGCTTGGCAAAGTTTCGGCGTAACAAAACAATAGCAAGAAAATTGTGAAAATTAACTAAAATATTAAATAGTCGAAGTTTTCAAAGTCAAAGTTAAATCGTTTATTTCAATTAGGCCATCGAAGAGACACTTTTGAACGTCGAATAATAAAAAAAAAATTGAATTTGAAAATTTCTGGATATACCAGGGATGCATCAGTATTAGGAAGATGCATCAGATTAAGGCTATTGGGCTCAAAGATCAGAAGTGTAATTTGTCACACAGTATTATCCAGGGTTGAAATTGTAGATTTGTCATTTGTTCATCTTTGACAGTCGTTAATAACAGTCAGAAGTCTTACAACCAGTCTTACCATGGGGTATCGAATTACCCAGTAACTGGGTTGTAGAGGCCCGATAGACAGTCGCTCCATCTAAAATACTGATACCCAGCTGCATCTGGTTCGACTGCAAGCCGCCCCAAGGCAGATGATGATTATTCAGGGTTGTAAAGCTAAGTTGCTCAGAAACCTTCACACGTTTTAACAAATGAATGGTAGAACTGACTTTTAACTTTTAAAATATCCGAAGAAGACAGGGATATCATAAAAACAGGATTTCTGACTTGACAACAAAATGTACCTACAACTAATATTAAGAAGACGAAAAGTTTATAAGTTGAAGGATGTAGAAGGTCAAAATAGATTACGAAAATTCTTTCCCTAAAGAAAGCCCGAGTATCTTTTACTCCATTGCCGACGTTCCCATGGGATAATTTCCGACCGTAATGAGAGCAAAACCGCAAGCAAAAGTTAGTAAAAATAAAGAGATTCATTTACCAAAGAAGACAAAGGAGTTTATCAAACCTGCGTACAGGCGTTGTTGTCAAATATTTGTTACCAGGGACACATAAGATCAAAAAGATGGAAATGTTAAGTATGAAGAATTTAGGGGGCTAAAGAGAATCCAACGTATGAAATCAACCCTACCGGCAAAGCCTTCACATGATAAGTGATAAAAATATGCAACATAACGTGCAATGTCCTACCAGGGGCGCAGCGCCGCGAGAGGACCGGTCGGCCGTGAGTGAGGTCGACGACCCACGAGTTCATTGTCGACTGTCGAGCGAACTGGCGACGGTAAGGTCGGCGGAGATCGCGCTGATTGCGATCGCGTATTGTCTTAGACTCTTGGCTGTTTGTGAACTCCTGGTACCTAGTCAAAGTTGAGATGTCAACATATTTATTGCACCGTTTAAAAAGTATCGAGAATTTTCTACTTATGACTTTTTCGTTCGGAAAACAGTCCTCTGCTGGCCTTTCTCCAGCACCAGCAGGGGATGATGTAGCTAGCAGTATCTAGTTGAAGTTTATTATCAGTTACGTTCATAAGTTTTAGGCCATATTAGGGCCATGTGATCCTATTTTAGAATATTTTTTTTTATTGACAGTCTTCCTCCTGTCTTTTAGTTCAAGGCTCGGGCCCAGACTTATGAGTTCACCGGTTGTTTTGTAGCTGCACGGAAAAACTCAACAAAGTAAAATATTTTTGCATATATTTTCCTGGTTGACTAATTTTTCAACCGTGTTTTTGGATACTAATGATTAAACAAATGTTAGTCTTTTAAAGACACTACATTATCTCAAGTAAAGTTTAAACTACTACAGATGCGCTTCTCGGATACAACGACACATTCCTTCGAGGGATTTGATCTTTATCGGCACTCGTTTTGCAAAAAACGACGTGTTTTATTCGCAAGCCAAGCTAAAAGATGCTTGTTTTTGTAAGACTGCAAAAAAAGGTATTCTTTAGAAGTGCTTTCATGAGTCACATACCACGGGCAAAGAGACGAAAGGCTGACCAAGTCTTACTAAAGCGTATATCGTAATCGGGGTATTGGACGAAAAAATAGAAAAGACAGTCAGATTATCAAAAACTATTTAACACGTATTTTTTCTTTTATGACGTAAACCAAAATTGACGAAGTTACGACACTTTTAAAATTGCCAATTCGTCACAAGCAAATACAGTATTTACTTGCTTCTGACGGATCGGATTCGATCCCCGCACAGAACAAATATTTGTATGATCTACAAGTAGTTGTTCCGGGTCTGGATGTTTGTGTGTTTCTATGTTTGTAAACGCAGCTACGATACAAGAACACATTCTTAGTATAGGGCAACGTTTATTTTAAAATAAAGACGTCTCACGCCCCCACTTTCCAATTTTCATGCTAATGTCAATGTTGTGTTATTGCATAAATATTGCATTTTGAAAATGCAATAGCAGCAAACACGAAGAACTAAACTGAATTGCTGATGTTTATCGTATTTAATAAGTTTCATTATCAGATATTTAAAAAAGGACCATTTCGGAAAGACACCTTTTTTGAAATCGATTAAAAACTTCATCATCATCTGCTTAGCCTTTTCCCAACTATACTGGGGTCGACTTCCAGTCGAATCAGATGCAGCTGAATATTCAGTAATGAGGATAACATGGAGCCGATAAAAATTTTACATCAAAATACTTGATATTCGTATTGTCACGTTAAAAAATTATAAAGAAAGAAAAAATTACTGTCATAGACAGTTCAGGTTTAGATGGAAAAATACTATATAAGAACTCCCAGGTTTCATTAAGGTCACCAGGCGAGCATAGGTAATGAGGAGTCATTGACCTCCGCCTACAAATAATACAATAGGCTGTCGTCCTGCGCGCTGCGGAATTAATGGGAAATGAATGAAAACTAGCTACTATTACTGATAACGAAATAAATGCGCATTATAATAATTATTTGAAGGTTGTTTTCGGAACTGTGGCTAAAATCATCACATGAGTCCTCCCACCCAGGGCAGAGCGGGAGGGACTGTCAGACTCGGACTGACTAAAATACACGGTGTCCTTCAATAGCTCTTTAAGTACCGGGGTCACGGTAATTCGTGAGTACCGCGACCGCGACAGGCTTTGGCCCCGTCACTATGCTGACACTCCTTGAGGCGCGCGTGGAACACAACGCGCCGTCGACTTGGGCATGGCGGCCCGCATGCCCTCGGAACTGTGGCTTTGTTCTAAAACATCGAGAAAAAACCGGCATGTCCTAGAACCAAAAATTCGAAGACTTGTGTCATCTACCAACACGCACTCAGTCTGCGTTATGGATTATGGCCCCAGCAGTGGGACATTATAGACTAATGATGATGATCATATGGATTGTTCATTTCAGGAACTTATACCCCACCAGAAGGTGCCCAACTTGTAACCTTGTTCGGATTACCAGTATTACAATCTCCCTAGTAACGCAGGTGTAAAAATATGATGGTCAAAAATTAGGGTTTACTTTGTGGAAATCAATACTAATCGCTTTAATTCCCAAAGTTACAGTACTTGTAATTTATACGCTTCATATAAAGTCATGAAAAAAAAAATGGCTGCCATTCAGAGGGGGTTGGTTTCCGACCCCAGATGTAGAATCATTTTATTATAAGAATTGAGTAAGCTCCATACTATTTATGTTTGTATCGGATACATTGTATACTGAAAAGAAAAAATGGGCCTGCATCTTGCATCCAAGCCTGGATTTCCATCTCGCTGATTTAAAACCAAACATTTATCGTAAAGTTTAAATGAAAAACAAAAAAACGACGGGTTGCACTCTGGGAGTGCCGGCAAAAGTGAAAACTTGAATAGTAATAAACACACACGAACATTCGCGCAAGCTCCCTGCGCCGTCTTACGAATTTTCCATCAGGTCACATGTCCTGAGGCGAGTTTAACATTTTTACCCATTCCAAAAAAGTGCACAACGCCGCTAAAGAAGTTTTCACTTCAATAAATAAAACACCTCTAAGAAACACCTTTTCGTACTTCAAAACAATCCATTTCACATCATCTAAGTTTACTCCACAAATCACGGCCTACTTCCTGCACTAAAAATTTCCCATAACATAATATATTATGAAATGATCACTATTACATCTGTCTGTGTTTCACATCACCGACCAGCGGTGACCTTCACGAGCAGTTTAGATGAAACACGTTGCTACGGCACGTTGGAGAGGTTTCGACTGTGAAGTTTAGAGCAGAAGGTCCAATTTGGATTAGAGTCTTTTTTATCATGGAGAGAATGTTTTGACTCTAACAGCGGAAAAAATATTGTCGTAGATTTTCATTGAAAGCATTTATTTAATTTTGACACTTACTCTTTCAGACTCTTGAATTAAACACCCTATAGTCTACAAAAAACCCTACAGTCCCGGTTAAGAGGCATAATAGATTGCCAAAGTACTGATTAGGCCAAAAGTGGACAACTACATGTCTAAAACTTCAAAATAAACAAAGCATGAATTGTGTGAAAAAGAGGCATAGATGTATCAACTTCAAAGATAGAACCAGCTTTTCTCTACGTGAGTACAAATAGATTGAGTTTTTTTTGCCATTTCAGTGTGGGACATACATACTCAAAGTTGTTCATAATAACGAGGAAATAACCCTTTTGATGTTTCTGCTAAGGAAAAACATCCTGTATAATGTCCTTTGACAGTAAACAACATGGATGACACTTCTACATTGTCTATGAAGTGACAGCTCACTAAACTTGACCGTGCTCACTACGGCCACTACTGCTAATGACAGCTATTAACTTTATAATCTATGCTCGTTTACTACAATCTGTGCGCGTTAACTTCCAAATTTGAATAAGAATTGAATGTTCTTATTTTGAACTTGACACATGTATGTAAGGTCTTTATAAAAATGATTTTTTTTATGCAAGATCACATAATTACCATTTTTTGTCTATAGGCCTGTGTTCAGTGACGCCTTTAAATTATTTGAGGCCAACAATTTTCTCAGCATTGACTTCTTTTATAAGATACTCAAAATCCATCGTAATCATCCTGTTCTTGATCTATATCACTTCTGGTTGCCGCAACACCTTTCTTTGTTTCTCCCTTCTTTCAGTGACCCGTCATTACTCTACATTAATATTATTTGTATCATAACGCTAGAGACTTACTTACGTGAAATGCCGTTAATTATAAAATGTATTGACGTTTAAGGCAAAAATTACGTCCGCATAATAGAAACATGGTCTTGCTACACAGAATTTTTAACACGGTAGCACGCTCGATAGTTGAAAAATTACCAAACACCACATAGACGAATCCTCGGGGCATAAACTAGTTATTCATAACAAGCTTTTGCCAGCGGCTTCGCCCGCGTGGAGTTTCACGTGTTATTGTGAGTCAACCATAAAAGATAGACATATGCTGTCAAGGAATATTTTTAAATAATTTTAAGGAGAACATTTCCGTCATACATGATTTCTATGTAGCTTTAACCATTAAGGCTGCAAACGCGACGGAAGCTTAAAAAATGGAGTAACTTGTCCTGTTTTCCCAATATTTCCCTTCACTGCTCTGCTCCTATTGAATAATTGTGCCTTTCGTTAAAGTCCGTCGAGTAGTTTTTGTTTCTATAATGAACATACAGACAGACAGACAAAAATTTTACTGATTGCATTTTTTGGCATCAGTAGTGATCCCTAATCACCCCTTGTTAGTTATTTTTTTTAAATATATTTCATGTACATAATTGGCCTCTACAGATTTATTATAAGTATAGATGTAAACAATCAGTTAGTTCTTTATTACATTTTCGCAGCCAAACATCTTGACAAGCGACAGGGAACACGGGGTACTTAAGGAAAAACAAAGCTTTTTTCCACGAATGGCGCCGCGGGCAAAGTAGTAAAACGATACTCCGTTTGGGCAAACAACTTTGCCCGTTATATAAACAATTATCTTCTACCTGTATGTTCCTAAGTTGGGGTCGGCTTCCAGTCGAACTGGATACAGCTGAATATCAGTATTTTACATGAAGCGACTGCCTATCTGACCGCCACAACCCAGTAACTGGGTAACACAATACTCTTTGCCAACACTGACGGCACGCTTGGCGCAATGACTGAACGACTGACTTATGTGCATTTTGGCGCTATTCGATCCCTGAACGAAACAAACATTTGTATGTTTTACAAGTGGTTGTTCCGGGTCTGGGTAAACACCCAGACCCGGAACAACGTGTATGTGAGTTTCTATGTTTGTAAACGCACCCACGATACAGGAGAAATCCCAGTGTGAGAAATGTTTTTATAGAAGAAAATAAAATGTGGTTCAACCTTGAAGATCGCCCCATGTGGCTATAATTATTTAGTCACAAGCTTCTGTCAATGGAAATTAACTATCAAAATAGCTACTATAGCTCATAAAAATAGTATTATAAAACAGGTTTATTTATTTATAGTTATTATATAACTTTCACTGATTGATATAATATTATTGAATGATCCGTGAACTCGTCAGACTAGTTTATAGAACACCATTTCAAATACAAGCATGTTCAGAGATTAAAATTTGAAAAAATAGCAGCGAAATCACCCGCGTTTTGACCAATAACTATCCCACCGGAACATAAAATCAGGATAAAAACTATCCTATATGTTAATTCAGGTTATAACCTATCTGTGTGCACGATTTCATTCAAATTCTTTCAGTAGTTTTTGCGTGAAAGAGTAACAAACATCCATCCATCCTTAGTCAGATTTGAATTTATTTTTGACACCCAGCCTTTGTCAAACAGACTGACGTGGCGAATGCGAAGCGTGACTTTTTTATTTGTAATGTATGGAATTGTTTGAATCCAGTCACATAGAAAAGCGAAAGCGATCCGATAGCGTGACAGAACTATCGGACTGACGTCTCGCTTCGGTTCGGTATCGCGTCGGACTCGCGCATCTGTTTGACAAAGGCATTAATACGATCGTACTTTTTTTCTCTGGTCTTTTAGATGACCTTTTACATGGGTAAGCACTGTTTTTAATGAGAGCCGTGGGAACTGATTTTATAAGATTTCTTCTATACAAGCAATACTTGAAATTGCTGAAACAAAAATACGCGATGGCACAGTGTTAAATTTCGGTTCAATGCCCGAGTCGGGCAATATAGTTTTAGTAGTGCTGACAGGTGTTTGAAGCGCGCGTGCAACATCACGCGACGTGGCATGGTCCATGATTGGACGGCGAGTCACCCATTACTCGTCGTCCGCATGCCTCGCGCCTAAGGTGGCCGGGAATAGCCTCGCGATGTCCGATGCCGTGGGCGTCTCCCGCGGCGGCTGGGTTAACGTGGAGGTTGTCCTCTCCCATGGGTAATCTCATGTGTTGTAGTATAATTATTTGTTCTTCTTTCGTATCGATGCTACGACTTACTAAATTATTTGGTTACCATAATTTGTTACATTATGGCGTGACATTACACTGTTGTAAAATTCCCAACTTCTGTTTTTTTTTTCGCGTTGTAAAATCATCAAATGAGTCCTCTCACCCAGGGCAGAGCGGGAGGGACTGTCAGACTCGTACTGACTAAAATCCACGTTGTCCTTGAATAGCCCTTTACATTCCGGGGTCACGGTAATTCGTAAATCCCGCGACCCAAATTCCCAACTTCTTACAATAAATTGCGAAAGTTTGTGATGATAGATGTTTGTTAGTCTTTCTGGCAAAAACTACTGAGCGGATTTCGATCAAATTTGGTTCACAGACAGTTAATGGATTAATTTTATCCTCCCGTGGGATAATTTTCGAGTTGACGGCGAAGCCGCTGGCAACAGCTCGTGACATAAAAAAGGCGGGGTCATTGTCCGATCTACAATAAGACAAATGGAAACTAGACATATACAAAAAATATGTCGCTGTCCATCTCGCGGACATATTTGTAATGTCGACCTAATAAATATGAAGTTGTGTTACATAATGTAACGATTGGAGCCAAGACTGATGCTGCGCTGTCACTCATACGAGTAAGTCATTATTTATTTTAAAACATACATACAAACATAAACTTACGCCTTCTTCCCATGGAGGTAGGCAGAAACTACAGAGCGTCACCTGCTACGATCCTTACATACTCCTTTCGTCTCATCCACATTCATACATCTGGTCATACACGCACGCCGATTGCGAGTACTACACACCCGGTCTTTCTGAATCACTTTACCAATAAGGTCAGTGTAGGTCTTCCTAGGGCGTCCCCTCCCCAAATTGTTTGTCGTCTTTCACTCATCTCTCAACAAGCATCATCATCATCATCTCAGCCATAGGACGTCCACTGCTGAACATAGGCCTCCCCTTTAGATCTCCACATGTACCGGTTGGAAGCGACCTGCATCCAGCGTCTTCCAGCGACCTTTATAAGGTCGTCTGTCCATCTTGTTGGTGGACGTCCTACGCTGCGCTTGCTAGTCCTTGGTCTCCACTCTAGTACTTTTCGACCCCATCGGCCATCTGCTCAAGCATACCCTTTTCAATTAATTTAAAACATATTTGATTTATTTAGCGATAGCCTCGCGTTTGACCACTATCTCTCCTGATGATAAACAATGATGTGGTCGACGGTGAAGCACGCTTGACTAGAAGTAACCTATTCACTCTTGACTTGAAGACCCCAAGGTTGTAGCTATCAAGAAATACGGACCCCGGCAGGGAATTCTACTCTTTGGATGTACGCTCTTTGATTTTCATGTTAAGGAACATACGTACACCTGTAACCGTACCCATGTCTTTGTTCACGGACTTAGAAAAGAAAGAAAGAAAGAAGACCTCCAAGTAGTGAGTGAAGAAGTGAATCCGAAAGAAAAATAGGAGAAATGTGGACGTTGATTGGTACATTAAAAAGAAATACGGTCTATTTTGAATTAAAAAAAATGTACGCATAACATTTTGTTTATTAAACGCAAATAATAATGAACTAGTCGACGTGAGTCCGTCACAGTTTTTAACTAAATTATCTTTACAAGCAAGCGTGGCTGATTCGGAACGAATCATTAAATTATTTGTTGTGGTTTATTTTAATTAATAATACTCTCACGGTAAGAGGCCTTCCGATCTGGGTGGAGCGGGAGGGACTGTCAGTCTGATACTGACTAAAATCCACCCTTTGCGTTTCTGGGTCACGAAATCAAAATTCAGGCATTTATATCAAGTAGGCCAGTTATTTCGTCTTTTGAATTATCAAAAGACAAAATCTAAAATATTTTAAAAATAGTTATGGTTCTACAGTCCCACAGTTTTTATGACCCGAGGCATAAAAACTGTGAAAGTACTGTAGGTGCCCATTCCGAGGAGTCTGATCTCTATGGAGAAGAATGGGCAAGAAACTCCATTGACACTCTTTTTCAATCGCCAAAATTATAACAGAACATTTGTTACATCATTCAACTTGAGACGGTACATTATGTGAGAACGATGTAGCAAGTAAAAAGTGTCCGTAGTATAAATTAAATATAAAAATCCAATTTATTAAATAATTAAAATTACCCGTGGCTGCCAAAAACTGACGAGATACCTGTTTAGAGCCTATCCGAACGCATTAATCAATGCCTGTGTCGCGAATTGTAAGTACAACCCTGATGAGCCCTGCCTAACCTGTTGTGGACTGCAAGCGCAATGTTATTTATTTGTTTACCACATAAATCAGATCAATTTACACCAGTGTTGAGTACGTAGGATTCACACGCCAACGGCGTAGAACAATAGACAGAGAAAAAATGAAGCAAAAAGTTTCTAAGGTCAAGTGCATGAGGTTGTTACGTTACATGATAGCCTAGTACATGAGCTAGAGTCATGTTAGGATTACATGCGTTTTATAATCTGCATGAGATTTGTAAGCTACTTAGTGATAGGATTAGGAATGTAACAAAAACATTTCTATGAGATTCATACGTCACATGTTAGCCTAGTACTTGAGCTCGGGTCGCCGGCGCTTCGTGTTCCAAGCACGCCTCAAAGAGCTGTCAATGACGGGCTCCCCTTAGAGGGCCAAAGCCTGCTGGGTTCGCGGGACTATCAAATATCTATGGCCCCGGAATGTAAAGGGCTATTGAAGGACACCATGGATTTTAGTAAGAGTACAAGTCTAACAGTCTCCTCCTGTCTTGGCTGGGAAGGACTCATTCGATGATTTTACCACGTAAAAAAAAGCCTAGTAAGTACTTGAGCTCGCGTTATACTGAGGATTATTGTCAGTATTTTGTGATCTGCATGAGATTTATAAACTACGTAACGGTAGGATATGTTATATGTTAACATAACAAAAACGTTCTTTTGTCAAGTGGTCAGGTCTATGAGGTTCTTACGGCACATGCTAGCCTAGTACTGCTCGCGTAATACTGAGGATTTTTGTCAGTATTTTGCAATATTTTGTGATCTACCTGAGATTTGTAAACTACGTAACATTATGATTATGCTGTGTGCAGGGGTTTGAAATGCAAGAAAACAGTTTCTATGCTCAGGTCGACGAGGTTCTTAAATTGTATGTTAGCCTAGTACTTAAGCTAGAGTTAGGATTATAATATTCATTTTATGATCTTCACGTTACGCTAAAGGGACAATGGTAGGAGTTTATTTTTTTTGCTTAAAAGCGAAAATAACCTTGTCCCTTTTTCAGTTCAACCCTACAAGGCTGAACTTTAAATAAAGTACTAGTAGACCAAGACCTGGGTTTAAATATAGAATATTTAATTTTTAAATCCCGCACTCATTCCTGTGGAATAAAAAATAATCCCGACTTAAAAACTTAAAAAAATAACTGATGAAGACTAAAGACTACAATAAATTATGTTTGCCTAGTAACCATCGGATCACATTACCATTCTGTCAGAGGGGTAAGCTGAGCTCGTGAGTCGCGAGTGTTACGAGGAAACAACAGTCGTAATAAATTGTGAAGTCGAGTGAGCTTGTTACGTCTTTATGTTGCCCTGGTACTCCGGTTACAAACAATTTGTCAAGAGAAATGAATAATTTGAAAAATAAGAGAAGGTCACGACGATCTTAACATCGCACCTGTAATCCACGAAAAATTAGGCAGAGGTGTACGTACACTCACATTGCAACTAATGGGTGACTTGCCGTCCGATCATGGACCATGAAGGACGGCGCGTTGTGTTCCACGCGCGCCTCAAAGAGCTGCCTGGAATCTGACAGGTATAGAAGGCCAAACGCCTGCCGGGATCGCGGAACTATCTTAACAGATAATCGTGCCCCTCTGCCTGGAACTTAAAGCGCTATTGTAGGTACAACACAAAAGAGAAATTCATAAACGAAAAACCCAATAATATTTATCCCAACTCGGGAATCGAACCCTGGACTTCATGTCAGCACATTCTTACGACCTCGAGACTAGGTAGGTAAAGTATTTTTTATTTAATAATAAAATACTTAGATAAGATTTAAACGAGTTCACATAAAATATTTAATCTATTTATAAATCGAGTAATAAATAGTTTACGAAGATTAAACGCCGGTTACCGTGTCAAATGTAGTACACTGTTGAAATTATGTAAATCTATCTTATGTTTTAACTTTCTGTTTCTAGTCCACGCGCTGTTCAGTGACTATGAACGAACATCGACTAAACAGTTGTTAGTAGTTTTTTATTTGTTAACTAGCTGTTAGCCGCGGCTTTGATCGACATCATTATTAGCTTATATCTTCTGGGTCTGGTCCATCTCTGTACAAAATTCATGAAATTTGATTCAGTGGTTTAGGTGTGAAACCGGTACATGGGAACCTTTTTTCTTTTTAAGATCTTTATCCAGTACAAAAATAAATAAAAAAGACATTAAAAAATTATTGCCGATTGTTTAACTACAATAGTAATCAAATAACGTCAAAATATAAAACAGTACTTTGACACATAAGTGTCGTATTGTCTTTTTGTTTATTTTTAATAGCTCTTTTCCCGCGACTTCGTCCGCGTGGTTTACGTACTTTCCTAAATCCCCCTTTTCACCCCCTTAAAGGTTAAATTTCCAAAAACCCCTTCTTAGTGCTCCCCTACATTATAACAGGAAGCCGTGTGCAAAATTTCACATTCCTAGCCCCAGTAGTTTCGGCTGTACGTTGATATGTCAGTCAGTCAGTTCTCCTTTTATATATATAGATTTTTACCTTTTTTTTGGGTGGATAAGTTTACAAACATATAAACTCACATACATAAAAACTCAGACCCGATACAACTATTTGTAGATCATACCAAGATATGTTCCGTGCGGGGATCGAACCCGCGACAAACTGCGCAGCAGTCGATCGCTCGACCACTGCGCGAATCGTGCCGTCACTTTGAATTTTTATGTAAATATTTAGTTTGTAATATTTGTAGATTTTACTTTTAGTTCGTAATTAAGTTCTGTATATACTCGTATTTTACTACATAAATCTTATTAAATGAAGCATCAATCTAAAAAATGTAAACAATTTATTTAAAAAAAAAACGACGGGTTGCACTCTGGGAGTGCCGGCAGAAGTGAAAACTTAAATAGTATTAAACACACACGAACATTCGCGCAAGCGCCCTGCGCCGTCTTACGAATTTTCGATCAGGTCACGTGTCCTGACGCGAGTTTAAAATGTTTTAACCATTCCAAAAAAGTGCACAACGCCGCTAAAGAAGATTTCACTTCAAAAACTTGGAAGAAAGTAATTTAAGCCTGACATTTTTAAGCCTGGCACTATTTCCACCAAATATAATTAAGTCTCAAAATACCTATTGTTATAATAATGTTCTCAAACGTTCAATACATCTCGTGGTATCGAAGTATCGACGACCGTCCGTTACATGACCCACATCACTGAACCGCGAGATAAATAACTTAGCGCCATCAATTTTAGGCTTTTCGCTATCACGGCCATCACTGTTTGTTGGAATTAGGCTGTACTTACGGTGAAGGAAATTAAGAAAAATAAATAAATAAATATTCCACAACTATCACACAACGTCATCTAGTCCCAAGCTAAGCAGAGCTTGTGTTATGGGTACTAGACAACGGATAAACGTACTTATATATTTCTAAATACATACATATTATAGATAAATTACACCCGGACACAGAACAAATGATCGTGCTCACCACATAAACATTTGTCCTGGGTGGGAATCGAACCCACGACCTCCGGCATAGCAGTCAGGGTCACTAACCACTAGACCAACAGGCGTGTAAAAAAATTTTGTATTACCCATTTACTGGTGGTAGAGGTCTGAGGAACCTTCGCAGTAGTAAAAATACAGGTTAAAAATTGTTTTTATAATCTGACTAATTTTTTCAATCAATTAGCGCACTCTCGTTAACTTCATTTAAAATCACGTGTCCTTAAATGTACGAAGTTCGTAGCCGACTGCAAACAGCAGCAGCAGACGACGTATCGCTACGACACACGCACAAGCTTCACCACAGTTTTAGACAAACATACTCTACCTAATCCCCAGATTAGACTCAGAACAAAACATGTACCAACTAATGTTACTTAAGAATAACGTTCGTAAAGTGTAAACGTTAAGTGCTGTGAGCCGCCGGCGCGGGTCCCGTAACGGCATTTGTTCGACAGTTTGATACCAAGACTCGATACAAAGTTATATCGAGCGCTTCGTGTTGTTATATTGTTGTGGCTTCAACACTGAATTGATTGTGTGGGATATCATCATCTGCCTGCTTTTTCCCAATTATCCAGTCGAATGAGATGCAGCTGAATATCAGTATTTTACAAAGACTGACTGCCTATTGACCTCCATAATCCAGTAACTGGGTAATACGATACCCCATGGTAAGACTCGTTGTCAGATTTTCGAGCTTCTGACTGTTATTAACAATAATTTTTAAAGATATTCGGGGTGGCGATCCACCTCCCAGCGGTTCATCTCTGGTAACGGCACCACAGCTATATTTGTAACCTGTGATGACGGCTGAGAGATCCCACTAGTGTTGGTAGGCTTCACCGGGGCCGCTGGCTTATGGCGCTGAGCTTGGAGACCGACGCCAAACATTCTGTGTTCCGTCGGCGTGATATAAAAAAAACCCTAAATATCATGTTCGAAATTGAAACGGGTCTTGTTGAGAATCTGCGATGATTTACTTTAGAACAAATAAGTTCGATGGTGTGTTAACTTGGGTGAAATGAGCTCGTGAACGATAAAGAATAGCATTACTGATTAAATTAAGATTGCCTTGGACATGCTGAGAAGAATAGAGACTATTGAACGTGTGAAAAAAAAGTGTTTACAAGCGGTCGGCGTAATACGTTTTCTTCTTCCATTCTCACCTGTTAGACGTCGCGTCATTTACCTGCCTTTTCTTTCATATGATTCTATACATCAGGGGTGGCCAACTTGATTAGACATAAGATCTACTGTTTACTAACGAAACCCTGTGCGATCTACCAATTAGGTACATACTTCTTGAAATCTTAAATGAAACAGCATGGTTTAACAGAACAGTTTTAGGAGTTCCTTTTCATATCACATGTGAGATTGTTTCCATAAATTTACTTAAAACTTTGGAATGGAAGTCTGAGTTGATGATGTTTTATCAACATAATATAGGTCCACGATCGACTGGACTAATAGTCGCGATCGACCGGTCGATCGCGATCGACCGGTCGATTCGTTTGGCCACCCCTGCTATACATCATCCTTATATCTTTTCTTTGGTCTTTCTCTTCCTCTCCATCCATCCACATTCGTACCCATCGCTCTCTTAGTCACATGCGTGTTATCCGTCCTCTTCCAATGTCCATTACAGACGACTCCCTTTAAAGCCTTTGTCAAACAGACAGGCGTGACGAATGCGAAGCGTGGCGTTTTTATTTGTAATGTATGGAATTGTTTGAATCTAGTCACATGAAAAGCGAAAGCGATCCGATAGCGTGACAGAACTATCGGACTGACATCTCGCTTCGTTCGAAACGCTTCGCTTTCGCCTGTCTTTTTGACAAAGGCATAAATGTTTCATTTGTACTCATTCCTTATTTTATCCATTTTTGTAACTCCACACATCCATCTCAACATTCTCATCTCCATAATTTTTTTCTACCTAATAAAAATGATACTTCATTTTCTCTGCCAATCAATTCATATTAAATTGTTCGATTATGAATAGGTAATTTGGTTTTCGTCCTACATTTATGGTAATGGCGTTGATTTTAGCAGATTTTAAAAATGGTTTTCCATTTATTGTATGAATAAATAATGTGATAATTGGAATTCTTTTAAATCAGCCCGCGTTACCCTCGTCCTTCAGTTTCTATCAGCGTCAGTCGACCACGACCTTCAAGCGAAAGCATACGGTAGTGCTCGTCAATAATTTATACGCGATCGAACGCCCTCTCTTTAGGTGACGCGAGGAGTTACTTCTAACATTCTTATGATCTGCTGGTACCTGGTAGAAAGGAAGGCAGTCTTCTTATCAAACTAATATCACATTATCTTCTTCTGAAAGGTTTTTTATTACAGGACTAAAGGCCCGTTTACAAGCTACAAGAAATTGCATGCAAGTTGCAAGCAAGTTTAACTAAATTGCGGAATATTAAACGATAATGAACTCAGTTGATCAAAGCAACACCAATATGCAACTTTCAAACTTGCATGCAACGTTCAAGCAATGTCTTGCATCGTTCGTCTAAATGAGGTTTTAGTCACTTTACATAGGCCAGCAATGCCAGCGCAGCGGTGACAAAATACAAAGATAATTCACAAAGACAGTGATGTACACAGAAGGTACTCGTATACAATAAAAAATTTATTAACGCGAAAATATAACTTAACACGTAATTATTTCTATTGCTTACCAATAAATTACTGAAACATTTTGGTCCTTCTGAAAATATTCTGAGGTTAATTACCTGTAAAAAGAAAAAATATACAATTAAGCAATGAAAAGTGTATCACGCTTGAGGAAAATTTAAGAATGTTCAGTATTTCAGTGTTCATAAAATCCCAGTGAAAAAAGATTTTATTTTTCTTATGCCAATCAACCAATGAATACCAAAATTCTTCTCCTAATATTCTCAGCTACCAAGGCAACATAATCTCGAAGAAGTTCAACGATCTAGAAAAGAAACTAGAGTAGAAAAGAAACTAAAAACGAGAAAAAAAAATGTTCGAGCGAGAATAAAAATACCTTAGTAACAATAATAAAGATATGTTTCATTTTGACAATGAAGCCAAATACGTCATATAAGATTCTGAAATACCAGGATAACAAGTCATCAAGGAACTCATCTTATGCCTTTTTTGCATGCAACTTTGACTACATTGAGGTACTTAGCAATGTAGTCAAAGTTACATGCAAGTTATTGCAGCGTGTAAAGGGGCCTTTCAAACTTGATAATTCCTTTCACAGTCCTATTTTAACCCCTAACTTCAGCCTAAAAGCAAACTTATGACAATTAAAATAAAAAACAAAATCCTTTTAACAGAGATGCCAAAATGCTTATGATACTCAGTTACCAGGGTAACATGACCACCAAGGAGGTCAACATAAACAAGAGGCGGACGTCCACAACTGGGTGAGTTCCAACTGATCCGTCAGATATCCGCCGGATATCGCACAGTAACGCGAGCTCTGCCGTGACCTATTTAGTAGTTATGTACTGTTTATATACGAATACAGTTTATTGTCAATATTAAGCTTCGTAATGAAAAAAAAGTCATGAAAATTTTCAAGAAAATTCGTATTAAAATACTTTATGTTGATAAAGATTAAAGATAGATTTGATAAGATTAAAGATAGATTTGATAAAGATTAAAGATAGATTTGATAAGATTAAAGTTAGATTTTTTATGTTGGTAAAATCATCAAATGAGTCCTCCCACCCAGGGCACTGAGAGAGGGACTGTCAGATTCGTACTGACTAAAATCCACAGTGTCCTTCAATAGCCCTTTACGTTCCGGGGTCACGGTAATTCGTAAGTCCCGCGACCCCGGCAGGCTTTCGCCCTCTAAAGGGGGGTCCCGTCATTTTGCTGACACACTTTGAGGCGCACGTGAAACAAAACGCGCCGTCGACCCGGGCACGGTCCATGGTCGGACAGCGAGTTGCACATTACTCGCTGCCCGCATGCCCGCGAAAATACTTAAGCGTAAGTATTTTCGCGGGCATGCGGGCAGCATGTTTAAATGTTTTTTCTAACTGCAAAATTCGAAGTGAACATTGAAGAAATCTAATATTGTTGTATAAGTTGCAACCACTAAATCAAACATAAACTGAATTTCAATTTTCCATTATGTTTGGCCCAAAATTCTGCTACATGAACTCCGCTCACTGATGCAGTCATAAGATCGTCAAGTGTTCAGGTGACTCCATGCAGTGCAAGACAGATGGTGGACCATTGTCTGTGGAGGCATGCCGCACATACACTTGAGGTCTGAACCGTCCGTGAAACCCCATCTTTGGAGGTTATCTTTGCTACGGCCGACTTGGGTACGCAGTCTATTAAGGTAGTCCCAATTTCAGTAGAAAATGATGTGCTTTTTAACCAACTATAACTTCTTTACTCATTTAATCAATAAAAACGTAACGTGGTTGGATTATAATCAATTAAGGCTGGAATACAACAGTTTATCATGTTCCTCCTCCAAAAGAAAAATCATAGATATGCCAATTTATAAAGCTCAAAAAAATACATGTACCCAGAGACACGCAATGCCAAAATTTTGAAAGCTTCAATTGAAATCTTCAGTAACAGTGGAAGTCGTCTGAAGTCGGCAGTAGAAGTCGCGATGTAAGAGCAGCCATGACCTATTTATAAGTGAGACAGGCCGCCTGTCACACCGGAGCATACCGACGAACGTTATAACGAATTAATTTGAAACATGAATAATTTATAAAGCAAATTCTGGTAGTGAAATGTCCTTGGTTATAAATTACTGGGATTTTAAGCTTCTAGAGAAAATTTTATGAATTCAATGAAGATATAAATGTGAGGAAACCCCGACATATTTTAAGTTGCTTTTTTTTTTCAATTGAGTACGAGCGTCCGGTTATTAATTCTTCGTATGGGAAATGGAAACAGACAGTTTGGTGTTGTTGGGAAAGTCAGTGATATTGATAAAAGAGTCCAAGCAAAATACAAATTAGTATGACTGAATGTATGCCAGGATTATGAGATTATCCGAAAGAGTTACCATGGCCCGAACGCATAAGTCAATTGAGGAAGATTGTGACTTATAGTCAATAATGTTTACCACTCTCTTCTGCTCCGCCCACAGCAAGAGAAATCAATTTGATAATTTACCTTTATATAAAAAAGCTGCAATTGTTAAGCCTTATTTAGACGATACAAAAAATTGCATGTCACTTGCATGAACGTTTGACTACATTGCAAACTATTAATGGACAATGAATTCAGTTAATCAACCAAATACCGCAATGTAGTTTAACTTGCATGCAAGTTCTTGCGGCGTGTAAACGAGGCTTTAGACTGGAAGTCAACCACAACATAGTTGGGAAAAGATGTTGTTGGCAGAAGAACGTACAATTAAAATACATAGTTGCTAGCATCTAAGTATGTTACAAAATATAGTGTGGTGAGAGGGATTTAATTGTAGATATCACTGGCCACTGCATGACTAGAATCTCGAGAAAGTTGAGACAGATGAGCTAACTATCTTAGTTTAACACTAGAGGTTGTCGACATGTTTTTTTTTTTTTTATCGTGGTAAAATCATCAAATGAGTCCTCCCACCCAGGGCAGGGCGACAGGGACTGTCAGACTTGTACTGACTAAAATCCACGGTGTCCTTCACGAGCCCTTTACGTACCGGGGTTACGGTGATGGGTAAGTCCCGCGACCCCGGCAGGCTCTGGCCCTCTACAGGCCCCGTCAATTTGCTGACACTCTTTGAGGCGCGCGTGGAACACAACGCGCCGTCGACCCAGGCATGGTCCATGGTCGGACAGCAAGTCGCCCATTACTCGCTGCCCGCATGCCCGCGCCTACGGTGGCCGGAGATCGTCCTGTGACGTCCGACGCCGTGGGCGTCTACCACTGCGGAGGTTGTCGACATGTGCTAAATAGATTACTGTAATTGTTGTTTAGTAGTCCAGTACTAGAAAATATACATACACTGACATCTACATAAGTTCTCGGTTTAGTCAATATAGCAGATTCGTATCAACAATTTTTTTTGTGAATAAACGCCATCTTACAGAGAGGAGTCCCCAACAGTGTCCCAGCAGTGGTTTTATAGGCATTCTTTAAAGCCAATCTTACTATAAAAATATTTATTAAGAAAACTAGCTGTTGCCCGCGGCAACGCCCACGTGTATTTCGAAAATAATTCCACGGCGGCTTTGTACCGATATAAAGTATCCCATGTGCCAAATTTCATCAAAATCCGTTCAGTCGTTCTAACGTGATCTAATAACAAACATACATATCAATTAATTATTTTTAAACGACGCGCAACGGAGAGTAAAAAAATATTTTTTGAGGAAAAAGAAATGTGAGATTGAGCGACTGGGATTTGAACTTGCACTCAGTATCTGAGTGTGAGTTGCGGTAGCTCAATTGGTAAAGCGTCTGGAGTTCTTATCCTGAAGGCGAGCTATCAATTTTTTTTTGCATTAATTTTTCTTTTGTATTTTCAATATTACTAAGGATACGCGTTGAACAAAATAGACCTACAGTGCAAATAGAATGGAATTGCAATACTTGCAATGATGAAACCTTTTGAAGAAGGTACTGAAAGAAACTACCAAATTAATTAGACAAACATACAGATAACAAAACATAGATTATAAACAAAAAGAAACGAGATTTACGGTGTGACAGTCAGCCGCTATTATTCGATGCCCACAAACAGATGATCCGGCGACCATCGCGGTTTGTGTCGCATTACACTTTACAAGTAGCGCGGCGTTTGTTGAAGATTCAATTGTATTAATACACATTCATCATTTTGTTATATCATCGAGGGGCTCGGGCGTACATCACAACCGCACGTGTGGACTCAAGAATTAATATTGATTGAGGAAGATGGGTAACCCGTTCAATCAAAATAATTATAAAATCATCATCTTTCTTGACTGACGAACACCTGTGATCGCTGTACAGGACTTACAACTTCCTCAAAAAACGATACCTCAGATGAGAGATGCGAACTGTGTAATCATCCAAACGATGCCTCCCGCTCCTCATTTCCTCAGTTCAGCAGAGCATCTCCCTCCTGGTTCTAAACTGCAGTGGCCAATCTGGAAATCTCTCAATCGATTGCGAGCCCAGGTTGGCCGCTGTAAAAATTTATCTGCTCAAATAGATACTAGACTCATCACAGACACAATGCCAGTGCGGTGCCTCTGTACAGGATATGCCCCACCTCCTTTCGTGTCCATCATGCCCAACCAACTACACCTTCCAGAACTTAAACTCTCTTTTGGAACCAAATACGGCTAAGCCTATAATAATTAAGGAGATCCCTCTATTGAGCTACTGCTGTTGAGCTCGCGTTCTGTAGTGACTGAATAATAAGTTTTTTTTTTCTACGTATTTTTCCAGGAAAAAAAGTATCCCATTTTATGCCCAGGATAATAAGGTATAATTATACCAAGTTTCATCGAAATCGAACCGTTAGTTTTCACGTGATGCCTGCATATACAGACAGACATAAATTTTTTTAATCACATATTTGGGTTTGGTATCGATCCAGCAACACCCCACGCTATTTATTTTTTCAATAGTTTCAATGTACAGAATTGACCCTTCTACAGGTTTATTATATGTATAGATATTATAAATAATACTGAAATAAAGCCGTTCCGATTTTTATTTGTTGCCTAAAGCCATTTTGATTTTCAATGTCCACTGAGCGTCGATTTCGAACCGCTTTGCGACGTGCCGGTTTCCTCACGATGTTTTCGTTCACCGTTCCTCCGTCATTCTCTGTTAAATACTAGCCGCCGACCACAACATAGTTGGGAAAAAGGAGGCAGAGTGTGAAAATCACATTAGAAAAGTAATACTAAATCAAATACTGCTCTTAATAGTTACATTTCAAAGCAATCCATTGCGCTGTCTGTTTACGACATCCATGCTCCCGATGACTAACATAACGTAATGGATGCTCTACTGTCAAAAGTTCCTGGAAAAAATCCTCATCGAAACGTCAAAAGCGCATGTTGTTCAAATGTCAAAATGAAATAGCATGGTAATGTGAGAGTGCTACATAATTACGCAGGCATGCAATAATGTAGCTTACTGCATAACATTTTAATTAACGAAATGATTAAAATCGCTTGTCACGTCAATTTAGAATTCCCAGCAACATTTTATAAGTAAATAAAGTTTTCAGCGTAAAATTCCATCGAGCGTAGTTCATTAAGGAGTTCATATTAATAAAAACGCCGGCACGGTTTACATTACGTGCTAAACAAACAAGCGTCAGTTGTGTTTACATAGCGAGCGATCAATGTAAACACAATAACTATTGATCTCTGATTTTTCTCAGAGATATTTGTTAAAAGCATGTGTGTTGTGTATGTTCACACTTTGCACACGGAGTAGATAATTGCAGAAGTTCAACTCTATGTTTCGAATAAAAATGCATGCACACATGCCTTTTTTTATCGTGGTAAAATCATCAAATGAGTCCTCCCACCCAGGGCAGGGCGGGAGGGACTGTCAGACTTGAGTGACTAAAATTAACGGTGTCCTTCAGTAGCCCTTTACGTACCGGGGTCACGGTAATTCCAGAGTCCCGCGACCATGCACACATGCCTAGGCCAAAATTGTCTAACTTTACTGAAGCGAGGAATTCACTTTTCGGACATGCCCGCCGAACCTACCAAATTTAGTTTTGTGCTTTGTTTACTAGTGTAGAACCGTCGCAGTCAGTCTGGCAGACTCGCCCATTGTTGACTAACTGATGACTGCGCGGGCAATATTCAATAAAACATCTGATGAGTGTGTATTGTGTAAAACAACTTGGGCATGTCCGTTTAGTGAATTCCTCGCTTAAGTAAAAAACCTACAAGGCACGTAGTAAACTTTAAAAGAGAGAGATACGTGATTAGGGTTGGTCGTTTCCCGCAGAGAAGATATCAGAAAGAAACTGCACAGTTAGGTTAGCCTTCTGTATGCGTTTACTCCGTGGTATGTTTTAGTGCTAGAGTGCTTTTAAGAGCGCTTATTAGTGCTGACGGATGGCTCTTGTGCTGTTCCATCATTTTGTAAGCGCTGCGTGATGGATCAGCCACTTTTGTGCCTTTCGATAATTGAGGAATGTCTGTCCAGTCTCAATTATTTCTGGGCTAAAGGGATAAATCAACGGAAGAATATTTCAATGAACATAACATCACGGCTCTAATCACCGAAATAATATTAGGTTACACGTACTTTCAGATGATTGCTGATGTTATTTTCAGGAACATGTCACTGTCAGAGGTTTAATGAATACCAAACGATAGCTTCGACGCTGGGACCAAGCTTTACACAGGACTGTATAAGAAGAATCCTTAGAGAATGTCACTGATGATGTATGTGTCGCAGGGATATGATAAATCCCCCGGTAGACCCCGGCCATACCATCGTGGTTTTTTTTTTTTAAACCACCCACCAGTAAGAGCCGTATCGACGTTTTCTGGCATTTTACTTAGGCAAAATGATAGAATCGTGTTGTTATTTTAATATCCTCCGTGATTTGATGAAATCCCTGTTTCTATCATATCCCTGCGATATATGAATGTGGACGAAGCAAAAGGAGTAGCGAAAGCGAAGCGTAAGGATCGTAGCAGGTGGTATTGTATAGTTATTGCAAAGGGAAAAGGCTCATCTGATAATAGGGTTGAATGAATTACCATCGACCATGTTCCATCATCTCATCATTTCTGTCTATTACAGGTCAATGCTAGACACAGGTGCCCCTCAGGGAGCGCCACAGCGCATCTCCAGCTTTTTTCATCCAGCCACTACCAGCTAGCTACCTTCATCAAAATTACTGAAGATATTTCGATATGATTTTCTAAATGAAACGAAATACAAATTGAATCGTTTAACAATGGCCGCTGGTAATAAGGTTAGCAATTTTCTAAACCAAGAAAATATTAAAGCAAAATAGAATGAAGAAATCAAGTGCTGACAAATTAATGACATAACTTTTTAAGAAGCACTCTAAAACGTTTTGCGAAATTATTCATCTGAATGTAAACATAAGTACCTCTTTTTAGATGGTTAGCAGAAAGGACTGTCAGACATACACCCTTGACTAAAACCCCACCTTCAATTTCCTTTTACGTTCCAGGGTCAAGTTTTTTTAAAACTCAAAACCATCTTTTCCATTAGCCTATCTAGGCTAATCCCGGATACCCTCACCAAGGGGTTCCCAAATTGTCGTACGTCTCATAACTAAACTCAACTTATCCCAGGCGTGATACCTCCGAATCAATTTTTAAGAAATTTAGCAGAAGTAGATGGAAACCTCGACGTTCAGAAAACGGAAGGGGGAGAGAAGCCACGGAAATAAGAAAGTTGTTTTCATAAATCTATTTCTAGACCTTTAAATAGAGGTAAAAAAAACTTTGCATATCTCTCTGGAGTTAACCCAACTATTTTAATCTTATTAGTTTCATTTCAACATCAAAGCATTTCCTGGAACCCTGCTCATCCCCTCGTCCCTTTTATGAACAGTTCGTAGTTATCATAATTCTCATTAAAGTTAGAATTGCGGAACGGTCACCTCTTCACGACCGCTGCGGTCCTGGTACATAAATTTGATTGGATGTTTTCTTTGACAAACGATTCAAAGGAAACATAAAGTTGTTTAGATCACCAACATGTATCTCATCTTACTTATAATAATGCGAAACATTGTGAGGATGGATGTATGGATGTTTGATACTCTTTAACGCAAAAACTACTGAATGGATTTGGATGAAAGGTACTCAGATATACCTATGTAATTTATAACTTGAATTTAAACATAGGAGGCTTTTAATCCCAATTTAACCTCCCCTGGGATAATTTCTGAATCGTAACGGGTGAAGTCGGTGGTAACAGCTAGTAATCTTTACTTTTAAGATTATAAAGAGGTTTTCTTTGTACATAGGGTAAACCTCTGGAATTTGCTAATGATACGAGTACAATAAAAAAACCTTGTAGGAACCTATATTATTGTCCACTAGCTTCCGCCCGCGACTCCGTCCGCGCGGATGTCGGTCTTCGCGTGGATGGTAGATTTTTTTTTCTAAGTATTTTTCCAGGATAAAAAGTATCCCATTTTATGCCCAGGATAATAAGGTATAATTATACCAAGTTTAATCGAAATCGAATCGTTAGTTTTCACGTGATGCCTGCACATACAGACAGACAGCCAAAAATTTTTTTAATCACCTATTTGGGTTTGATATCGATCCAGCAACACCTCCGCTATTTATTTTTTCAATATTTTCAATGTACAGAAAGGGTCAGTTCTGTACATTGAAAATATTGAAAAAATAAATAGCTGGGGTCTACAGATTTATTATATGTATAGATAAGCATACGAGTATCAACCTATTCCAATCTGTAAAATTTTCACATGATCATAGAACATGATCCTTTTTCTATTAGTAGTAGTAACTACTACTACTACTAGTTTAAGTTCATTATTAACTATCTAGAAGTAAGGAGTATTATAATATATGAGCTCGTGAAGGACACACATAATGGCGGGCAGTCCAATGCCCTTGATACTCCTCCACCCCAATACTTCGCTCCCCTCGTCATAACCGCTCGTATCCAAGTCACCTGTTTTTTTGTGTAACTATACTAATATACATACATTTTGAATACGATCCCCAATTGGTAGCAAAATATCTTTACTGTATAAAAAATCCAAGTATTTTTTGACGCTATAGACAACACTACCAATCAATGTTACTGTAAAAATGAGTACAATATTCACCGACTTCTATAAGCATTTTCCGATAAGAAAACATTACCTTTTCTTTGTAATACATTGATATCGAACATATCGCGCGATCGCATCCGACTGCCGCCGTAGGCATATCACAGCAATAATAATCATCGCACACGTTACGATCAGTTCCGACGCAAGCCTTCGACACTGTAGCACCTCCGATCTCATGTCAAATACATCTGTTTTTCTATACACACACCTCACGGAACTATCCCATTGTCTCCCCTCTCACTCACACAAGCGAAACAAACAGGAATTTTATGTCAAGATTGAAAGAGACAGCAATACCTGTTGGGCGTCCCCCAGGGAACGATTCTCGGAAACACTTTTGTTCCCGTTTTATACATTGTAAAAGTTTGAAATGGTTGTTTTGGTAAAACGTTTGTTTCGTCGAGTTGTTACTTTTTCTTATTGTCTTTGAGATTGGAGTCCTCGTTCTGGGCTAATTAATTTTCGGTAACAAAAGATTGTTTTGAGTAATTGCTAGAGGTTGTTTGTAGGTCATGCTTTTTGTGAGGCCTCTTAATTATTCTTTGTTTTGAGATGAAAAATTTTGGGTCATTTTAGTGAGTGGTTATAAACACGGCTTGGAAATGCTTGCATTTCTGTTTCTGAGTTCTTAATACAATATTTTATTTCCCTTAATTTTTATTTTTTAAATTTTCAAAATTACTTTTGAACCTTTAGTAAAAGATTCAGAAGCAATTATTTATTGTTGCGTTAATAATTGCCGAAATCTTTGCAAATATAAAAAAAGAAAAGGTTTTAATGAAATTGTGAACACTGGCAGAACAGATGAGGGCAGACATGTTACCTGCTTGGGATAATTTAAAAGTCGCAGTAAATTTACAAATAATAATGAAAATTGAGGGAAAAATAATAACTTATCCCGCCTATGTTATCAATATTTCTGACATCATTACGAATCCAATAAGAATGAACATTCCTTCGTCGTTCAATGCATGTTTACGATTGACGGCTGACGACGTTCGCGTGTCTCGACACCCGACACACGTCTCTACGATGCCGAACAAGTAAATAGGTAAATAACTAATGACAAGCGTGAGATTCCACTGCCTGTCATAACAAATGGTTAAACCCATGTGGTACCTGATGGATTGTGGCTCACTTCCTCTCTTTCTCGGAGAGGAGGTCTGTGCAACAATATCCTGGGTTTCCATTTGAACACTATGCAGCGAATCCAAATTTTCTCTCAAAATCATCTGGGTTCTGATTGAAAGTGTCTTTCACAGTATGGATGGAGTTGTCATATCGTGTGTTAGTTGTAATGCTGTTAAGGTATATTAGAGGAGAATTTACTTGAATGATTGTTCAACTGTAGCCAATGATTGCTTCAACCCTGAATCTAATGTCAAGTTTAATAACGTAAATTATTTCCAAGTGCGACTTGCACAATGAAATCACTTTGAATTAGTTGCTATATCTGTCTGAATAGATATTTAAGCAGATCTGCAGTCTTCATAAGTGTTTTAACTAAGACAAAGTCGAATTTTACGAGTTACAGCTTCGATGTTACTTCATAGAGTAATTAGATGAGAAAAACATCGACCCAATTTAGTTCTATTAAAATACGATGTGTACTCATAATAGTAATTCTACAAACCTACTTACAAAATCAAATATTATTTATCAAAAAGCTTTTTCTGATCTTTCAACGAGTCCCAAATTGACCATCAAGGCTTAAAATTAACATAAATAACATCTAATAGTACCAGGACCGCAGACAGTGCAGGAGCTACCGAAGTGCCCAGTGAACAGGGAACCTGACACCTGCGCGGTTGCCGTTCATACGGCGCGCACGCAGCGGCAACAGCGCGCAGGTGAGGGGCGCGCGCCCCGCCTCATGTTCTGCTCAATGATACTCCGTTGAAAAGGGGTTGGTCATTTAATTATGTATAATTTATTTCTGAACGTGTGCTTGCTTTTTGCATGAAAGTTACAAGTTGCTCTACAATTTGATTTAGTATTTTGCGCCAATAGTATTAAAGCCGAAAATTGTACGATGAATGATGAATTAACTAGATGAATAAAGATGTACGATGCTGTGGTTACAAACAAGTTCAATACTGTGATGTATGGTGGTGCAAGATATGCTGCGCCGACTATTTATAGAGACGTAGGGCAGGAGGATAATGATGATGTTTTTAAAATGGATCATAACCCCTCAGTTACAAAGATGACTTTGAATTGATAAATCAAGACCTTGTATCTCCTACCTCAGCATTTCCCTCCCTCCTGTCAACTACGTGTTACGTTTCAACAAACTCTGGATAATCGTAAAACTTTGCAACATGAATATTCATATTTTAAGCTCGATTAGCTAAATTCATTCGTGATTACAAAGTTTGATCGTCTTAGGCGCTTCTTCTGCGTTTCAATTATCTTCCTTGTCGCTATGAATAGTTGGAATTAGGTCTTTAATTTTATTAAAATTATGTACACCAATCTTACGTCAACTTTTTGACACACTTCTTTTCATATCTAACGCCCTGGTACCGCCTCTTTCAACTTGATAAATGGTATTCTTTATAAATTACATAATCAAAATAGATTTTGATAAATGACAAACATAAGTAAGTGTACACATATAAGTACACATTTGTATACGTTAGGATTACTGATCACTAAGATTCTCAAGGCTATGTAAGTTTAATGTATGTATGTATATACATATTAATTGGATAAATGTAAACCTTAGGTTTATGGAATACGTGAAACATCCTTTGAAATGTATTAACAGGATGATTGTTTTTTATAAATGTATGGAAGATGACTTGCTTCGCACTCGGAACTTCTGCTGTGTTGGTTTGTTTACAAAAATTTTGCCCTTTCGTACACTAAGCGACTCAAGTCTCAGATACCTTACGACTTTGTTATCCATTTATGCGTGCCTGTGCACGAACTTCTATGGATTTGTATTGCGATAGTCACCTGGATACCAAAGCCGTAAGGTATCGGAGACTTGCATCGCCTAGTGTACGAAGGCGCTTAAATAAATAAAAAACACAATGTAACAGCTCACCTGAGCCCCACACTTGCCCAGTTCATTGACTACATAGCGTCCCACAAACCCTGTGCATCCAAACACTGTTGCTACCATGCCATTAAAGCTGGCCCGGCCTCCTGTGCCCCGCTTGTAAGCGGCCAGGTTAGGCCTATTGCCATCTGAACTGTATGGGGCGGATTTGATGTAAACAATACTCAGTGAACTTGTCGCCGCTGAAATGGTACATAAATTAAGTGCCAATAAATTTCAGTCTTTATCAAATATGTAGAGTTTGTAAGTAATTTTAAACTCAAATCAAATAGCATCTCGCGTTACGCCCTGGGTGAAGCGGCAAGATGTCAGTTTAGTACTGACTAAAAAGTGGTTATTCCCGCTCATTATTACCCCATTGTTAACATTATTAACGAATGGGAATGTTGGACAGTTAACAGTGTTGAAGAACGCGAAATGTTTTTCACAATCGTTCACTCCTTTTTCCTTATTCAGGACTCAGGTTATCACATTATGTGATAACGTTATTGCAAAAATACTGCGATGGTTGAATTTTTGTGCATTCAAAAGTCGTAGATTACCTAATTTAAGCACTTAAACTTGGAGCAAGGGGCATTGACTCGTTGTCCGATGATGGACCATGCCCAGGTTACTGTGCGTAGTGTTCAACGCAAAAACAATGGTGACCGATTAGGAAAAACATCGTGTTCTTCAACACTGTTAACAAGTGGGACACAACATTCCCAGTCGTTAACGAGGTATTATCGAGTGGGAACGACCCACTAAAACCCACCCTCCTTATCCCAGTAACTGGGGAACTCTGAACAGCATGAAAAAACTAAACAGTACCAGATATGAAAAGTACAACATGTTATTAATGTTGGCGTCAAACTAACATTTTATTCGGATCAGTCGAGTGCGTCGAGTTTGTATGGAATGTGCTGACTCAGGCATTTGAAGTTAATAATAATATGATTCTGGTCAAGGCTAGTTTTTAATGGTTGCTATAGTTCCTTGTTTATTTGTTTTAAAGAGAAGAAAATGATGATAAGTAGATATTCATGACTATAGTTCGAATTATATGCAATTGCATGTTATGGCATTATTTAAATTGTTGTATATTTTACCAAGAATAACTGCAATCCATTACTTGTTATGATACTTGCAAGTGTTTGTAGACCGAAAGTTGTTTTACTGAGAATTTGAACTGAGAACTGATTAGTTAAGTTTTAGTAAGAATAAAGAAGTAAAGATAAATAATAAAGTATTTTTTTATGATAATTTTTGCATGTTTTGACGATTTTGTCGCATATTTCAATAATTTTCAATGTGCATATAATTTTGAGTAAGAGAGCAATGGTAGCCCAATGGAAACAGCACATCAGCTACTTACAATTTGTAAGTCATGAGTCCAAACCCAGTCGTTTGCATTACTTTGAGTAATTTATTTCATCACCACTGCTTCACAAACGGTAAAGGAAAAGGTACATACACAATAATATGCAAAAGAAAGAGAAAAATGTACAAATGATTTTAAAAATATCTATCAATGGGCCCGAAGGGTTAATTAGAGCCTACTCCTTCATAGAGAGCAGACCTATGTTCCAGCATGGGGAACATGATCATCTTATGAGCCCTCCCGCCCAGGGCGGAACGAGAGGGACTGTCAGACTCAAACTGACTAAAATCCATGGTGATCTTTCAACAACCCTTTACGTTCCGGAGTCACAGTTATTCGTACAGTCCCGCGACCCGGGCAGGCTTTGGCCCTCTAGAGGGCCGTCATTTTGCTGACACTCTTTGAGGCGCGTGTGGAACACAACGCATCGTCGATCCGGGCATGGTCCATGGTCGGACATCGAGTTGCC
The DNA here is from genome assembly GCA_943136025.2 of Agrotis puta. Classification (NCBI taxonomy): domain Eukaryota; kingdom Metazoa; phylum Arthropoda; class Insecta; order Lepidoptera; family Noctuidae; genus Agrotis; species Agrotis puta. The sequence goes on from OW964196.2 coordinate 8,269,039, forward strand.
CATTACTCGGTGCCCGCATGCCCGATGGGGAACACGATAGGTTAATTATAAGGTATTTAAAGGTATTTAATCAGCCCTCCAGATATTCATAAGAATCATCACCTATTTAGCCTTTTCCCAACTTTGTCGTTGTCTTGTTTTTAATTCACTAAACTCTTGACTAAAAGAACTTTATTTTTCTTTTTTTTTATCGTGATGAAATCATCAAATGAGTCCTTCCACCCCGGGCGGGACGAGAGGAACTGTCAGACTCGCACTGACTAAAATCCACGGTGATCCTTCAACAGCCCTTTACGTTCTAGGGCTACGGTTAAAAGACCCTAAGTTTGTAGTTATCAAGAAATACAGACTCCGGCAAATTAATAAAATCGTCTTATAATGTTGGGTCTAAAGCTTCTCTGTGAAAAGAAGTGGACTGTAGTCCACCACGCTTGCTCAGAACGAGTTGATAGATGCTACATGTCAACGAAGTTTTGGTTCTAGGACATGTCGGTTTCCTCAAAATGTTTTCCTTCACAGTTCTGAAAGGCTAAAGAAACGACAGATGGATTGTCAAGGAAGGAACAGCTAAAATAGACATGACTGCTGAGATGGAAATTAATAGAGAAGTATGGAAGAAGAAGACATGCAGCGCAGACCACTCATAATTCTCTGCTGTTTTCCTTCAATGTTTTGGCCAATTGACACATTAGCTACAACGGCCACATGCTGTCTATAGAGACTGGGGTAGTTTAGAACAGCCCTACCCCTGAACAGACTCATTGAGAAGACCCAGACTCCCTGAATGTCTAAATGTTCAGTGAGCAGTGGTGTTTCATCATCACAGCTTCAACTGTAAATTGAGGAGCTTGTGGCTAAATAAATACAGCCGCACAGGCCGATCTTCCGGGTTAAGCCGCGCTTGCCAAGGTTGGTCTGTGGATGGGTGACCATTTGTCATAGCGAGTTTCCTCCGTGCCTCGGAAAGCACGTAAAGCCGTTGGTCCCGGCTGTCATTTGTAGATCTCTGACAGTCGTTACTGTTAGAAGCTCATAAGTCTCACAACCAGTCTTACTATGGGGTATCGTATTGCCCAGTTACTGGGTAGCTCCGACAGGCAGTCGCTCCATGTAAAATACTGATATCCAGCTACATCTGGTTTGACTGGAAGCCGACCCCAATATAGTTGGGAAAAGGCTAGGCAGATGATGAGTTTCAACTGTAAATTAAACTAAAGTCAAATGCATGCTTGGGTTCATACCCCTTACAACTACTTTTCCTATTTCTAAACTAGATATCGACTTCTGAGAATCGATTACGATACCTTAGGAATCGATTGTCAGGTAATTGCGATTCGCTTTAAGTTTATAATTAAGTTCCGTGCTCGACTTGAAGCGACACGTGTTACTAAGTACTAGGGAACTAGGAGTAAGGAGGAAGTTGGTTTTAGATAATGGAAATGCTTTTAAGCGATAAGACGTACTAGAGTTTGGTGGCATCCCTTTCTAATATCTTTTGAAAAAAGAGACAAGAGATTGGGACACCTGTTACTGTGTTATGAATAAGGTGCTTCTTGTAGTACACTGAGCTTGGTTAGGTAAGATAATTTTTTCAAGATTACATCATTTGCCTATCGTTTTCTAAACTATGTTGGGATCGTCTTTCAGTCTAGTCAGATGCAGCTGAATATTACTTAAGCCTTTGTCAAACAGACAGGCGTGGCGAATACGAAGCGAGACGTTTTTATTTGTAATGTATGGAATTGTTTGAATCCAGTCGCATAGAAGAGTGAAAGCGATCCGATGCGAAGACGTGGCGAAGGCGTATTTGCTATGTTTGACGTCGTTCATAAAAAGTCAGCTAATACAACTGTCACACCTCGGTTCGCTGCACCCAGTTTGACGTCTCGTATCGCTTCGGACTCGGTCCGGTTCGCTATCGCCTGTCAGTTTGAAAAAGGCTTTAGAGCGACTGCCTATCTGACGTCATACGATACTCCTTGGTAGGTTCTAGAACTGTCCCTAGATTCCGATAGCAGATAATTCTATAGCTTTTCTTCTATTGTTTAAAAATGGACGGGTATCAATAACTATCTTCATTCAATTCAATGAAAAGGAAAAGTCGCCATTTGATGTTCAATCAAATCTAGACTTTATTACATTCGTTCAGTTTTTAATGGAATCTTTTGTGGCGATAATTAAAAACACTGCACTATAATTGAGTTGACTTTCTATTGGTGATGAAGCCTCTATTCATAGTTTTGTCACAGAAAAAATATTTATGGTTTTGTCACAGAAAAAGTATATGTATTGTTATGATTGACTCGTATGAACTAAAATATAAATAGAATTGAGATTTTGGAAAGTTTGTGACTAGAAAAGTAAGATCCACAACAAAATAAAATCCCTTTGTAAGATTTTCAGCATACGCCGCTTTGCTAAGAATTGTAATTCGAGTTATCGGGCCCTGGATTTCAAAAGTCCATTGAAATAACAAGATGGCTTTTAGTCAGTAATATTTCGACACTAACTTTTTGATCTTCCACTCTCAAAAAACAATATTTTGATCTAGTCTACTCACCCTCCGTATCTGATGGTAGGTAACTGAATCAATGGATGCGGATGGATGGATTTTATCGCATTTGATAGCAAAGTTAGAAGACGAAATATCAATATACTTGACCTCTGCCAATCTCCTTTTGCAATGCTGTCTTCATTGTTATAAAAAAAGCAATCTTGAGTACAACAAAGGCGACATGATCTAGTTTCGTGCTTGACCAACGTTTTATTTTTTCATCGAAACGAATTCGCGAAATCGATATACAACGAATACTTTCTAAACCGCACCGCTTGCTCCAGTACAAATGAGATTACATTCAACCTGCTTGCCGATCTGGGCGCCTGGTACCCGAATGCTAAAACGTATTGAGTTTTTTATTTTAATGTACGTTGATTTTGAAGAACTGTCAAAAGAAAAGTAATTTGAAACTGAAAAAAAAAATGAAAATAAAAGATTAACAAACTATATATATTCTAACTTTTTTCATTGGCTGAGTGACATATGCCAATCAAAAATAACAACACAAAGATCTGTTGCTAAGGAATTTGTTCCGACACTGTTCCTCCCCAGATAAAAATGAAGAGGGGAAAGTCTGGTGTTTTGGGGTACTGTCTGATGGCTATAGAGAGGATTATATGCATATGCATATTTGCATATACAATTGCATTTAAAAAAAATATTCTAATGAAAAACGTTTCATATTAAATAGAAAATGCAATAACGTGCTAGTAAAGATACTTACAAGTGGATGTAGAACAATTGTTTTCAGTTTATAAAAATATTATTAATAGAAGTCCCATTTTTTCTATTAAGAATTTTAAACAGCAGTCGAATTAGTAAAGTTTTCAAGAACAAACGATGTTAACTTGTCGAAATTGTATTAAATAAAGATAAACCTTATTTTGCAGTGCTTATTATTTTATGTTGCATATTTTCGTGTATATTTCGCCACTTTTATTTTAAATTACATTTAATCCGCCCTTCTCAAATAAATTACAAGAAATTAATAACAATTGACGTGTTTGCTCTGAATGGACAGGTCCACTCTAATCTGTGTGGTTCTTTCCCCAAAAGACCATCTCAGACACCTAACTTGAGTAAAACAATGTCTGGACTTTAAAAGAGACCGTGAGACCTCTGAGTTTGTTTCGGCTGTTTCTTCTCAGAGGCGTCAGATACGAAACACCGGCTTAATCTAGCTTTAAAAATATTAGTTGTGACGTGTTAAAGTGTTTTTATAACACAAATTAGATATCATTAAATAATCATTTATTACTTTCTTTAAAACACTGGGAAATCTATCTCAATTCCAGGCATTAGAATAACGATTTTAAGCCCAAACTTTTCCTAATTTTAATACTTCTATCCTAATAAAATGTCCAGAATATAGGAACATTTTTAACTCGCCACGTACAGTGCTGATCTCTGTGACCCGACTGAGAACTAATTCGATTTCGTCCAAAAACAGCACAGTTTCAACTCAGACTCACTGAATAAAATATTGGCTAAGCGAAGTTGAAAAAGGAATAGTTTAATCTTTTGCTAAATATAAAATAGAATCGATTTAAAGTGCTTCTACAATAGGCGGTTCTTAGCCCATTCGTACACTACACGACACAAGTCTCTGATACCTTACGACTTTGGTATTCATTGACGCGTGTCTGTGTACGAACTTCTATGGATTTGTATGGTGATAGTCACCTGGATACCATAGTAAATTAATTTAGTTTTAAAATATGTATTAGTTTATTATTTTTTATATTTATATGTGTATTGTGTTTTATGGGCCTTTAGTTGCCTGAAATAAAGGATAAAAAAAAATAGTCGTAAGTCGTTTTCTCGCTAACGAGAAAACGACTAACGACAATTTTTTTTTTGCGAACAAAGTTGTGGATAAAAACTTAGGTTTTTATCCACAACTTTGCTAGCGTGACACTCTGAAATAAAGTAACTACATATTAGCGAAAGAATTTTCAGAATCGGTTCAGCAGTTCCGAAGATAAAGCGTTTCATCCAAACTTATAAACTTTAAATTGCGTTAGTTCTAAATTAATGTTAAAGCTGCAATCTCATACCTAGTTACGTGTGCCTTCAGTGAATCACCCCACCTGCCTGTAGGGACCACCTGTCGGGGTGATTCAATTAGCTTTATTTAGCAACTTCATATTGATAACTAATTAGCATCTGTGTGTGAGCTTGTGTGTACTTCAATTATTTATTTTAGCACTTCAATTTGTTGTACTATACGTTTTAAGTAAGGATAGGACGGCTTTGTCGCCAAATTGTGACAACAATTACGTTTTTTTCTTTTTATATTGGTAAAATAGTCATTACCATCCTCCCACCAGGACGGGAGGGGCTGACATACTCGTACTGACTTAAAATCTACAGTGTTTCTTCAATAGCCCTTTACATTCCAGGGTCACGGTTACCTGATGTCAGTCCCGTGACCCACGACAACAGTTTGTGTGAATAAATTTTCAGTTATAATAGCGTTTGGATGGATGCGATATCATAGATGGACGTTTGTAAATTACTCTATCACGCCAAAACAGCTGAACGAATTTGGATAGAATTTACATATAGAATTTACCTTTATTTTACTCCCGCCCTGGGTGGAGCGCAAGGGACTGTGAACTCGTACTGCCTACAATCGACCGTGTTCCTTCAATTGCCCTTTACGTTACAGGGTCATGGTTACCTGTTTTGTACAGTTACACAACCCGGAGATATTACTTAAGGATTATCTTTCATATCAGTGGAACGTCCTAGTAAGATATTTTTCGACTCCTACGCAAGCAAAGCCGCTGGTAAAACCTAGCTGTATAGTAAGTCCACTTCTTTGAACCGTTACAGGTGGCCTACCAATCTTTGTCTTCGTCTTAAAGCGAGAGTAATTCCACTGTGGGAAAGAGACAGAGCTATACAAGTCGCCATCTCGTTCCCACAGTGGAATGAATCCTGATGAATCAGACGTCCAACCTCTTTTGTAAAAATGAAAACTCATCGCACTTTTATGTTTGATTTTTCTTTTGTCGCTCTCAACGGTAAAAGATAACTCACCAATAAATACTTTTGTCGTATTTTTGTCACAGAATTCATTATTGTTTGTCCTTTTTTCTGAGTGACAAAAGCCGTGTTTTGGGAAGCACGTTATTTCGGCAACGTTCACGGAATCTGTTACCTTCGCGTGAGCAGGTTGCTAATGCATGTATTTTGTGTATTTTGACGCATCGCGCATTGTGAGTCCATTATTGGCTTGCGGTAAAACAGCTTTAGTTACTTCCCTAATCTGACCTCTACGATGACTTTCCTTGGTTTTGATTATTGGGAAAAAATAACAAAATCAACACTTAATATTATAAAACTGAAGAGTTTGGTTGAACGCGCTAATCTCAGGAACTACTAGTCCGAAACTAAAAAATGTTTATGTGTTGGATAGTCCATTAATCGAGGAAAGCTATAGGCTATATGACATCAATCTTCGACCAATAGGAGCCGAGTACCGCGGTTGAAACCACGGGCCATACAACAGCTTCATACATAAACGCACGCTGTTCTTTTCCCTTGATGGTGGCACAATATTTTTTTCAATTCGAAACTTGTTAGGTTTTTGTTAAGTTGTACGTGCTAAGATTAACACGTACAACCTAACAAACTTTTTATATATATTTGACGGCACGGTTAGCGCAGTGGCTAAGCGATTGGACTACTGCGCTGCGTGTCGCGGGTTCGATTCCCGCACGGAACAAATATTTGAATGACCTACAAGTTGTTGTTCCGGGTCTGGGTGTTTGTTTATGTGAGTTTCTATGTTTGTAAACGCACCCACGACACAGGAGAAATTCCTAGTGTGGGGCATAGTTTTTTTTTTAAAACAAAAACAAAACAATATTGTTATCTTTACTAATATTATAAAATGCGAAAGTTTGTGTGGAGGAATGCTTGTTTCATGAAAAACCACTGAACGAATTTGACTGAAATTTGGTACACACATAGCTTTTAACCTGGATTAACACATAGGATAACTTTTCTCCCGATTTTATATTGCCGTGGGATAATTTTCCGGGCGAAACCGCTGGCAACAGTTACGATGTAATATTAATTTGATTTGATCGCTACCAGGCTGACAGCCACAGAAGGAGGTATAAATAATAATTCCTGTAAACTCCCAGCGAGTGCCAATTTATTGTCAAACAGAACATCTGCTGAGCGGGCTTGAAGTGGTATTTCATAGAATGTCTTGTGGTACAATGTAATTAATGATCCCGCTAAAATTAAGCTGTATTTTGGCAGAATGTAACGTTTTCTGATTCGCTCCGATGGATGACAGATGGCCACAATAGTGGAGTGTCGGTGAACGTTCTTTTCATTCATGTTTGCTTGGTAGCTGAGAGACTTGTGGTGTAAAAACAAATAAATGTTTTTTGAACACATTGTTGGTCAATGCTCCGCACTCCGCACACACTCACCGAAATATACCTAAATGACAAAATGCACTCTGGAGCTTTGAGTCGACCAATAATCATGAGATGTTGCTATTCAAATAAATACCGATGAGTAAAATAAATTAATTACCATTAATAAGAGGTCAATCACTGTGTACCTACTTAACATAAATCATAATAAGCAGTCACTTTTTTTTTACATTGTAAAATCATCACATGAGTCCTCCCACCCAGGGCAGAGCGGGAGGGACTGTCAGACTCGTACTGACTAAAATCGACGGTGTCCTTCAATAGCGCTTTACATACCGGGGTCACAGTAATTCGTGAGTCCCGCGACCAATATGTAGTCACTGACAGAAAAAATACCACCCAAACCAGTGGATCAAGAAACTCAACAGGTCCTCGAAGGTCACTAATGAAGGATTTTCCAAATTCATCCCTAACAGGGGTCGAATAAGGGATGAAAGTTCCACTGTCTCATCGATGGTAAATCTCAACGGACATAAAGCTTGTTTAAAGTATAACTTTCAAAAGAGTATTTGATCCCTGACTTGATCAAATATTAATGGAACGGATTTTCTCTGGTTGTTGCGATTAAGACTTATCCAGTGCCGGATTAACACAGTAGATACAGTTCCTACGGGCCCCGCGTATAAAGGGCCCCGTGCACAATGGGCCCCGCGAATAAGGGGTCCCGCACCTAAAGGCTATGCCATGTCATAATAACGTGAAACGTTATACTATTCCAACTAAAGATAATCCACGTCGGATAATCAGTAAAAACTCTGTCAAACAGACAAGCGTGACGAATGCGAAGCGAGGCGTTTTTATTTGTAATGTGTTGTTTGAATCCAGTCACATAGAAAAGCGAAAGCGATCCGATAGCGTGACCAAACTATCGAACTGACGTTTCCTATCGGTTCGTTATTGCTTCGGACTCGTCTGTCTGTTTGACAAAGGCCTAACTGCTATGCTGTTAACGTAAACGCACGAGTTGTATAAAAAGTCGTTCGTATCATATTAACGTAACAACGTAAGTAAAGGATTTTTCATAATGTTATGATTATAAAAACAAACAAAAATCGATGCTCCACACAAGAAAATTCTTACAAACAAACATAGAGACGCAAATTCACAAACACCCAGGCCCGGAACAACTACTTGTAGGTCATACAAATACTAGTACGGTGCTGGGATCAAACCCACGATACATTGCGCAGCAATCAATCGCTCAACAACTGGTTCAACCATGCCGTCATATAAAAAAGCGTGCTTTCCTATGCTCAAATAAAAAGGGGCCCTCAATAGAATTTTCTAGAGGCCCCGCGCTTGCCTGATCCGGCGCTGGACGAACCATTTGATTTGTGAGAGCGGTTGTCAACTTAATTATGTAGACTGATTAGACAGAAGCTCGGTCGGCTTTGGAATTAGGGAATATCTTTATTACAGCAATTTAGGTTAACGTATCATGTACAATTTGAAAATCAGCTGTTAATGTAACTAGAGTATTAAAGTCAAGAGTAAATAAGTTACTTCTAGTCAAGCGTGCTTCACCGTCGACTACATCATGGCTTACCATCATGCGAGATAGTGGGCAAACGCGGACATATCGCTAGCTAAATAAAATAACTAATTAGTAATATGTTAACGCAGCAAGAAGATGGCGAGTGAACTCGATTGTTTTCTTCAAGATTGAGTGAGTATTTCCCTCGGTGGACTATCGGACTCTCACTGACTAAAAAGTCCACCCTATTCCTTCGGTTGACCTTCGTTTTCCAAGGTCACAGGATCCTGCTTAGACAGACGAGTGACCCCGGCTGGCGTTTGGCCTTTATGGGGGTCTTGACAGCTCCTTGAGGCGCTTAAAATTGACAACATAATTGGACAGTTGTCCCGACTCCCGATTCGATGTATGAACTCAAAATGAGTAGGGAGTAGGTTCACTCAAAAGCCTGGAATTACATTTGAAGGGGCCGTATTTTCGTTACGGAACCAGAGAGTAGACATCCTGATCCTAGACTGGACGGCGAGCTACTCATTACTCGCCGCCCGCAACCCCAATCATAGGGAGGCCTAAAAAGCCACAAATTCAACAAGTTTCATAGTTAATTTCCAATTACAGTTCAATTTCACAGAGTGGTAATTCTGGTGTGCCGTCCGTGCGAGCTATTTCGGCCGGCGTACAATTAGATAGATTGTATTGATTGCCGCGGCCGGTGGCGGTGGCTGCGTGGACCAGATTCACATTATATTACACTATGCATGTACACTAATTGATTATAACTAATAGTATTGAGGAGATAGCCAGTGATTTGGAGCGCGTGCTGCCGAGAGCAGCAAGAGTGGTGGTATGGGCCCCGACTTAAGAGTTGTAGATCGTGGGTTCAAACCCAACCTGGCGAATTACTCTGGAGTTTCTTGCCCATTCTTCTCCATAGAGATCTACGCATTATAATGGGCACCTATGGTACTTACACAGTTATTATCTCTTGTGACTGGGACTGTAGCACCATAACTATTTTTGTACTAGTTTTATTTTGTTTTTTGACAATTCAAAAGTGCCTGTTATTGGCCTAGTTGAAATAAATTATTTGATTTGACTTTTTCTAATTTATTTCATCACAATTCTCAAAACGATGAAGGAAAACATCGTGAGGAAACCGGCATGTCCTAGAACCAAAAATTCGAAGACATTTGACATCTACCAACTCGCATTGAGCCAGTTTGGTGAATTATAGCCCACTACATAATTATCAGCAGTGAAAACACTATAGGGTGATGATGATGCATGCTGCCGATGAAATTCTACGCGATCAGCATTTACCAACCGCGTTCAAGATGTACCAGTAACGCCTGCATCATATTTCTCAACTATCTATGTATATTAGAGTCGGTTTTCAGTAACCAAATGCAGATGAATTATACTAGTACTTTATATAGAGCCAGTTCGGTTCAACCTGACTGCACAACCCAGTTACTGGGTGGCAAGTTTGGCTAGCTCTGTCTTTTGAGCAAGACTTGTCTTGATCTAGCAGGGGACTCGATAGTATAACGGCACGGTTGGCGCAGTGGCTAAGAGAAGAGAGTTGCATGTCGCGGGCTTGATTCCCGCACGGAGCATCTATTTGTGTAATCTAGAAGTTGTTGATTTTAAATGTTTGTAAACGCACCAACGACACAGGAGAAATTCCTAGTGTGGAGCAAAAAAGCAACTGTTTTGTAAGTCTGTCTGTGCTGTGGACCTGTGGATAAGTCAAAGTCGAAGTCAATAGCTTTTTTTATGTTACGAGTATGGTATGGGTACTTTTAGGTTGTACGAGTAAATATTATTTTTTCTTTCTTTACTATAGGTACAGTCATGAGCAATAGTATGTATACACTAAGCAGTATTCATAAGTGATATTCCTACCATGTTGATTAAACTTTTGCCTTTTCATTAAACTTCTATTTTGGAAGCCATACTATTACGAAATAGGTCTTATTTCAAAGTGGAAACCAGTATTTCACGAGTAAATTGAGTTTGAATTTTGTTAAGCGTATACATGTTATAGCTCGTGGCTCAACACCTCCATCCCACCTTTCAGGTACCAAGCGCGACGTTATATCATTGTTCTACTACCATCTGTTTTTTTAATTCACCACTTTTTTCCTTTCTTCAATATTATAACTTCCCCAAACAAATTCTATGAAACAGCTCAAGTGCTAAACTACCAAAAATCCGTCCCAGTCTCCTGCCACAGTAAGTATGTAAGAAGTAAATAAACACGCTCGTAAAGCCGATCCGCTAACCATTCAGTTTACGAGCTCACCCGACCGCGGCCGAGCGCCGACATCTTTTATGATATTCTTTTATTTCTTTCTGATAACTTACATCGGCTGATACCAAGATTGTGAGTTTTTGAAATCACATTTTTTATTTTCTAGAAACGTCAGACTTACAGGCCTTTCATGACTTTGGTCTTAGCAGTGAGCGGTGCAGAGAGCGGCTTGTACAAGACATTCATTGCTTGAAAATACGCGAATTCAACACTAGCGGCGCCTCGTGGCGTGCTTCAAACATTTCTATGTATTTGATCACTACCGCTCGTCGCCCCGCGCGAAGATACAGCTCCGTTGTAAGTAATACGAAATCTTAAACCAGTAATGTCTTAAAACACTACACTGTGTTTCATTTTGTAAGGAAATTCTCAAAGCTGCGAAAGGGCATTAGGCTTCACCCTAATCCTATTACCAGCGACCTGTGTGCCTACGTCTCTGTCTAATTACTGTCATATTCATAATCATGTGAATGTGTAAAGTTTGTGTCTACAAAGATAATCTGAATGTTCTGGGAAGAGAGGCAAATGACACCGTGTTTATATGACGACTTCCAGGAACGTATGAACGTACAGAGAGTGGTCGACTTAAGTGTGTAAAGTGAACTATTTCGTTTAATGGAGCATGTTGTGTGCAGGGTCGAACTGGCCACTTGGAGGTGGCGTTTGCCGGCCTGGTCCCTACGGGCCTGGCTTGCGGCCAGCCGTAAGTAAGAATAGGTCCCACCTCTTGTTACCTAAAGCTAATCTAGATCAGAGGATTGACCACGAGCTTTCACCTTTTTGTAACGTAAAGTAAACGGGGAAGTGTTTAAAATTTTTCATAAAATTGACATATTCCCAAGAGACAGGAATTCGAAAACCGTAGAGAGATCAGGAGTAGAACAAACGGTTTTACGTGTTTACCGAGGCATCTAACTGCCTACTTTCAAACTTCAGGACTCTTCAGGGTGTTAACTAAGTAAAGTTAGACGGTGGTTGGCCGGTAAGATATATATAAATTTGAAATTACATTTGCTTTAAAACATCTGTACAACATGAAAGTTTGAAATACCAAATCTCGGACAATACGCGCTGAATTATGAAAATTTATTATTTTTGCACTCATCAATTCATTGTGCATTCAAATCAAATCTCCATAATTCAATTTTAACTAAAACACACGCATTGTATCCTTTCTTCTTGAATGATGTAAACGAAAGCCTCCTCCACATTTATAGAAGAACAATCAGCCATCAACTCGTAAACTCCTATTGTTTCTGTCGGCCTGGTAGCTGGTATTTAGTCTTTTACCTATTGTATGTGAAACTAAATTCATAACATAGCGAGTCCGATGTCCTGTGTTCGTATTATGACATCTTAAAACCGAGCCTGGTTCCAGTGAGTGAAAGAGACAGAGCTGTACAAGTCGTCTAGCGCCACCTCGTTCGCTCACTGGAACAAACTGGGTTTTAAGACGTCCTAATACGGCCCCAGGTATCGATCAGACAGATATCTATAATGATAAAGCTTGAAATGATAAAAAATCAAGTGTCTTGATTTAGCATACGAGATTGTCGACATGTGGGACGTGGACTCAGCAGTCATTGTACCGATAGTCGTTACGATCAATGTAATAATTGCGAAGAGCCTCGACCAACACTAAAGGCTGTCGTTGTGCAGCTGGCTCAAGGGCTTGAAGCAGAAGGCAGTTCTCTTGGACACGGCGTGCATTGTGAGGAGGTTCCTCTCTCTGAAGCCCTAAGAATTTTAGCTTACTTAACGACACAGAAAAAAGGGGGAGAGTAATTTAAATGCATCACTTCTTCTTCTTTGTCTTGAGCATCATTCCCTATTCTAGAATTTAGGACAAATACAAGAACAGCATTCTTAACAGGGTTTTAGAATATTTATTGTTCTTCCCTTTCAATATTTCTTTAAGTTGTATTTTTAGTTTGATTCTTCTAATACTAATTTCATTCTTCACCTTCAAGGTAAATCTTTGCAAAAATCTTACTAAACTCGCTGAGGTCTGTTATTGAAAGTTCTTCGAAAGGGAAGTCTCCAAAATCTCCACGTCTGACGACAACCGTACGTGAGGCGCTCGCAGTCTATTCCAATGTCAAACGACGAGTAATATTTTCACTTCGTCGTGAGTGAAAAAGAAATTGAGCTCGTTACCTTGTATTGACGCTGAAAGGGGCATCTATTCCTTCATTTTTTGCTTTAAAACGATGTCAAAAATGGTGCGATTTTTATTTTTTGATTTTTCAAGGTTTTTTGGGAGTAAGGAATAACTTTAAAAGTTGGCAATTATTATGGTTGAAAGAAATCCAATCTGACGACCAGTTTCATCAGGGAGTATCGTAAGACACAGTAGCTGGGTTGTAGAGGTCAGATAGGTATTCGCTCCATGTTAATTCGGCCGAATCCGGTTAGGCTGGAAGCCGACCCCAACATAATAAATTGAGAAAAAGCAGGCAGATGATGATGAGGATCCAGAACGATATTTTTTAAGTGTTTGTCTTAGATCATAGAATGGCCTAATTCCTAGTAGGCCACTGAGTATTGAAGCCAAAAACACGGAAAAAAAATTACCCCCGTCCTTCGATTCATTTATTTCTGAGCGTGGCGCTCACTCACACATTTATAAAAAGTGGCTTCACTAAAAACGTTACGTTTTGTTTTTTTATTCAAAACATAGAAAGGTGCTATCATCGGTCCTTCGAGTGTTTCGAGACGGACATCCCGGAAACGAGAACCTGTCTGCAAAAACTGGTATACTCGTATAATATCGTTTTAAAATAAAGTCAGTAATTACATCCAATTATTGTATTTCTATTTTAGTATTGCGAGCAGTTACATTTTAAATACACTATTTTAATGCAAAAAATAATGTTAGCGTCCTCGTATTATGCATTCCTGGTAGTTGGACCGCGGATGTACTCACTTACGTACAACTTAAACAGTATGAATATAAATATTTAGCAAAAAGAGGATTTCCTCAAGAAATAGGTAATAGTTTCTATCCAAAATGCTATGTTTGTGAATATGTTAAACTATAATCAATGCAGTAAGGCCGAGTTTACATTATAATAGCTACTTGTATACAAGTTGCAAATTGTAAGCAACTTGAACAAACCTGTATACAAGTTACAATTAGACAATTAAAGCAACTTGTATACAAATGTGACGTTTTACCTCTATGTAAAAGCGCCATAAAGGAAAATAGCTAACACAAGTGGACCTTAGACCAAGTGACAAGGCCTGACTTACCAGAAACCAGTCATTTTTACTTTGTGTAATTCATTTTATCACCATTGCTCTCAAAACTATGAAGGAAAACATCGTGAGGAAACCGGTATGTCCTAGAACCAAAAATTCGAAGACATGTGACATCTACCTACTCGTGGTGGATTACAGCCCACTTTCTCACCGAAAGGTCTGTCTCCCAGCAGTGGGACCGTTATAGGCTGATTATAAATACATTTTATTGCACAGTAATACGTAGTTACACAAGCCAATGCTCATTGATTCGTCATTAAGCAATCGGATATCGGTCGAATTCATTAACGGAGTCACTGCGCTGTACGAGTGATTTAGAATTTACACTTCACAATTTTTCAATATTTTTGAAATGAAGAAGATTTTTTGCAAATAAATTTTAGTGTTTGTATTATTTATAAATTACAAGCTGACCCGGCAAACTTCATACTGCCACAGAATCAATAAAATTTTTGACCTGGTAAACCGTCCGCGCGTCCCTGAACTTCAAAAAAAAAAGAAATAAAATTTGCCAAATCGGTCCAGCCGTTGTCGAGTTCTAGCGAGACTAATGAATAAAATTAATATGTACTATGAATAAAAGCAATTAATTTTTTACATCATCATCATCATGTCTTTAAATAAATACTTTCTTTCGTTTTTCTTTTTTTTTTTTCATGTCACCTACCATCTTTTTTCAAAAATTCTTTATAAATAATGGGAGAAGATACGAAATTAATTTACACATAAAAATAATATCAGTGAAATATTGTAGGGTATTCTATGCAATTTTGAATCTTTCTCAATACATACAAATGTAGGGTGACTTGGTGAGTCATCCAGTTATCGATTATATGAAACAATATTATGCAATTCTCAGCTGTACCTTGCCGGCCGAGTTAGCAAGTTGTACTTTTCATCACTTTCTCATATAAGAATATGCATAGGTCCCTAAAAATTTAGGTAAGCAGTAGTGTTTATCACCAAAGTTTTTTCATCGATCTTTTTTAGTATTTTTCCGTATAGTCATTCTTTACGGGCAAATTGGACGATTATGTTTTTAAAAGAAGTTCAATAGTTTCCTCCACAAAAGGAGTTGCGTATTCAAGGCAAGTTACAAATTGGTTAATTGATGACAAGCGCAGATTAAACTCCGGGGCTCACTGCCCGAAACAGTTTCGGCGAAACGCGCAATTATTAAATTCTTAACGAAAAATCAAGTTATAGTGCTTCTAAATAACTTTATTAGCTTACAATATAACATTGTTTTAAGAGTCTGGTGACCTTTGGTTACATTTTCATAAATAAAAATATATCGTCAACATAGGAAATAGCTCTTACACAATTAGATACTAATTCCTATGGGTGCAATGGCGGTCATATCGACAATAATTATATCATCCAGGCTTTTGGACGCATTCAACGAGCTTAAAAAAAAATAAAGAGCAGTCCGGATTAACACTCACCAGTACCCAAACCGACTCTTTTAAGAAGTTTTCCAAGCGGTTTCTAACAAGTGGACGCCTCAAAGAGTTCAGAAACACAAACATGAGCTGTTTCGCTCGTAGTCGACCCTTATGGTCGTTTGAATTAGCTCTCTCCACGTTCCACGGCCCTTCGGTCAAAACGTACACAAAGCGAACACAACGATTGTTAGCAAAACGAAACAATAAAATAGTGGTTTAGACGAGGCTTTGTTTAGCCAAATGAGGGAATTGGACTGCGGAGGACGAGGGAACAACTCCATTATAATATTACTATTATAACTCTGGACGAGATTGTTAAACCAGATACGTTGGGCGTGATGGGTAAATGACCTCGAAAGGATCGCTGTAAAGATCTAGTGGGAAGGTAGAACGATGAATGTTCGTCCTAACAGCGACGGTTTGTGGTTGGGAAGGGTAAAACATCGGTCTTTCTCTTGTGGACCATATAAGGGTCCTCATTTGGATGTTTTATCCATTTCTGGGACTTTGAAATGTTTTGTTTATGTGAGCAAGGATACTAGGGATGATAAAATGACGTGTGGAGAACTCCAAACGTACCTGCTACAGTCAAAATAACATCGCGAATGCAAAAATGAATACGAATACACAGATTGCAGTCGGCGGGCGCACGAAACGTTGCTTAACCGCAGTGTTCTAACGATTTGCTCTGGCACAACTAAGTTAAGCCCTGTATAGCTGAGCTATGCGGTCGGCGCAACAGGAAGCCGTTGTGTTTACAGCGACGCGACGTGACCGACACGGGCACGACGCGAAACGCTTCCCAGAACAGCCGGCACCACGACATCACACATCGATCCGTGCGAAACAACGTATTGACGGAAGGGGACCCTTTCCACGATTCATGTTGGAACAAGATGCAAACAAAACAGTCACAAAGTTCAATCAAGAAATTGAAGCAACAGTTTTCTCTCACGTTTCTCGTGTTTTCGCAACACAAAGCAATCAGAATCGATCCCGTTTCGACTTGAACTCAGCCCTGACACGAGCGAATCGATTGTCTCGATCAGACGGCAATTGAACGGAATTTAATACTATTTTTAGGTGACGGTGGCTTCCGATGCAATTGATTTAGATATCGAGGTGGAGAGGAGACGCCATCGACACGAGCGAGTGCCGGACATTGCTCGGAGCGGAATATTCACATTAAGATCACTCGGAACACAATAATGGTTGGTTGTGAGAAAAAATATAGAGCGGCGACGTTGTATCGACGTTTCATTCGTCGGTCGCTGGAGCGTTACTGGACAGACGCACTGTCGCGGCTGCGGCGCGCCCGCCGTACATAACAACACTTCATAGGCATTTTTTATGGCTTCGGCAAAAACTAAGAACACTGGCACTTGAACACAAGGAGCGGCGGTCGCTTGCACCGCGCACACACTGACCTGAGCCTCACGGGCGGCGGGATGTTGAACGCCGGGTACAGTTTCGCGTTGGGACTCTCAAACAGCATCGCGATTGTTTTTTTCACCGTGCACGCATCGTGCACCCGTCCACGCGAATTAGCGGCCGGCCGTACACTGCCGGCGCTGCGCCGCGCCACCCCGCGCCCCCCTCCGCGCCGCGGTGCCCCGCGCCCCCGTGACGTCACGCCCGGAACGCTAAGCTAGGCTTCTTCGTGTCAACCGTAGAGCCCCGTCCCTCTCGTGCGCCACACTCGCGAGCAGGATGCAGTATGTCTTACAAAGGATATTGCGTCGATGCGTATTAGCAGCTCGGGCTGGCGAGTGCGGGCAGGCGCCGGCAGCCCCTCGGTAGGGCTTCGCGGCGGATGCGGAGCGCAGGCAGCTCGCAGACTATTTTATTTAAGCTCGTGTGGCCTCCGTGCGAGGCGCTTATGAAATATGGACATGTGTTCAGCTTAACGGTGATGTAGATCAGCTGTTTGTATGCCTTTACTGCCGCGCGGAGCAAGGTCGAGGGTACCGACGTGCTCGCAGCGCCACTGACGGCCAACACACGCAACACCAACCATTCGATCAACTTTGAATAACTTCCGAACATTTGTTATCTTCAAACTGGATTGCCTGCTCAGCAAAAACTGAACGTGCAAGTCACGATGAGCTCGAACAGAATAAAGTCCGTAATAGCGTCGTGGGCGGACGAGCACTCGCGCACTCGACTGTACTTCCATAATGTTAATGAGATACCGTAACTTCTGTGGACAACTTTTGAGAGGCCTATAAGTATAGATGAGGACTTTACTTAAAAGTCTTTGCTCATAACTTTTTGTCCAAAATAAAAAAATACACGATTTGTACCTAAAGAATAATTCAGATGAAACGCTTAAAATCCACGGTGTCCTTCAATAGCCCTTTAGGTTCTCTGGTCACGGTAATTCATAAGTCCCGCGACCCCGGCAGGCTTTGGCCCTCTAAAAACAATGCACTAAACAATGCGAAATAACCGTAATTAAGTCTGTGAGTTTTGTTTCTGCTACCGATTTCCTGATAAAACATTTATTTTGCACATTAATATTTTTTTTCCAAGTAATATGTTATGACGTCTGAAACAAAGATCGAAGGCTTCGCCTTAACAATCCACACACTTTAAGTAGTACCTTCTAGTTTTTATAATATCATCAATATAGAAACAAATACCACATAAAACTGGAATCAAGAAAATCGGCAGAAATCTTAAAAATAAACGCGCCGAATGAGTACATAACCTTTAAGGTAGTTGTAATAAAATATCAAAAGTATACCAATGTCTAGTTTCAAACACAAATGAGGTTTTAAAAAGATTCTGCATGTCTTGTGTAAATGTAAATATACCTACTTTTTTTTATGGTGGTAAAATCATCAAATGAGTCATCCCATCCAGGGCAGGGAGGGAGGGACTGTCAGACTCGTACTGACTAAAATCCACGGTGTCCTTCAATAGCTCTTTACGTACCGGGGTCACGGTAATTCAAGTCCCGCGACCAGTTTCTAAAGCTAGGTATAAATCTCCAATTTGAAAGGAAATCGTCGTATTATTGGCAGACAGTGTGACGCTATGTCGTCTCCCTCGCCGCAGCCTCTTAGTCACCATTCATGACGCCCACGGTTGAAACATACACCATATTCTTTACTGAAAAGCCCACGAAAATATATTGAAAAATCCCTATATTATATTACTTATTGGTATTTTCCGGGAGAAAAAATAATATAATTCGTTTTTATTTTCACACCAGATCGCTGCAAACACTGTCTTTGACAGAAATTTAAATTTTATAGAAAAAAATAGCAACCCGCCCTAGCTCCGCAAGATTGCAATATATATTAGGCATATTATATACATAGACCTTCCCCTTGAATCACTCTATCTACTAAACAAAACCGCATCAAA
Organism: Agrotis puta; assembly: GCA_943136025.2. Classification (NCBI taxonomy): domain Eukaryota; kingdom Metazoa; phylum Arthropoda; class Insecta; order Lepidoptera; family Noctuidae; genus Agrotis; species Agrotis puta. The sequence goes on from OW964196.2 coordinate 8,287,922, forward strand.
ATCCGTTGCGTAGTTTTAAAGACCTAAGCATACATAGGGACAGACAGCGGGAAGCGACTTTGTTTATACAATGTTGATGAAAACATAATTGCCAAGTTACGTTATGTTAAACTTTTTCTGACCTCGATTATTTTGACTTCAGGGTTACGAAAAGATAATAATTATTATATTGTTTGGTTTGTCTCTTTCACTGAAAGTGCCTGTATTTAAATACTAGCTTATGCTCGTGGGGGCCAATCAGTCTTACCATAGGGTATCGCGTTACTGGGTTGTGGAGGTCCGACAGGCAGTCGCTCCATGTAAAATACTGATATTCAGCTGCATCTGGTTCGACTGGAAGTCGACCCCATTATAGTTGGGAAAAAGTTAGGCAGGTTATGCTCGTGGGTAATATTTAATAGGATAAGAAGTTATATTCTATGTGTTAATCGACTTAACTTTTAATCCAGTTACTTCTGTAGTTTTACATAAAAGAGTAACAAATATCCATCCATCTATACATCCTCACAATCATTCGCATTTACAATATAAGTTGATCTTTACCACTAATTAAAACCTGAACATTTATTACACAGGCATGCCGCAATCGCCGCGACAAGACCCCTCATTCCGGAGTTGCTGGAGAGACGTCATGGCGACCTCACCTTCCGCCTGAAGCCCTCACCGGACACGGAGGTTCCTGTGTCAGATTGAGCGGCCTGGAGAACACGGTGGAGGTGTGTCCAATCTGTCCAGAGCACCGTCGTGTCCTCACGGAGGCAATAGTCAGCGGATACCTGTAGCGCCCGGTCTTATCCACGCCAAAAAGATGCGTCAAAAACAAGGAAATGTTATCTATACAGTTACTCTACACTTCTGCTCACCAACATATCTAAACATAGTAGGAAATATCCATGACCGTGAAACACGCGAGCAGCGCCGCGGGCCATCATCTGTCTAATGACAGATGATTGTATTCAATCCTACTATTTGCAACGTAAACAAAGCGATATAATGGCTCTGAAAGGTTATTGTAAGGTCCGTGAGAATCCATCAAACAATAACAGCCTACTTACAAGAATATGTCAATGACACAAGCATTCTTTTTTCAAAATAAATATTTTTAATTACAATCGTTGAGTTTTTAATTGTGAGACGAAAGTTGGTGTTGTCACCTTATCTATGTTTTTTAAATTAATCTTAAAGAGTTTGTTTTTATTCGTACAGACATCAGCACATCAAGCTACTACAATTTTCATCCTTATCACAATACTGGAAGGTTATGGGGAATGTTCGATTGGTAAAATTTTACGGATTCGTGTAGGTTGACTGGCGTCTGTAGTTTAATTGCGATTTTTTTTAAACTCTTCCTTTTTCACGTGTTAAAGTCATCAAATGAGTTTGAAAGAAGACACGTACTGACTAAAATCGACGACGTTCCTTCAATAGCCCTTTACGTTCCAGGGTCACGATTACCTGTTTAGACAGTCCGTCTTTTTCTATAGCCTTCCTTGATATATGTATACCTATACTTTATTTTAAATTGTCCAACAGGAGATATCAGAATCCGTAAGAGATGGAGAGAGAAAAAACTATGTTAGGAGACTTTAGCTCTTTTTATGTTAAAAATTTGGCATAATATTTATGTTAGTCAAGTGTGAGATGTAGAGGATAGACCAAAAAAAAATTAATGCCTTTCGACTCTGTTTTATGTGAGGATCATTTCATTGTACAGGAAGAAAGAAATAGGGAAGGCGGAAGTTGGTTAAATTATGAAAAATATTGTTTCATACAAACTGCATGAACAAAAAAATTACCTATTTTTATAATGAGGAGATTAGCGAGTTCAAAAAAACAACAATGTTAGTATAGATTGATAAAAACTGAACTCGGTCGTGACGCAAGTAGCTCTATGTTATAAGTGGTTATTCATAAAGGAACCAATTATATTGTAATTGGTACCTTCTTGCTCACGTTTAAACACTCGTACACAAATGAGGTTTTAATTTAAAGATTCTGCGTGTCTTGTGTAAATGTAAATGTACTTTTTTTTTATCGTGGTAAAATCATCAAATGAGTCCTCCCACCCAGGGCAGAGCGGGAGGGACTGTCAGACTCGTACTGACTAAAACCCACGGTGTCCTTCAATAGCCCTTTACGTTCCGGGGTCACTAACGGGGGTAATTCGTACAGTCCCGCGACCCCGGCAGGCTTTGGCCCTCTAGAGGGGGGGCCAGTCATTTTTGCTGACACTCTTTGAGGCGCGCGTGGAACACAACGCGCCGTCGACCCGGGCATGGTCCATGGTCGGACAGCGAGCTGCCCGTTACTCGCTGCTCGCATGCCCGCGCCTGCGGTGGCCGGAGATCGTCTAGCGGCGTCCGACGCCATAGGCGTCTACCACTGCGGCTAGGGTGGAGGGAGGACGCTGTCCTCTCCCTCACGCGGCCCGCCTCCTCCTTCACGAGCATGACTTCTTCGCAGAAGGAGGCAAATGTAAAGTTGTTGAATGTCCAGATTCCTAGTAGGCCACTGAGACAATTGAAGCCAAAAATAGGAAGAAAAATTAACCCCGTCGTTCAATTCCTACGTAAAACAAGTGAACATCTACAAGGAAAACATTGAAATATGTGCGTGACGCTCACTCACACATTTATAAAAAGCGGCGCTGGACCCGCGTGGTGTATACCCACTCCCTCTCACAGAGAGGAGGCCTGTGTCCCAGCAGTGGGAATATGGCTGATGATAATGATGATGATAAGCAACCAATCATTTTCATAAAAGACACGCTAAAGAGGACGAATGTAAAGCGAATTAACAAAAGGTTGTTGTCAATGGTAACGCCAGAGGGAAGGGATCGTCGTCAAAGGACAAAATAACTTATTGTTATAAATACCTACTACATTATGTAGTCTGTGACTCTGTGTTGACGTCCTTCTGAAAGGTTAAATGTGTAGCACACAGGGTTGACATGATTAAAACAAGTTGTTTTTAAACATATGTTTAAAACAGTTTGACTTTAAAGCATTTTTTTGATCACACGTTTAAAAACAAAGATTAAAACAAGTTTTGAAAATTGTATAAAACAACAAAAATAAAAATAAGTCTAAAAACTACTTTTATTGGCGAATGAATGGATGTAAAATTAAAATAAACGAATATATATGAGTCTGAATAGCTTGACATAAAACCAATTGAGTAGGTATATTAATTAATAATTTTGTCATTTTTGTAAATATTTTACTTTTAGTTGTTAAATGTAGTATGTAAACAAATAGTTAATCTTCATAGTAATAAAAAATGTATTGAGTATATACTATGAACTAGTCTCATTTTTTAAATTCCCCTAATTTTTTAAATATGGGACTGTCAGACTTGACTGACTAAAATCGACGGTGTCCTTCAATAGCCCTTTACGTACCGGGGTCACGGTAATTCGTGAGTCTCGCGACCCGGCAGGCTTTGACCCTCTACAGGGGGCCCCGTCACTGTGCTGACAATCCTTGAGGCGCGCGTGGATCACAACGTGCCGTCGACCCGGGCATGGTCCATCACGGTTACACTGGTTAAACAGTCTCGCGACAGGAATGATAAATTTTCGGCAAGATAAGACCTAAAATGGAGTGAGTTCACCAGACGGAACTCTTGTGCCACGAGGTGACGGAAATATCGAGAACAAAAGAAAAAAATACGTGTTAAGTATATTAAATTCTTTGACAGTCGTTACTGTTAGTCAGAAGCTCTAAAATCTGACAACCAGTCTTACCATGGGGTATCGTATTACCCAGTTACTGGGTTGTAGAGGTCCGACAGGCAGTTGCTCCATGTAAAATACTGATATCCAGCTGCATCTGGTTTGACTGGAAGCCGACCACAATATAGATGGGAAAAGGCTAGACAGATGATGAACAGACGGACTAAACAGATTTTCAAATACCTTATTATTGTGATTCAAACTAGTTATTCAGACTACTGCTCTACATACTCAATTTTTCATCCCTGGATCAGTTTCAGGTGAAATGACGAATGTTTGATATCGCCTGGTATATCTCATGAAATATATCGGTAATATTGACGATAAACTGTTCATATCTTCATAAATACAGTCAATACAGAGCGCGTGTCCCTGGGGGGCTGTGGTTTACGTAACTGGATCGCTCGGAGGCCCTGTGGGATGACATACTATTTAAATAGCCAATGTAGGCACTTTGTAGAATAGGTACATCTGTTACTGATACTATAAGCCAGTGACACTTTCTTTATTTGAAAAAAAAATAAGTTAAAAATAAGTAAAACCCGACTACGAAACAATCGCGCACTGAAAAGTATAAAACAATAACAATATTCATTTGACCGATATTTTTTCCAATTATAAACTTTTAAATATTTAGCTTTTATTACATAGACAACATAAAATATTATACTTTTTTTTTCATCCTACTTGTTACAGATTTTTTTAAGTAATAGCCGTGGTCGTATGCCACCTAGCCAATAAAGATTGTGTGAAACATGAAAAAATATCGGTCAAATTAATATTGTTCTTGTTTTATACTTTTCAGTGCGCGATTTTTTCGTAGTCAGAAATTATAAAAAAAAAGTAATTCTAATAAAAAAAGTCTCCTTTACTATCCTATTCTTACATCTTAATTTTGCAAGCGTTTGCATAACGTCGACACTTTAGCAAGCCTCATAATTAAAAAACAAACTCTTTCCTCTGTGAACCTTATTTGTGAACCTTTCCTCCGTGCTCGAAGGTTGTCGCTACCCCTCATTGTACTGCCGCGTGACTTTCGACATAACTCGCCGAAAACAAATGAAGGCAAATCGGTCACGTGGATTCTGTATCGAGATCTTTACGAAATGTGCCGTTTGATTCAATTTAAGAATATATTTTGACTAAGGGTGGTATTTAATACTTTAACTGTAAATTCCCTTTTTTCAATCAAAATATTCGAAATTACCACCAAAAATACTGAATCGCACACTAAATTTGCTCATCAAATGAATAAATTATACTTTACTGTTAGATCTTTAAAGCTTAACACGTTCTAGGACACTTGAGTTTTTTTAAATATCCCAATATGACACTTAAAAATTCCATTCATTTTATCATACCGCCTATAGCCGTACTACCATATTACACATATTTTTAATATTTTGTTACGACAAATACGGCCATAGACGTTGACGCCTATGGGCGGGACGTCATATCAGTAGTAACAATAAACAATGAAATGAGACAGTGTGCAACAAAGTCCACCGCCCTTAGCCGGACTGTCACGTAAAGGTATATCGAGTTAACGGCGAGAGGCGGTCTGTCCCGGAAAGGGTTAACTGTTTTACTGAATGACTATCTGTTAACTAAAAGTAAATCAAATAATTCTTCGAGTGCAACAAAATATTGAATCATTTTTTTTGGAATCCATCACCTATTAAACTTTTAAGAACATGGGTTATTCTAAATGAAACACCAGTTAATCAGTCATATTTATGTAATTAAAGTTCACAAAAATCAGCAAAGTGTAATCTTAATATACACTAATCATTGCAAAACATATTTAAACATAATTTTTTTTGGGTAGTATTTAAACGCAAATCAAAAAATATCCTTTTTCTATGCAATAAGATTCCGAATTCCCAGCGTACAGCGATTTTTCCTAAAGCAAAAGCTTTTTCATCAATGCACAGCTAATAATCTTAATGCACATTATACATGTTAACTCTTTTTCTTTTAAATATAGCTTCTATTTTTATATTATTTACAGCAGTTTTTCTAAATAAAACAGCATTTTATTAGTCACAGTCGTCTTATTATTTATTAATTACCACATACCAGTAATTTATTGAACTATTAAAGAGGGTCTTGCTTTCGCGGGGCGTCCACGCATCCCAGCATGTCGACGGAGCCCCGCTTCGCGGGGCTCCTACTTCTGGGTGGTTTAAAAAAAAAATAACCACGAAGAGGATGGCGGGGTCTTTCAGACCCCGCCATCCTCTTCTAACCTAAATTGTCCGAGTCGGGGTGCCAGCGTGTACTTACTGGTTAATATGCGACTGGGATAGTTATTTTGCTATGAAATATGGAAAATTTGCTGTGCAGTCAGTAATTCCGTTGTAATATTGAATAATTTGTGTGCAAATCAGTATTTTTGTTTTACGGTGAGTAATATTGTTTCAAAATGCGTATATCTGTGGTTTCAGCTAGATTTTTGCTGTAAATTAGATAAAAAAAGCCATCAGATTTCGATGAATTTTAAACATTTTTTAGTACAACATGTTTAGGTAATCAAGTAGTTAATTTGTAGTACAGTAATTTCTTTGATATGCAGTAGGTTATTAGTGGAGATATTTTTTTTGCTTAAATTTCTAAATAGAGGTGCAGTTAAAAATTCCCCTTTGACTAACCTCTCGAACATTCTTGCCCGCTCTTTGCCCGTTTCGATATTGAAGGTGCCAACGGTGCCCAGGCACATGGCGCTCACCCAGGGTGGGCGCAGAAATGGCCAGACCAGGGCACAGTCAAAGAAGCTGGGTGCGTACAAGGTTAGTTACGACACATATTATACTAGGTGAACATAATAGTACGGGGGGGACACTCGAGTGCTCAATTTTATAAGCTGTTACTCATGAAAAGGATACAGACAGATTGACAGACACATAATACTTCTGCATTACTATTGATGATTCCACCAAAAGCACTCTACACTAGAACTTTTTTATCGTGGTAGAATCATCAAATGAGTCCTCCCACCCAGGGAGACGGGAGGGACAGTCAGACTCGTACTGACTAAAATCCACCTGTGTCCTTCAATAGCCCTGTACGTTCCGGGGTCACGGTAATTCGTAAGTCCCGCGACCCCGTCATTTTTGCTGACACTCTTTGACGCGCACGTGGAACACAACGCGCCGTCTTCCCGGGCATGGTCCATGGTCGGACAGCGAGTTGCCCATTACTCGTTGCCCGCATGCCCTACGGTGGCCGAAGATCGTCTGCCGACGTCCATCGCCGTGGGCGTCTACCACTGCGGCTGGGGTAGAGGGAGGACGCTGTCCACTCTTTCACGCGGCCCGCCGCTTCCTTCGTGAGCATGACTGCTTCGCAGAAGGAGGCGACCGCTTCCCACTCCGTCTACACTAGAACTTAGGATACGTTTTAGCCTGGCTGTATTGACCGCAACACGGACAAAGCCGTGGGCAGACCAGGGCAGAAGCTAGTCAACATCTCTCTACGTGATTTTTTTAATAAATTTTCAACCTTATCACAATAGTGGAAGGTTAATTTTTTTTTTTTTTTTTTGTCAGCCTACACTGTCCCACTGCTGGGCAAAGGCCTCCCCCAAGTTTTTCCATGTATTCTTGTCCAGCGCCTCTTCGAACCAGCCCTCACAGTACGAGTCCAACTCATCTCGCCACCTCTTTCTGGGCCGACCTCGGCGGCGCCGTCCATCTCCAGGCACCCACTGGGTGATGGCCTTCGCCCAGCGGTCAATGTTCATGCGGCTGACGTGACCCGCCCAGTTCCACTTCAGCTTGGCAGCCTTCTTTCCGACGTCCAGAATGCCCGTTTTGGAACGCAGCGTGGTATTGCGAACTCTATCCTGCCTTTTGATGCCCAAAATGCTGCGTTCCATTGCCCTTTGGCAGACTCCAAGGCGGAACCTCTGCGACTCGGTAAGCGACCAGGTCTGAGCACCGTAGGTTAGGACGGGCAGGATGCACATGTCGATGAGTTTGCGCTTTAGGGAGATTGGTAAATCACCCTTCATAAGCGTCTTCTTGGACCAGTAACTTTTCCAGGCATTTTCGATTCGGCGATCGATTTCTCTTTCTTGCCTGTTTTCGAAAGACACTAACTGGCCCAAGTAGATATACTCATCGACATAATGAATATCCTGCCCATCTACCTCGACCCTACGCTTAGTGCTGTTAGTCATTATTTGTGTTTTAGACCGATTCATCGCAAGTCCCACCAAGGAGCTAGCCGTGCTCAGTTCTTGGAGCATAGTTTGTAGTTCAAAAGCTGTAGGGGCAAAAAGGACAATGTCATCGGCAAATCGGAGGTTTGTCAGCCTCTTTTTGCCGACTTCAATACCTTTAGTCGCCCAAGAATCTGCCAGAGTTTTAAATATTTCCTCAAGGGTGCTGGTGAACAGTTTCGGAGAGAGCGGATCACCCTGCTTGACACCCTTTTGAATTTTAAACGAAGGTCCTTCATTACTGAGTTTGATGTTGGCGGTGCTGTTCTGGTAAATATTTCTCAGGAGGTTAATATATTGTAATTCTATTTCTTGGTTTTCAAGAGCTTTAAATATTGAGGAGTGTTTAATGCTGTCGAAGGCCTTCGTGTAATCTACGAAGGCAAAGTAGAGGGGTTTATTAAATTCTGAGTACTTTTCTAGGAGTTGGTTCAAAGTCTGCAGGTGGTCGGTTGTTGAGAAGCTGGGGCGAAATCCAGCTTGTTCAGATGGTTGATGTTTATCCAATTTGTCCTCTATACGATTATGTATTACTTTAATGAAAGTTTTGTAGATGTGAGATGTTAAACTGATTGGACGGTAATTGCTGATGTCACGTTTGTCGCCTTTTTTATGAAGAAGTATTATGTTTGAATGGCACATTGTTTTTGGAACTTTTCCTGACCGTAGAATGGTGTTAAATAAGTTTGTAAGATGGGGCAACAAAGTGGAAGATCCTATTTTAAGTGCTTCTGTGGTAATTCCAGTTAATTTTAGATTGCTAAAATTTGACCGATTAGGATAGGTTGGCCTGCTGGCGTATTACATGCTCACGAGTCACTAATCTTTACCTATATCTTTACCTTTACCTATTAATCTTATGTCAATGCGGGAAGTTCGTATGTTTGTAACTCTCTTTTTTTAAACGTTGCCTCACACTAGGAATTTCTTCCTGTCTCGTGGGTGCGTTTGCAAACATATAAACTCACATACACAAACGCCCAGACCCGAAACAACTACTTGTAGATCATACAAATATTTGTTCCGTGTGGGGATCGAACCCGCGACACGCTGCGCAGCAGTCGATCTCTCAGCCACTGCACCAATCGTGTCGTCTTTCACGTAAAAAATACTGAACGAATTAAAATGTTTGGTAGGTACACACTTACACAGATAGTTTATAACCTATATTAACACAGGATAGTTTTTCTACCGCTTTTGTAATCTCGTTGGATAATTTTAGAGTTGTAGCGCGCAAAGCCGCGGGCAACTAGCTAGTAATCAATAAATCAATCGCCCAATTGTTGATCGACGTCACACCGGCCAGTCGTTACAGCGCACTACGATGTAAAAAGTGAGCCGTCTGCACTTGCTACACCTGCTGGTTTCAGCATGCGAGTATGCGTCGCTCAAACTGTTGTAGTACACAATAATAAAGATAATTGTAGTTGAGATATTTAACCTTCAGATTTAATGTTTATAGTAATGAACCCACTTGGTATAATGTTAGACTAGGCATCCGTCAAAGGGGAGGGGAGAGGAGGCAAGAAGAGATGTGCTACGAAGTTATAAATAAATAATAAAATAAATAAATTTTCCACAACTATCACACAACGCCATCTAGTCCCAAGCTAAGCAGAGCTTGTGTTATGGGTACTAGACAACTGATAACATACTTAAATATTTTCTAAATACATACATATTATAGATAAATTACACCCCGACACAGAACAAATGATCGTGCTCATCACATAAACATTTGTTCTGGGTGGGAATCGAACCCACGACCTCTGGCATAGCAGTCAGGGTCACTAACCACTAGACCAACAGGCCTGTCAAAGTTGGCAGGTTATTTTCACCAAAGCTGTGAGAACTAGAAATCTAATCTGTGGACACCCTAGATCTATGATATGAACCTTCCGCTAACACAATACGATAGTTTACTGCATGAATAAATAGAAAATCTGTCCGTCAGGGTATTGAAATAGAAAAAACATGTCTTTTTTGTTTTTTTAAATAATGAACATTGACAAAGTTAAAATGCTTCGAAATTCTGGGTTGGGGGCTTCTGAAGTCATAACGCTTGTAAAATTGTACCGACCGAGTGATATTTTGTGATTCTTAGAAGCACTGTATCTTCGTCAATTTTGGTTTACGTAACAAAAACAAAAATAAGGGTTAAATGTTTTCTGAAAATCTATCTTTCGGACTAATTGTTTTATTGAAGTAAAATTCCCTATTGTGATATAGTAACTCTTCAACGATCACTTCGCCACGCGCGATGCGCTTCCAATGACTGTATAGCTATAACAACATAATTATGATTTTAATGATGAATTTAATGGCCACAACTTTCTGCTAAAATGGTGGTTGCTGCAATCAGGCTGTTAGTACCGCGGCACCTTCTGTGAGCTGTGAGTAATTTTTAACTTCATTTTCTAATTGCATTTCTTCATTGAAGGAACTGGGTTGTTGAAAATTGGATCTTAGTTAGTCTTATTAAGGTTGAATGATAGATGATTATGTTTCTGTACCCTTTTTTTTCTGTATTTACGGATATGCTATGCTTCTAGGGTCGGTCACCATGATTTGGCTCAACTGACCGTCACAATCAAATATAGAAAGACTTCATAAAGGAAAGATCTGGTCGGTTTAAAGTTGTGCACAGTGCACTTAAAAAAGATATTATTAAATGCAATAATTAATATCGTAACACCGAATGCATAGTTTTAGTTGTAAAAAAAAGTATTGGGGAACTTGCTAAATGCCTTTTTAACACCTGAAACGGTTACAACATCTAATTCAGGGTTTTAATTGCAATTCATAATCAATTTTGTAGTGCACTACACAGCCATATTTCTTATTTTTGACAGGCCTGTTGGTCTAGTGGTTAGTGACCCTGACTGCTATGCCGAAGGTCGTGGGTTCGATTCCCACCCAGGACAAATGTTTGTGTGATGAGCATGATCATTTGTTCTGTGTCTGGGTCCTGGGTGGAATTTATCTATAATATGTATGTATTTAGAAATATATAAGTATGTTTTTCAGTCGTCTAGTACCCATAATACAAGCTCTGCTTAGCTTGGGACTAGATGGCGTTGTGTGATAGTTGTGGAATATTTATTATTATAATTATTATTTATTATTATTTCCAAATTTACAGTAAAATTGCCAAATTAATTATAACTTTTGAATGTTTGACAGCTATTTGCGACGTTGCCAACTGTTTGTATACATGATACTTATCTAGTGCTAGCGCCATCTGGGTACAAAAATAGGAACCAAATATTAACGCAACTTTGTTAGAGATAAAAAGTCAGGAACACAGATCATATGGTAACATGCGCATAGGTACTTCATTTACTTCCTTCTGATTAATTGGTAAGACATGGTCAGGCCTCGGTGAGCAGTATTTGAGCACAGACAGATAGTCCAAAGAAGTAGGATATTGTTCCGCTAAAGTATAGCAGCGCCATCTATTGGGCGTAGCGCACACGTAAGTGTAACATACTCAAAGAAACTAGTGAGGGTCAGTTCAAACCGAGAAGCTACGTGACGTAACAATACTGCAAATGTGTATCTTTTCGTGTTTTTGAGTAGCTTTTTGAAATGTGCGCGCAGCGTAAACGTCGCACAACAGAGTTATTCAAAAACGAACTCTATTTACTACACTAAAAGAAACACCATTCGCAACGCAGCGCAATGTAGCGCGTCGCGTCGCTACGTTTTAATGGCGATTTATAATCTTACTTTATTAACAACACGAAAACATTTGCAATATCCTCACGTCATGTCGCGTTGCGTCGCGTCTAGTTGGAACTGACCGTAAAACGTCGCCGAATATGAAGAAAGACGACGCCGATTAAGAAGTAAGACGACGCCCACTATAAATTATGACAAAGCCGAATATGAAGTAAATTGACGCTTTCTATAAATTAAGACGATGCCGAATATGAAGTAAGACGACGCCGAATATAAAGTAAGACGACACCCACTATAAATTTTTACGACGCCAGATATGAAGTAAGACGACGTCCACTATAAATTATGACGACGCCGAATGTGAAGTAGGACGACGCCGAATATGAAGTAAGACGACGCCAAATATGAAGTAAGACGACGCCAAATATGAAGTAAGACGACGCTCCCTATAAATTATGACGACGACAAATATGAAGTAAGACGACACCCACTATAAATTATGACGACGCCAAATATGAAGTAAGACGAAGCCGAATATGAGGTAAACGACACCCGCTATAAATTATGACGACGCCAAATGTGAAGTGAGACGACGCCGAATATGAAGTAAGACGACGCCAAATATGAAGTAAGACGACGCCGAATATGAAGTAAGACGACGCCAAATATGAAGTAAGACGACGCCCACTATAAATTATGATGACGCCGAATACGAAGGAAGACGAAGCCAAATATGAAGTAAGACGACGCCGAATATGAAGTAAGACGACGCCAAATATGAAGTAAGACGACGCCGAATATGAAGTAAGACGACGCCAAATATGAAGTAAGACGACGCCCACTATAAATTATGATGACGCCGAATACGAAGGAAGACGACGCCAAATATGAAGTAAGACGACGCCGAATATGAAGGAAGACGACGCCGAATATGAAGTAAGACGACGCCGAGTATGAAGTAAGACGACGCCGAATATGAAGTAAGACGACGCCAAATATGAAGTATGACGTCGCCGAACATGTAGTAAGACGATGCCAAATATGAAGTAAGACGACGCTCCCTATAAATTATGACGACGCCGAATATGAAGTAAGACGACGCCGAATATGAAGTAAGACGACGCCGACTATAAATTTTGACGACGCCAGATATGAAGTAAGACGACGCCGAATATGAAGTAAGACGACGCTCACTATAAATTATGACGACGCCAAATGTGAAGTAAGACGACGCCAAATATGAAGTAAGACGACGCTCCCTATAAATTATGACGACGCCGAATATGAAGTAAGACGACGCCAAATATGAAGTATGACGTCGCCGAACATGTAGTAAGACGACGCCAAATATGAAGTAAGACGACGCCGAATATGAAGTAAGACGACGCCGACTATAAATTTTGACGACACCGAATATGAAGGAAGACGACGACAAATATGAAGCAAGACGACACCCACTATAAATTATGACGACGCCAGATATGTAGTAAGACGACGCCGAATATGAAGTAAGACGACGCCGAATATGAAGTAAGACGACGCCCACTATAAATTAGGAAGACGCCAAAAAGACGACGCCGCATATGACGTAAGACGACGCCAGCTTTAAATTTGGACGACGCCAAATATGAAGTAAGACGAAGCCGAATATGAGGTAAGACGACACCCGCTATAAATTATGACGACGCCAAATGTGAAGTGAGACGACGCCGAATATGAAGGAAGACGATGCCGAATTAAAAGTAAGACGACGCCCAAAATAAATTTTTACGACACCAGATATGAAGTAAGACGACGCCGAATATGAAGTAAGACGACGCCAAATATGAAGTAAGACGACGCCGAATATGAAGTAAGACGACGCCAAATATGAAGTAAGACGACGCCCACTATAAATTATGACGACGCCGAATACGAAGGCAGACGACGCCGAATATAAAGAAAGACGACGCCGAACGTGAAGACGACGCCGAATATGAAGTAAGGCGACGCCGAATATGAAGTAAGACGACGCCCACTATAAATTATGACGACGCCAGATATAAAATAAGACGACGCCCAATATGAAGTAAGACGACGCCCACTATAAATTATGACGACGCCGAATACGAAGGCAGACGACGCCGAATATAAAGAAAGACGACGCCGAACGTGAAGACGACGCCGAATATGAAGTAAGGCGACGCCGAATATGAAGTAAGACGACGCCCACTATAAATTATGACGACGCCAGATATAAAGTAAGACGACGCCCAATATGAAGTAAGACGACGCCCACTATAAATTATGACGACGCCGAATACGAAGGCAGACGACGCCGAATATAAAGAAAGACGACGCCGAACGTGAAGACGACGCCGAATATGAAGTAAGACGACGCCCACTATAAATTATGACGACGCCAGATATAAAGTAAGACGACGCCCAATATGAAGTAAGACGACGCCCACTATAAATTATGACGACGCCGAATATAAAGTAAGACGACGCCGAATATGAAGAAAGACGACACCGAATATGAAGTAAAACGACGCCCGCTATAAATTATGACGACGCCATATATGAAGTAAGACGACGTCCACTATAAATTATGACGACGCCGAATACGAAGGAAGACGACGCCGAATATGAAGTAAGACGACGCCAAATATGAAGTAAGACGACGCCCACTATAAATTATGACGACGCCGAATATAAAGTAAGACGACGCCGAATATGAAGAAAGACGACACCGAATATGAAGTAAAACGACGCCCGCTATAAATTATGACGACGCCATATATGAAGTAAGACGACGTCCACTATAAATTATGACGACGCCAAATGTGAAGTAAGACGACGCCGAATATGAAGTAAGACGACGCCAAATATGAAGTAAGACGACGCCCACTATAAATTATGATGACGCCGAATACGAAGGAAGACGACGCCAAATATGAAGGAAGACGACGCCGAATATGAAGGAAGACGACGCCGAATATGAAGTAAAACGACGCCGAATATGAAGTAAGATGACGCCCACTATAAATTATGACGACGCCAGATATGTAGTAAGACGACGCCGAATATGAAATAAGACGACGCCGAATATGAAATAAGACGACGCCGAATATGAAGTAAGACGACGCCCACTTTAAATTAGGAAGACGCCAAAAAGACGACGCCGCATATGACGTAAGACGACGCCAGCTTTAAATTTGGACGACGCCAAATATGAAGTAAGACGAAGCCGAATATGAGGTAAGACGACACCCGCTATAAATTATGACGACGCCAAATGTGAAGTGAGACGACGCCGAATATGAAGGAAGACGATGCCGAATTAAAAGTAAGACGACGCCCACTATAAATTTTTACGACACCAGATATGAAGTAAGACGACGCCGAATATGAAGTAAGACGACGCCAAATATGAAGTAAGACGACGCCGAATATGAAGTAAGACGACGCCAAATATGAAGTAAGACGACGCCCACTATAAATTATGATGACGCCGAATACGAAGGCAGACGACGCCGAATATAAAGTAAGACGACGCCGAACGTGAAGACGACGCCGAATATGAAGTAAGGCGACGCCGAATATGAAGTAAGACGACGCCCACTATAAATTATGACGACGCCAGATATAAAGTAAGACGACGCCCAATATGAAGTAAGACGACGCCCACTATAAATTATGACGACGCCGAATATGAAGAAAGACGACACCGAATATGAAGTAAAACGACGCCCGCTATAAATTATGACGACGCCATATATGAAGTAAGACGACGTCCACTATAAATTATGACGACGCCAAATGTGAAGTAAGACGACGCCGAAAATGAAGTAAGACGACGCCGAATATGAAGTAAGACGACGCCCACTTTAAATTAGGACGACGCCGAATATGAGGTAAGACGATGCCAGCTTTAAATTTAGACGACGCCAAATATGAAGTAAGACGACGCTCCCTATAAATTATGACGACGCCGAATATGAAATAAAACGACGCCGAATATGAAGTAAGACGACGCCCACTATAAATTTTGACGACGCCAAATATGAAGTAAGAGACGCCCACTATAATTTATGACGATGCCGAATATGAGGTAAGACGACACCCACTATAAATTATAACGACGCTAAATGTGAAGTAATACGACGCCCACTATAAATTAGGACGACGCCGAATATGAAGTAAGACGACGCCGAATATGAAGTAAGACGACGCCCACTATAAATTTTGACGACGCCAGATATGAAATAAGACGACGCCAACTATAAATTAAGACGACGCTGAATATGAAGTAAGACGACGCCGAATACGAAGGTAGACGACGCCGAATATGAAGTAAGACGACGCCCATTATAAATTAAGACGACGCTGAATACGAAGGTAGACGACGCCAAATATGAAGTAAGACGACGCCGAATATGAAGTAAGACGACGCCGAGTATGAAGTAAGACGACGCCGAGTATGAAGTAAGACGACGCCGAATATGAAGTAAGACGACGCCAAATATGAAGTAAGACGACGCCGAATATGAAGGAAGACGACGACAAATATGAAGTAAGACGACACCCACTATAAATTATGACGACGCCAGATATGTAGTAAGACGACGCCGAATATGAAGTAAGACGACGCCGAATATGAAGTAAGACGACGCCCACTTTAAATTAGGAAGACGCCAAAAAGACGACGCCGCATATGACTTAAGACGACGCCAGCTTTAAATTTGGACGACGCCAAATATGAAGTAAGACGACGCCGAATATGAGGTAAGACGACACCCGCTATAAATTATGACGACGCCAAATGTGAAGTGAGACGACGCCGAATATGAAGGAAGACGATGCCGAATTAAAAGTAAGACGACGCCCACTATAAATTTTTACGACACCAGATATGAAGTAAGACGACGCCGAATATGAAGTAAGACGACGCCAAATATGAAGTAAGACGACGCCGAATATGAAGTAAGACGACGCCAAATATGAAGTAAGACGACGCCCACTATAAATTATGATGACGCCGAATACGAAGGAAGACGACGCCAAATATGAAGTAAGACGACGCCGAATATGAAGGAAGACGACGCCGAATATGAAGTAAGACGACGCCGAGTATGAAGTAAGACGACGCCGAATATGAAGTAAGACGACGCCAAATATGAAGTATGACGTCGCCGAACATGTAGTAAGACGATGCCAAATATGAAGTAAGACGACGCTCCCTATAAATTATGACGACGCCAGATATGAAGTAAGACGACGCCGAATATGAAGTAAGACGACGCTCACTATAAATTATGACGACGCCGAATATGAAGTACGACGACGCCAAATATGAAGTAAGACGACGCTCCCTATAAATTATGACGACGCCGAATATGAAGTAAGACGACGCCGACTATAAATTTTGACGACACCGAATATGAAGGAAGACGACGACAAATATGAAGCAAGACGACACCCACTATAAATTATGACGACGCCAGATATGTAGTAAGACGACGCCGAATATGAAGTAAGACGACGCCGAATATGAAGTAAGACGACGCCCACTTTAAATTAGGAAGACGCCAAAAAGACGACGCCGCATATGACGTAAGACGACGCCAGCTTTAAATTTGGACGACGCCAAATATGAAGTAAGACGACGCCGAATATGAGGTAAGACGACACCCGCTATAAATTATGACGACGCCAAATGTGAAGTGAGACGACGCCGAATATGAAGGAAGACGATGCCGAATTAAAAGTAAGACGACGCCCACTATAAATTTTTACGACACCAGATATGAAGTAAGACGACGCCGAATATGAAGTAAGACGACGCCAAATATGAAGTAAGACGACGCCGAATATGAAGTAAGACGACGCCAAATATGAAGTAAGACGACGCCCGCTATAAATTATGATGACGCCGAATACGAAGGCAGACGACGCCGAATATAAAGTAAGACGACGCCGAACGTGAAGACGACGCCGAATATGAAGTAAGGCGACGCCGAATATGAAGTAAGACGACGCCCACTATAAATTATGACGACGCCAGATATAAAGTAAGACGACGCCCAATATGAAGTAAGACGACGCCCACTATAAATTATGATGACGCCGAATACGAAGGCAGACGACGCCCAATATGAAGTAAGACGACGCCCACTATAAATTATGACGACGCCGAATATAAAGTAAGACGACGCCGAATATGAAGAAAGACGACACCGAATATGAAGTAAAACGACGCCCGCTATAAATTATGACGACGCCATATATGAAGTAAGACGACGTCCACTATAAATTATGACGACGCCAAATGTGAAGTAAGACGACGCCGAAAATGAAGTAAGACGACGCCGAATATGAAGTAAGACGACGCCCACTTTAAATTAGGACGACGCCGAATATGAGGTAAGACGATGCCAGCTTTAAATTTAGACGACGCCAAATATGAAGTAAGACGACGCTCCCTATAAATTATGACGACGCCGAATATGAAATAAAACGACGCCGAATATGAAGTAAGACGACGCCACTTTAAATTATGACGACGCCGAATATGAAGTAAGACGACGCCCACTATAAATTTTGACGACGCCAAATATGAAGTAAGAGACGCCCACTATAATTTATGACGATGCCGAATATGAGGTAAGACGACACCCACTATAAATTATAACGACGCTAAATGTGAAGTAATACGACGCCCACTATAAATTAGGACGACGCCGAATATGAAGTAAGACGACGCCGAATATGAAGTAAGACGACGCCGAATATGAAGTAAGACGACGCCGAATATGAAGTAAGACGACGCCTACTTTAAATTATGACGACGCCGAATATGAAGTAAGACGACGCCAACTATAAATTATGATGACGCCGAATATGAAGTAAGACGACGTCCACTATAAATTATGACGACGCCGAATGTGAAGTAAGACGACGCCGAATATGAAGTAAGACGACGCCCACTATAAATTATGACGACGCCGAATATAAAGTAAGACGACGCCGAATATGAAGAAAGACGACACCGAATATGAAGTAAAACGACGCCCGCTATAAATTATGACGACGCCATATATGAAGTAAGACGACGTCCACTATAAATTATGACGACGCCGAATACGAAGGAAGACGACGCCGAATATGAAGTAA
This sequence comes from Agrotis puta, assembly GCA_943136025.2. Lineage (NCBI taxonomy): Eukaryota > Metazoa > Arthropoda > Insecta > Lepidoptera > Noctuidae > Agrotis > Agrotis puta. Next base: position 8,306,713 of record OW964196.2, read on the forward strand.
GACGACGCCAAATATGAAGTAAGACGACGCCCACTATAAATTATGACGACGCCGAATATAAAGTAAGACGACGCCGAATATGAAGAAAGACGACACCGAATATGAAGTAAAACGACGCCCGCTATAAATTATGACGACGCCATATATGAAGTAAGACGACGTCCACTATAAATTATGACGACGCCAAATGTGAAGTAAGACGACGCCGAATATGAAGTAAGACGACGCCAAATATGAAGTAAGACGACGCCCACTATAAATTATGATGACGCCGAATACGAAGGAAGACGACGCCAAATATGAAGGAAGACGACGCCGAATATGAAGGAAGACGACGCCGAATATGAAGTAAAACGACGCCGAATATGAAGTAAGATGACGCCCACTATAAATTATGACGACGCCAGATATGTAGTAAGACGACGCCGAATATGAAATAAGACGACGCCGAATATGAAATAAGACGACGCCGAATATGAAGTAAGACGACGCCCACTTTAAATTAGGAAGACGCCAAAAAGACGACGCCGCATATGACGTAAGACGACGCCAGCTTTAAATTTGGACGACGCCAAATATGAAGTAAGACGAAGCCGAATATGAGGTAAGACGACACCCGCTATAAATTATGACGACGCCAAATGTGAAGTGAGACGACGCCGAATATGAAGGAAGACGATGCCGAATTAAAAGTAAGACGACGCCCACTATAAATTTTTACGACACCAGATATGAAGTAAGACGACGCCGAATATGAAGTAAGACGACGCCAAATATGAAGTAAGACGACGCCGAATATGAAGTAAGACGACGCCAAATATGAAGTAAGACGACGCCCACTATAAATTATGATGACGCCGAATACGAAGGCAGACGACGCCGAATATAAAGTAAGACGACGCCGAACGTGAAGACGACGCCGAATATGAAGTAAGGCGACGCCGAATATGAAGTAAGACGACGCCCACTATAAATTATGACGACGCCAGATATAAAGTAAGACGACGCCCAATATGAAGTAAGACGACGCCCACTATAAATTATGACGACGCCGAATATGAAGAAAGACGACACCGAATATGAAGTAAAACGACGCCCGCTATAAATTATGACGACGCCATATATGAAGTAAGACGACGTCCACTATAAATTATGACGACGCCAAATGTGAAGTAAGACGACGCCGAAAATGAAGTAAGACGACGCCGAATATGAAGTAAGACGACGCCCACTTTAAATTAGGACGACGCCGAATATGAGGTAAGACGATGCCAGCTTTAAATTTAGACGACGCCAAATATGAAGTAAGACGACGCTCCCTATAAATTATGACGACGCCGAATATGAAATAAAACGACGCCGAATATGAAGTAAGACGACGCCCACTATAAATTTTGACGACGCCAAATATGAAGTAAGAGACGCCCACTATAATTTATGACGATGCCGAATATGAGGTAAGACGACACCCACTATAAATTATAACGACGCTAAATGTGAAGTAATACGACGCCCACTATAAATTAGGACGACGCCGAATATGAAGTAAGACGACGCCGAATATGAAGTAAGACGACGCCCACTATAAATTTTGACGACGCCAGATATGAAATAAGACGACGCCAACTATAAATTAAGACGACGCTGAATATGAAGTAAGACGACGCCGAATACGAAGGTAGACGACGCCGAATATGAAGTAAGACGACGCCCATTATAAATTAAGACGACGCTGAATACGAAGGTAGACGACGCCAAATATGAAGTAAGACGACGCCGAATATGAAGTAAGACGACGCCGAGTATGAAGTAAGACGACGCCGAGTATGAAGTAAGACGACGCCGAATATGAAGTAAGACGACGCCAAATATGAAGTAAGACGACGCCGAATATGAAGGAAGACGACGACAAATATGAAGTAAGACGACACCCACTATAAATTATGACGACGCCAGATATGTAGTAAGACGACGCCGAATATGAAGTAAGACGACGCCGAATATGAAGTAAGACGACGCCCACTTTAAATTAGGAAGACGCCAAAAAGACGACGCCGCATATGACTTAAGACGACGCCAGCTTTAAATTTGGACGACGCCAAATATGAAGTAAGACGACGCCGAATATGAGGTAAGACGACACCCGCTATAAATTATGACGACGCCAAATGTGAAGTGAGACGACGCCGAATATGAAGGAAGACGATGCCGAATTAAAAGTAAGACGACGCCCACTATAAATTTTTACGACACCAGATATGAAGTAAGACGACGCCGAATATGAAGTAAGACGACGCCAAATATGAAGTAAGACGACGCCGAATATGAAGTAAGACGACGCCAAATATGAAGTAAGACGACGCCCACTATAAATTATGATGACGCCGAATACGAAGGAAGACGACGCCAAATATGAAGTAAGACGACGCCGAATATGAAGGAAGACGACGCCGAATATGAAGTAAGACGACGCCGAGTATGAAGTAAGACGACGCCGAATATGAAGTAAGACGACGCCAAATATGAAGTATGACGTCGCCGAACATGTAGTAAGACGATGCCAAATATGAAGTAAGACGACGCTCCCTATAAATTATGACGACGCCAGATATGAAGTAAGACGACGCCGAATATGAAGTAAGACGACGCTCACTATAAATTATGACGACGCCGAATATGAAGTACGACGACGCCAAATATGAAGTAAGACGACGCTCCCTATAAATTATGACGACGCCGAATATGAAGTAAGACGACGCCGACTATAAATTTTGACGACACCGAATATGAAGGAAGACGACGACAAATATGAAGCAAGACGACACCCACTATAAATTATGACGACGCCAGATATGTAGTAAGACGACGCCGAATATGAAGTAAGACGACGCCGAATATGAAGTAAGACGACGCCCACTTTAAATTAGGAAGACGCCAAAAAGACGACGCCGCATATGACGTAAGACGACGCCAGCTTTAAATTTGGACGACGCCAAATATGAAGTAAGACGACGCCGAATATGAGGTAAGACGACACCCGCTATAAATTATGACGACGCCAAATGTGAAGTGAGACGACGCCGAATATGAAGGAAGACGATGCCGAATTAAAAGTAAGACGACGCCCACTATAAATTTTTACGACACCAGATATGAAGTAAGACGACGCCGAATATGAAGTAAGACGACGCCAAATATGAAGTAAGACGACGCCGAATATGAAGTAAGACGACGCCAAATATGAAGTAAGACGACGCCCGCTATAAATTATGATGACGCCGAATACGAAGGCAGACGACGCCGAATATAAAGTAAGACGACGCCGAACGTGAAGACGACGCCGAATATGAAGTAAGGCGACGCCGAATATGAAGTAAGACGACGCCCACTATAAATTATGACGACGCCAGATATAAAGTAAGACGACGCCCAATATGAAGTAAGACGACGCCCACTATAAATTATGATGACGCCGAATACGAAGGCAGACGACGCCGAATATAAAGAAAGACGACGCCGAACGTGAAGACGACGCCCAATATGAAGTAAGACGACGCCCACTATAAATTATGACGACGCCGAATATAAAGTAAGACGACGCCGAATATGAAGAAAGACGACACCGAATATGAAGTAAAACGACGCCCGCTATAAATTATGACGACGCCATATATGAAGTAAGACGACGTCCACTATAAATTATGACGACGCCCACTTTAAATTAGGACGACGCCGAATATGAGGTAAGACGATGCCAGCTTTAAATTTAGACGACGCCAAATATGAAGTAAGACGACGCTCCCTATAAATTATGACGACGCCGAATATGAAATAAAACGACGCCGAATATGAAGTAAGACGACGCCACTTTAAATTATGACGACGCCGAATATGAAGTAAGACGACGCCCACTATAAATTTTGACGACGCCAAATATGAAGTAAGAGACGCCCACTATAATTTATGACGATGCCGAATATGAGGTAAGACGACACCCACTATAAATTATAACGACGCTAAATGTGAAGTAATACGACGCCCACTATAAATTAGGACGACGCCGAATATGAAGTAAGACGACGCCGAATATGAAGTAAGACGACGCCGAATATGAAGTAAGACGACGCCGAATATGAAGTAAGACGACGCCTACTTTAAATTATGACGACGCCGAATATGAAGTAAGACGACGCCAACTATAAATTATGATGACGCCGAATATGAAGTAAGACGACGTCCACTATAAACGTTCGTTCGTCGCGCCACGCGTATTGCCGAGCGGACGTAGCATACGTCTCAAATTAAGTGCAGGATGAATTCCTCTAATAACGTAGTAAAATGTGCGAACTGTAATGTCGTTATTAACGAAGTGTTAGCCTTTGTGTGTAATAAATTGGATATTATGGATGAGGAAAGTCTAAGTAGGATTTGCATAAGTGCCTTCTCGGATAGTGATATTGTTGAAGCAAAGAACTTATTATTTGGAGCTATAACAACAACTTCAAAACGCAACATTACAAGGAAGAAAGATGGGAAAAAGTTTCGTGAGATCGAGGATATTATTAGTTTATTACAAGTGACTCATCCCAATGACAGACCGGTTTTTGTTGCAAAAGAGTTGCATAAACTGCCGCCTGTATTATTTGATCATGTTGACGTGACAAAATTATTGAAAGACCTAACAAGAATGAGAAGTGAAATGGAAGAAATAAAATCGCAATATGTGTCTTCTAGTCAATTTGAATCGATCAAGCGTGACATAGCGGATCTAAAAAAGTTTACGAGTGTAAAAAGTCCTTGTCACTCGTATGTTAACACAAGACGAAGAGGTGCAACGCACATGATGGACAGCTGTGATTATAATAGCGGCCCGATGGGATTGCAACATCTTCCTGTTATTCAAAAAAATGCATCGGATCAGTCGTTGATAATTCAAAGTGAAACTGTGTCACCGCCTACCCACTACTCGTCAATATTAACGGATCAGAACATACTGGATAATAACACCAAGTCAATGAATGAGTTGAATCGGATGCAAGGTCACGTGAATTTAGGCTCACATCTGTGCATCGACAACAACTTCGAGCCCGGACAGGCGGTATCATCGCAGAAAAATGATAACAACAACATTGCGAGGTGCTCGGGACACACGGCCGCAGCGACCGCCCAATCGTCGTCGGAACCAGAAGCCAACAAAACGCTTGCTCAGATTGTTAGTGAAGGTAAATGGACCTTGGTGCAGAAACAGAAGAAGAAAACGAAAAATCGATTTATCGGAAATATAGGAAAAGCTGTTATAGAATCCAAGAGCAAATTTAGGGCAGCCAATGAACAAACAGTCTTGTATATCTATCATGTGGATAAACAGGTGACACAGAATGACATCGCAGATTATGTTAAAGAAAAAACAGGAATTTCTGTGATTATTGAGAAAATGAGGATGAAGGTACCTAAAAGCTATGATGCTTATAAAATCTCTATTCCTAAACACAAATATGAGATTTTTATGAGGGATGATTTTTGGCCTGAAGGTATATCGTATCGCAGATTTATAGACTTTTCAAAAAAGAGAATGAATACCAGCAATATTTAAATGGATAATACAACTTTAATAAGTTTCAATTGTAAATGTGTTAAAAGATCTGTTGACTGTGTGAGGCGTCTGTGTGTAGCGGCCGACGTTATCGCATTGCAAGAAACCTGGCTTTTGCCGCATGACATCGCCTTTCTAGGACAAATCAGCGATGATTTTGCGTTTACGGGCAATTCGGCAGTCGACACCTCGCTGGGAGTACTTCGTGGTAGGCCTTATGGAGGCCTGGCATTGTTGTGGAGGAAGAGTTTGTTTCCATCTGTCACAGTAATTAGCTGTAATAATGTGCGCCTTATAGCTATCAAGATAGTGACACAGGATCGGTCCATACTCATTTTCTCGGTATATATGCCAACGAACTCAAGCGATAACCTTACTGAGTTTACGGACTGCCTTAGTGAAATTAGTGCGATAGTGGAAAGTCAAAATGTGCAATCAGTGATAATCCTCGGAGATTTCAATGCTCATCCTGGTGAGCTATTCGGTAGTGAATTGTTAAGTTTCTGTACGGAGCAGAGCTGGACCTGTGCGGACTTGGACTTATTGCCGTCAGGTACGTACACTTTTGTGAGTGACGCGCACGGTTGCCACCGCTGGCTCGACCACTGTATAGTGACGGACGCTGCAAGGCGTTTGATAGTCCGTGCGACTGTATTATATGACACATATTGGTCGGACCACATGCCAGTACAATTACAATGTAATTTTAATATGATAAGACCTTCAATTGTAACACCTAAACATGTCAAAAATGGTACAATGTGGGGTGAACGGGATGCTGGTCAAATTGGTAAATATAAAAACTATTGTCACACTAAGTTAAAAGAAATTAATTTTCCTATAGAATTTACAGATTGTGCTAACGGGTTTTGTTCAAATGTTCGTCACAAAACTATATTAGATAATATGTACAAAAACATTGTGAGTATACTCACCGAGGCTGCCCAATATACCAGCAGTGTGGGCGCAAAAGGGGAAACAAGGGGCAAACGTGTTGTAGGTTGGAATAGGCATGTTAAGCAGGCTCACGCGGATGCTCGGCTTGCTTTTCAAGTCTGGAGTGTATCAGGTAAACCAACTTCGGGTCATGTGTATAAACATATGTGCGACACGAGAAAGATCTTTAAATCAAAATTAAGATGGTGTCAGAATAACCAAAATCAAATAAAAATGGATATTCTGGCCGAGAATCACAAATCTAAAGATTTTTCAAAGTTCTGGAAAAACACCAACAGACTGAATCCCAGGCCGGGTGTACCCGTGAGTGTGGCGGGGCAACATGAACCTACCGCTATAGCGAACTTGTTTGTGGAACATTTTAAAGTCGAATCCGCCTTAGGTCCATCATCGCAGGCGGTCGATGCTGAGGATTGTTTGGTGGAGTTAGACGTCAGGTTCTCAACGAAAGATGTTGCTACCGTTATAAGAAACATGGTTAGGGGGAAGTCGCCGGGGCATGACAACCTCAGCATCGAGCACCTACGGCATGCAGGAGTTCATCTGCCCAGGGTGCTGGCGATGTTCTTCTCGCTCTGTCTAAGTCATGCTCATCTGCCGAGCGATCTAATGAAAACTGTGGTTGTGCCTATTGTAAAGGATAAGACTGGAGACACATCAGATCTAGGAAACTATAGGCCCATATCACTTGCTACAATCATTGCTAAGGTGCTGGACGGTTTGCTTGATAGGCATATGTCAACCCGTGTTGATTTGCATGACGCGCAGTTCGGCTTCCGACCGGGTCTCTCAACAGAGAGTGCCATACTGTCTCTCAAGCATACTGTTCAGTATTATACGTCTAGGAAAACGCCTGTTAATGCGTGTTTCCTAGACCTCTCCAAAGCTTTTGATATGGTGTCGTACGACTTGCTGTGGCAGAAGCTATTGAAGGATACGACGGTGGATAGGGGAGTTATATCAATGCTAAGGTATTGGTATAACAACCAAATCAACTGTGTTAGGTGGGCAGGCTCGTTATCGGATGAGTATAGGCTGGAGTGTGGAATGAGACAGGGTGGCCTGACCTCTCCTCGGCTCTTCAGTCTGTACATAAACCGGTTGATCGCTGAGCTCGGCAGCACTTATCAAGGTTGTTATGTAGACGGCACATGTGTTAACAATATTAGTTACGCTGATGATATGGTGCTGCTGAGCCCATCGATTAACTCGATGATCAGCCTGCTAACAATATGTGAGAAGTACGCGGAGGCCCATGGGCTCAGATACAATGTTAAGAAAAGTGAAGTATTGGTATTTAAGGCAGGCACTAAAACATACCCGATTGCAACACAGCTGAAACTTTGCGGAAGTCCTCTAAACCAAGTCACATCTTTCAAGTATCTGGGCCACTGGGTTTCCGAGGACCTAAGGGACGGCTTAGATATTGAGCGTGAGCGCAGGGCGTTGGCTGTCCGCTGCAATATGTTGGCCCGCAGATTTGCGAAATGTTCGACTGACGTTAAGGTAACTTTATTTAAAGCGTACTGTCAGTCGTTCTATACATGCGGTCTGTGGGTCAACTACACGCGGAGGGCATACGACGCTCTGCGCATTCAATACAATAATGCGTTCCGGGTACTGGTGGGGCTGCCGCGCTACTGTAGTGCCTCTGGCATGTTCGCAGAAGCGGGCATAGATGGTTTTCATGCCATCATACGAAAGCGTTGCGCCTCCATCATGCACAGGGTACGCGTCAGCCCCAACAGCATCCTGAAGACCATAGCAGACAGATGGGATAGCCCCATACTGGGGCATTGGATACGCCTGCATGCCATTGTGGCGTAAAATATAGTGTTTTTGTTTTTCCTGGTAGTTTTTAAGTACTAACAATAGTTTATAAGTTGTTTGTATACTAACCAAATGGATTAATTTGTCCGAAATAAAACAATTATTATTATTATTTCTTTGTATACTTTTATGTATCTCGGCTTTATGGCCGGATTTGCAGGATAGCACGAGCCAAAGCCAAGTACTACCCTAAGATGTTAGTGTCATGTTGAGCTGATAATGATACTGAATTTTGGGATGATTGGTTTCTGTGTCTATCAAAGTGTGTACGTGTAGTGGCTGGAGGTTGTGTGTGTGAGCTGGTCTCTAAAGAATTATTTTCATTTTGTAAAAATTTTCTGACAATCCTGCAAGTATTCAAGATTGCGGCTTTCTGAAGACTTTGGTATGTGTATGGTGGTAAATCAAGTGTTCTTAAAGATTGGTGGAGCTGTTTAGGAATAACACCTGTAGTTGATAACACAATGGGGACTATAGTGACATTGCTAAGACACCACATACGGCTAATTTCAATTTTGAGATCTGTATATTTTGACAGTTTTTCTGCTATTGTGTTTTGTAGGTTGTGAGTGTTTGGTACGGCGATATCTATGATTTGCGCGGTTTTGTTAAGTTTGTCTAATAAGGTGATATCCGGTCTGTTAAAGTGTGTAGTTTTATCGGTGAGAATTGCTCGGTCGAAGTACATTTTATGAGTGTCGTTTTCAAGAACAAGTTTGGGCTGGTATTTATAGTAAGGTATTGGTGGTGTGGGGATTAGATTATATTTTATTGCTAATTTTTGATGTATTATGTTTGCTATTTGGTCATGCCTGTGTTTGTAATCAGTCTGGACTATTGCTTTACACGCGCCTGTGATGTGCTGAATGGTTTCGGAAGAACTATTGCATCGCCTACATATATCGACTGTTTGAGGAACTCGCATTATATGTTTCTGGTAATTGCGAGTTTCTATTACCTGATCCTGAATTGCTATCATGAACCCTTCGGTCTCAGGGAACAGTTCACCACGCCGTAACCATTCGTTCGACGCTAATTTGTCGACGTTAGGAAGGTTAAGGTCGTGTTGGTGCCTGCCATGCAATGCCTTTTGGGTCCATTCTGCAATTTTAGTCTGTCGGTCAGTCTGTTGTTGATTCATCTGTGTTGTCCTATCATACATGTTCAAAGGTGTACATTTTTTGTCGTTATACACTATTGCTTTATGTAGGGTTGAAGTCAAACCTTTATTTTCAAAATATGCTCTTAATGTTGTTATTTGTTTGTTATGTAGGTTAGTGACATCTATTATTCCCCTGCCGCCATCGTTCCTTGGAAGTGTGAGTCTCTGTACACATGATCTAGGGTGGTGTCTCCTGTATTTAGTGAGAGTGGTGTTAATAATCCGTTGTAAGTTTTTGAGATCAGACTTGTTCCATTTTATAATGCCAAAGGAGTAGGTGAGAATAGGAACGGCGTAAGTGTTTATAGCTTTAATAGTGTTTTTAGCGTTTAATTGAGTATTGAATATTGTTTTTAATCTATGTTTGAATTGTTTCGTTAGTGTATTTTTTATTTCCTTATGCATAATCTGCTTAGCCTGTATATACCCTAAATATTTGTATGTCCCGGTTTCGTCTAATGAATCTATTGTCGCACCTGTTTGCATTTGGTATGAATGTGTATATGTTTTTCCTGCTTTAATCGAGTTAATTTTACATTTGTCAATCCCAAACTCCATAGCTATGTCGTTTGAGATTTTTTCTGTTACATCAGCTAGTTCGTATAATTCATCAGGGGAAGTTGCGTACAATTTGATGTCATCCATATAAAGGAGATGGTTGATTTTGAAATATCTTTGGTCAGTCAGTATGTCAGTCATTGTATCACTATAAAGAAGATGATAACCGGGTTTCAAGGAATTTAATTTGTTAGAAAGTGGGTTTAAAGCTAGACAGAACCATAGTGGGCTAAGTGAGTCTCCTTGGAATATTCCTCTTTGAATCTTAATAGGTTCTGTTTCAACTATTCCTGACGGTGTATTCAATTGCAACCTCGTTTTCCACTTTCCTACAATATTACTTAAAAAATTAATGAGCTGTGGATGTATTTTATATATTTTTAGAACTTTGATAAGCCATGAGTGGGGTACTGAATCGTATGCTTTTCTGTAATCTATATACATCGTATGTAAATCTTTCTTGGTACGTTGAACTTGTCTATGTATTACGGCGTCTATTGTTAACTGTTCTTTACATCCTTGACTTAGCTTCTTACACCCCTTCTGTTCTTCTGTTAACACGTTTTGTGTTTCAAGATGTTTATATATCATATTAGTAATACATGATGTCATTATTTTATATATAGTTTGCAAACATGTAATTGGTCTATACTTTGCCGGATTTAATGCATCACTAGGGTCTTTTGGCAGCATATATGTCTTTCCTTCGGTTATGTATGGGGGAATCGTTGTTGGGTCTTTTATAAAATCGTTGATATGATTAAAGAGGTGTGGGTGTGTATATGTAAATTTTTTGTACCAATAGTTGTGTATGTTATCTGAACCAGGCGCTTTCCAATTGTGTAGTTTTTTGAGGACATCGTGAAAAGTTCCTATTTCAATTTGGTCAAAAATCATTTCTGCGGTGTTTGTTTGGATTGCTTCCTCCTCTTTAATCCATTCTGCTTCAGAGTTATGGCTGACAGGATTTTCCCAAATTCCAGCCCAAAATTGCTGTAATTGTTCTGTGGTTGGAAATGTTGTTTGTACATTATGTGTTGTTTGATTCGTTGTTGATATCTTTAGTGACCGGTAAAATTGTTTTTCGTTATTCCTGAACTGAGTATTTTGGGTTTTACGAAGTGTGCATTTAGTGTATCGGCTTAGTCTGCTTTTTACTACTGTAAGTTTCTGTTTAAGAGTATCTAGAAAATGTTCAAGTTGTGTATTAGGTGGTTCGTGTGTTGTATGTATTTTGTAGTCTTTTAATATTGTCTCCACTGCCTTGATTAATTTCCTGCTTCTATGGCCTTGAATATAATGTGTTAATCTACCAATTTTAGCTCTATAAATCTCTATCTTGTTTTCTAATCTTTTCTGCCATTTGGGTTTGTGGACTTGCTGGAGTCTGCTTCTATTTTCAGGAGGTGTGTGTGAGATTTTACTCCCATTGGCTTTAGCCGCTGTCCATGCAGCGCAATATATTATTGTCTGCAGATTATAAAAATCTGTATCACTAGTAACTTGTTCTGGTAAAATCGTTTTATTTATATAATTAACTATATTCGCTAACCTTTTTGACGTCTTTTGCTTAGGTATGTAATTTCTCTCTGTAGGATGAATGTTTATGTAGTATTGTAATGTTTGCAAGAATATTTCATCAATTTCAGGATTTCTTTCTAGACTTGTGTGTTGCATACTAATATGTGTAGGGTGATCTGAACCTAAGTTATCTACATTCGTCCTTTCTCCTATATGCTCCATTTGTGAATGTTCTATTTGTGTGGGTTCTATATTTTCTATGTCTATGTTTAGTGTATTTGTATTTGGAATGAAATCTATATTCCCTACCTCTGTGTTTGAACTTATACTGTCAACTTGCCTTTGGAAAGACTCAGTTTCAACTAATTCTTTCTCAACAGTGGATTTTAATATTTGTAGTCGTGCTTCTGAAATCATACTATTATTTACTATTACTCTTTTTTGGTCTGAAATGCGCTGCTCTGATAAATGCGATAAATGGGGATAAAATTCTATGAAATTTTCTTTTAAATTTTTTCGCCAAACTGTCATATCCGTTTCCATTTTTGTTACCCTAAAATAACACTTCATAAGCGTTTCGTTGAGTTCGTTGGACCATTTCATTCTTCGTTTAGGTTCTGATTGTGAGTGCGGTTGTGAGTATGTCTGAGTTGAAATCAACTCCCCTGATGTCTGTAATTGTGAATCATTGTTTTGTGTTTGTAACTGGTTGCTTACTTCAAGCCTAATTGAGTCTAGTGTGTTGGAAGGTAATAACTTTCTGGAAACTATAGCTCTTCTTTGATCGCCAATTCTTTGTTTGGAGACTTTCATGTCTGGAAATTTTTGCGTGAATTGTTGGTGTAATGATGTTAAGTAAGCTTTTGTGTCCGATTCTAAGTTTGTGATAATGAGGTAGTTACGCCAAATGAATTCATTCATTTCTTTACTCCATTTTTTTCGCGTAGTATTTGTGACAGTAGCGGGTGAAGGATTAATGACCAAATTAGCCTCCGACACATCATCTACTGCCGTTGATGATATCCTTGATGATGATCTTGATGAACGTGATAAATATGAAGGTGGTGATGATGTGATTGACGAAAAGATGGACTTTGGTGAAGACGATGAAGAAACCGATGATGTTTCATCATCAACAGAAGGCATATTTGCCTGAATATATTTTTTTGTTTTCGACCTTGTTAACATATTATTCCCACGAGTAGCTAGGGACTAACAAAGTCGACCACAGCAGAGCCCTGCGTTCACTATGGTAAGGGTAAATAAAACTGGAGGTCCCCAGGTATCCAGAGTTGGCACACTAGCGACTAGCCTCTCCTCTAGCCATGCAGCCCTCGGCGTGTGCGACCTTGGCTTGGATTGTATCTCATTTAGTCTGGCCCCTCACCCTAGACGTACTCCAGCAAAGTAAACTCAACCGGAACAGACCTAGGGCTCATCGGAGCACGCAAGCCCCACCACGACGTCAACGTAGAGATACAGCGGTGGGGTTATTATTATTATTATTATAAATTATGACGACGCCGAATGTGAAGTAAGACGACGCCGAATATGAAGTAAGACGACGCCCACTATAAATTATGACGACGCCGAATATGAAGTAATACGACGCCCACTTTAAATTAGGAAGACGCCAAAAAGACGACGCCGCATATGACGTAAGACGACGCCAGCTTTAAATTTGGACGACGCCAAATATGAAGTAAGACGACGCCGAATATGAGGTAAGACGACACCCGCTATAATTTATGACGACGCCGAATATGAAGAAAGACGACGCCCGCTATAAATTATGAGGACGCCATATATGAAGTAAGACGACGTCCACTATAAATAATGACGACGCCAAATGTGAAGTAAGACGACGTCCACTATAAATTATGACGACGCCAAATGTGAAGTAAGACGACGTCCACTATAAATTATGACGACGCCAAATGTGAAGTAAGACGACGCCGAATATGAAGTAAGACGACGCCTACTTTAAAATATGATGACGCCGAATATGAAGTAAGACGACGTCCACTATAAATTATGATGACGCCGAATGTGAAGTAGGACGACGCCGAATATGAAGTAAGACGACGCCCACTATAAATTATGACGACGCCGAATGTGAAGTAAGACGACGCCGAATATGAAGTAAGACGACGTCCACTATAAATTATGACGACGCCGAATGTGAAGTAAGACGACGCCGAATATGAAGTAATACGACGCCCACTTTAAATTAGGAAGACGCCAAAAAGACGACGCCGCATATGACGTAAGACGACGCCAGCTTTAAATTTGGACGACGCCAAATATGAAGTAAGACGACGCCGAATATGAGGTAAGACGACACCCGCTATAAATTATGACGACGCCATAAATGAAGTAAGACGACGTCCACTATAAATTATGACGACGCCAAATGTGAAGTAAGACGAGGCCCACTTTAATTTATGACGACGCCGAATGTGAAGTAAGACGACGCCGAATATGAAGTAAGACGACGCCCCCTATAAATCATGACGACGCCGAATATGAAATAAGATGACGCCCACTTTAAATTAGGACGACGCCAAAAAGACGACACCGAATATGAGGTAAGACGATGCTGGCTTTAAATTTAGACGACGCCAAATATGAAGTAAGACGATGCCGAATATGAGGTAAGACGACACCCACTATAAATTATGACGACGCCAAATTTGAAGTAAGACGACGCCGAATATGAAGTAAGACGACGCCTACTTTAAATTATGACGACGCCGAATATGACGTAAGACGACGCCAACTATAAATTATGACGACGCCGAATATGAAGTAAGACAACGCCCACTATAAATTACGACGAAGCCGAATATGAGGTAAGACGACACCCACTATAAATTATGACGACGCCAATTGTGAAGTAAGACGACGCCCACTATAAATTAGGACGACGCCGAATATGAAGTAAGACGACGCCGAATATGAAGTAAGACGACGCCCACTGTAAATTATGACGACGCCGAATGTGAAGTAAGACGACGCCGAATATGAAGTAAGACGACGCCGAATATGAAGTAAGGCGACGCCAAATGTGAAGTAAGACGACGCCAAATATGAAGTAAGACGACGCCCACTATAAATTATGACGACGCCGAATGTGAAGTAAGACGACGCCGAATATGAAGGAAGACGACGCCCGCTATAAATTATGACGACGCCAAATGTGAAGTAAGACGACGCCGAATATGAAGTAAGACGACGCCGAATATGAAGTAAGTAGAAGCCGAATATGAAGTAAGACGACGCCCGCTATAAATTATGACGACGCCAAATGTGAAGTAAGGCGACGCCGAATATGAAGTAAGACGACGCCCTCTATAAATTATGACGACGCCGAATACGAAGGTAGACGACGCCGAATATGAAGTAAGACGACGCCCGCTATAAATTATGACGACGCCAAATGTTAAGTAAGACGACGCCGAATATGAAGTAAGACGACGCCGAATATGAAGTAAGGCGACGCCGAATATGAAGTAAGACGACGCCCACTTTAAATTAGGACGACGCCGAATATGAAGTTAGACGACGCCTACTTTAAATTATGACGACGCAGAATATGAAGTAAGACGACGCCCACTATAAATTAGGACGACGCCGAATATGAAGTTAGACGACGCCTACTTTAAATTATGACGACGCAGAATATGAAGTAAGGCGACGCCGAATATAAGGTAAGACGACATCCACTATAAATTATGACGACGCCAAATGTGAAGTAAAACGACGCCGAATATGAAGTAAGATGACGCCCACTATAAATTATGACGACGCCAGATATGTAGTAAGACGACGCCGAATATGAAATAAGACGACGCCGAATATGAAATAAGACGACGCCGAATATGAAATAAGACGACGCCGAATATGAAATAAGACGACGCCGAATATGAAATAAGACGACGCCGAATATGAAGTAAGACGACGCCCACTATAAATTATGACGACGCCGAATATGAAATAAGACGACGCCGAATATGAAATAAGACGACGCCGAATATGAAATAAGACGACGCCGAATATGAAGTAAGACGACGCCCACTATAAATTATGACGACGCCGAATATGAAATAAGACGACGCCGAATATGAAATAAGACGACGCCGAATATGAAGGAAGACGACGCCCACTTTAAATTACGATGACGCCAATAAGACGACGCCTACTTTAAATTATGACGACGCCGAATATGAAGTAAGACGACGCCGAATATAAGGTAAGACGACGTCCACTATAAATTATGACGACGCCAAATGTGAAGTAAAACGAAGCCGAATATGAAGGAAGACGACGCCGAATATAAAGTAAGACGACACCGAATATGAAGTAAGACGTCGCCCACTATGAATTAAGGCGACGAGGAATATGAAGTTTGACGACGCCGAATATGAAGTTTGACGACGCCCACTATAAATTATGAAGACGCGGAATATGAAGTTTAACTGATTTTAGATCTTACCACTATAAAGGAAGGTCAAATTCCACCAATCGAATCGGTGGAATTTGACAGATTCGGGTATGATGACCTGCTGGAGTCTGTATAAACATGAATCAAACAACGCCTTTCTCTCGTACTAGCGCAGTACATACTGGTATAATCAGTCAAAGCGCTAAAAGTTACGTTAAAAAAAAACAACAAAACAGTTAAACCAATTAATATTTATTTGATAAACCTGATCGGCACTCGACCAGCAACATACTTAGTACAGATCGTACCTGAGATAATAATAATTATATTCTTATAAACATCACCTTTATTAATAATTATTAGACTTTCAAACGGGATATTTACAAAGTTTATTGTTTTGCCTAGAGTTGTAAATATCCAGTCTTAAGCTTTAGTGACAGAGTTAGTGACTATATCAGTTGATATCTTTGAAGATGTATCGCGTGCGGATGTAGTACATGGTTCTTAAGACTTAAGTCATCGTCTCTATGTCCCGCGATGGATGATGTCTGGTTATATGAATGACTGTCTACCGTCCGCAGCCGCCGCCGCCGCACTTGGACTTCTTGGGTGGACGGTAGGACGAGGTGGACGCACCTGCGCTCAGCGGCATGTAGTCTGTGGACACGGTGAGACAAGGTAAGATGCAGTTTTGTTTCCTTATAGGCAAGGAACAATATTACATTTATTGAACATACAAGTGGTGACAAGAATATGGTATTAACTGCATAAATAAATTGAAAATCTGTTTAGTCCGTCAGTTAGACTAGTAAATATAAGGATTAAACACTTCGAAATTCGGGAGTGGAGGCTTGTAACGTCATGACGCTTGTAAAACTCTACCGACCGAGTGACGTTTTGTGATTTTTAGATGCGTTGTATCTTCGTCTATATTATTTTAACTTGTAAAAGAAAAAATAGATACATAATTACATTTTTGAGTAAAATTGCCTATTGTATTCGTTAAATACTGCCTCCTTGTATGTATCTACCGTCAGTGTCACTAGTCCAGCAGTACGTACCGTCCCCCTTCTCCCCGCTCCCCAGCCGCCGCCCCCCCGCCGCCGCGCCGTACTTCTCCAGCCGCTCCACCAGCTCCGCTCGCTTGCGCTCCTCGCGCTGTAACACAACGATGACTAAGTTTAATTAAAAGCAAAATGTAAGCCTAACACATCAGCTTATGAAATCAAATGCCCAAATAAATCTTCATTAAGCGTTTAACATCCCATTAGAAATTTTAACCGTCTACCATCGTACCACAAAAAGTTAAACATACAGCTGTTGAACACTTGTCTAAAAAAAAGTATCTCTGCATAACGACCCTTATATGATCGTCAAATGCCCTTGTGCAATTGGCAGTTTTTTAGGCAAGTGTGTTGTTTTTAAGTAAGACTGCTATTGCTATTGGCTATTGTAGAAAAAATAAAAGTACACCTAAACGATTATTAAGGAATATCTCAACTCCAGTTAGTACCCCTAAATCCAAAAAATTGAAGGAATCATCATTCCATGACTTGAAAGAAAACGATTGTCTCACGGCCACAACAAATATCCATGACGGTAATTCAATAGAGACTATCAGAGACGTAACAGTTACAAGCAAAGAGCAAAAAAACATATCTTATGACAGTACCAAACAGATATTGGTGAAAGAGGAAGTAAAAAGAAAAAGGAAAGTGATAATCATTGCTGACCAACAGGGAAAAGGACTTCAGGAAACACTTCAAAAGTTGATTGGTTCTGAATTTAGTGTTACTTGTATTTTCAAACCTCACGCCCGTATGTTAGAGGTATTGACCTCAATCGATAGTTCAACCTGCGCTAACCTTACTGATAATGATTATGTAATTATACTTGGAGGAATCAATGACACAAGCCCTTTTGAATTACAAAACTGTTTATATAATTTTCTGGCTTCAAATAGATGTACAAATGTGTTAGTGGGCGAAATTCCTTTTAACAAATCACTTAACGAACTAAAACTAAATTACGAAACTCGATTTATTTGTAGTAAATTTGATAATGTGACTTTTGTGGATATGAACTATAGCGCATTTCGACCTTACAAACAAAACCGTACTTTATATAAATGTCGCCTTCTGCTAAAGGAAATTTTAAGAGTTGACTATGCATTGAAATTTAAGAAATACAATACAGAAATAAGCAATAAGAAGAATCATCTTACTATGCATAACAAAAGTACCCAAACTAACTGTGAAAATAATTTTATAGGATTAAATGAGGAAGTCGTCGAAAGTCAGCCTGAAATTTCTTCACCACCTTTGTTTTTTCGTGTATAATAGCATCTATATTTTACATCAAAACATTAATGGTCTTTTAAATAAACAGGACATTTTTATGGTTTCATTGTACGATTTAGCTTGTGAGGGAAAAGATGCTGACGTGTTGTGCTTTTCTGAACATAATATGATAAATTCAGACGTTAATTTACTCCATATGTCCAACTATACTTTGGCTGCTTATTTTACCCGTAATACTAGACATGGTGGTACGTGCATTCTAATAAGAAATGGAATAAAATTTAGGACAATTCCTCACGTTGCCAGAAACAGCATATCAAATATAGTGGAATGCTGTGCTGTTGAACTCATTCAACATAAAATAGTCATCATATGCGTCTATAGAATCCCAAATAGTACCGAGGCTAAAAGCAAATTTGAAATATTTTTTGACTATTTGAATAATCTACTTCAACTTTATTCATTTAACTCAAATAGAAAATTGATTATATGCGGAGATTTTAACATAGACCTTATGAAAAAAACTAAATACTCCGAACAATTTATACAGCTACTAACGGGATTTAATCTTAGATGTCAATTCAAAGAACCCACTCGCGTGAGTAGTGGCACGTGCATAGACAATATTGTACATAACGTAAGAGGATGTCACGGTGAAATATTAGAATTCGCCGTATCAGACCATACAGCACAAATGTTAAAATGCCCCGTTAAAAAAACATGCACATTTGACTATTGGTTCTGTTTAAGACGAGATTATTCGAAAGAAAACGTAAAAAAATTTGTTGACTGTCTTAAAAATCTTAGTTTCTCTGAAGTATACGAAGAAGACGATCCAAAGATTGCCTTCAGTACGTTTTATAAATTATTCAAATTATTTTATGACCTATGTTTCCCAGTAGTAAAAGTAAAAATTTCTATCCAGGGACGACCCAAGTGGATAAGTCACGGCTTAAGGTTGTGCAGCAAAAGAAAACGCGATCTTTTATGGAAATATAGGTTAGCACCATCTAGACAGAATAAAGAAAATTTCAAAAGGTTCTCTGATCGATTTAAAATGGTTACTCGACTTACTCAAAAATCACAAAACAACCATTTTATATCCCAGGCAAGAAATAAATCCAAAGCTACCTGGAAAGTAATAAACAAGGGTCAAGTCAAGATACCAAATGAAAAACTGAAGCAACTTAAGGTAGGTAATAGGGTAATAACAGATCCTTCCCAAAGGGGTTTGCAACTTTTACTAGGGACCTTGGCATCATTTTTTTTTCTTTCGCCAGTGATTAAATTTTGGGGACAATTAGACTACTACCTAAAAAGTTCATAAAAATAAAAATAAAGTTTCTAAACCGTAACCAACCAGAGATATGACGGATTTTATTTTGTTCTAATCAGGAGTTATTTTTGTAGAAATCCATAGATTTATTGATGTACTAGCTTTTGCCCTTGGCCTTGCCCACCCCAACCACTTTTATGTATAGCCTATAACCGTCTCTAGAGTCCCATCTATCTCTGTGCCAAAATTCATCAACATCGGTTCAGCCATTATGACGTAAAAACGGAACATACCTAAATACTTATTTTCGTGTTTGTAGTAGTGTATTTTAGTGAGTACAGGTGCTGTCATTTATTAAAGAGTTCCTTCGATTTCTCCAAGATTCCGTCATGAGATCCTGACCTAGTAACCATGGGACCATGTGTTAAGATACCCTTTCAAACAAAAGAAGAATTTCCCAAATTGGTGCAGGCGTCATTGAGAAATAATGGAACATACAGTTCCGACGAATTGTGAACCTCCTCCTTTTTTGAAGTCGGTTAAAAAGATCTTAACATTGTTATAAACAAACCACCCATTATTCCTCGTAAACCTACTAGTATTACAAATACGAAAATAAGTATTTAGGTATGTTCCGTCTGACGTCAAACAGCTGAACAGATGTTGATGAATTTTGGTACAGAGATAGATGGGACTCTAGAGACGGTTATAGGCTATACATAAAAGTGGTTGGGGTGGGCAAAGCCAAGGGCAAAAGCTAGCACATCAATAAATCTATGGATTCCTACAAAAAATACTACTGATAAGACCAAAATAAAATCCGTCATATCTCTGGTTGGTTACGGTTTAGAATTTTTTTATTATTTTTTACGAAGTTTTTAGGTTGTGGTCTACTAATGACCAACATTTCATTACTGGCGAAAGAAAAAAAATTTTGATGCCAAAAAGTTGCATACCCTTTTCTAAAGCTTTTAACGATTTTTTCATAGATCAGGTTCAGAATGATGGTACAAAAAATCATGGTCTCAATTCAACCATACCTAGCGTACCTAGCAGATGTTCCTCTATGTTTATGGCCCCAGTAACACCCCAGCAAATCCATAATATCATGTTAAATTTAAAAAATACTACTAGTACTGGGTACGACGACATCTGCACAAAAGTATTAAAAAAGGTTTCTCCTCATATCGCACCTATCCTGAGCCATTTAATAAATATGTGTATTACAAGTGGTATATTTCCTGATGAACTAAAAACAACTGTCATCAAACCACTTTTTAAAAAAGGGGATACTGATAACATGTCTTGTTATAGACCTATAGCATTGGTGCCAGTAATCTCTAAAATCTTTGAGAAAATGTTGTACAATGGTCTTAATGAATACTTTGAGAAGAATGAGATTTTCACTGAAAAACAAAAAGGGTTTAGAAAAAACAAGACCATTGACATGGCCATCTATGATTTATTCGAAATTATTACATCTAGGGTTGATAAAAGACTGCCAACACTAGCTTTATTCATGGACATGACAAAGGCTTTTGATCACGTGGATCATAAAATTTTACTACGAAAGCTATACTCTTACGGCATAAGGGGTAACATTTATGACTTAATTGAATCTTATCTTCAGAACAGACGACAGTATACAGTTATTAATAGAGTATGCCCTAAAACAAAAATTGACATGAAATATGAATCTGACATTAGAATTCTAACATGTGGAGTTCCCCAAGGGAGTGTACTTGGGCCTCTGCTGTTTCTTATATACATAAACGATTTGCCGACGGCTACGTCTTACCCCATGACAATGTTTGCGGATGATAGTACAATTATTTTCAACAGTGATAATGTAAATACGCTTGAATTTGACATTAATAAGAATATACAATCAGTAATCAATTGGCTAAAATGTAATAATTTGCAAATTAATTTAAATAAAACCTTAATAATGAAATTTAGACAAAGGACAAATGACAAATTCAATTTAAATATCAATTATAATAATGTGCCTATCAAGGAAACAAAATCAACTAAATTTCTTGGGCTACATATAGAAGATACATTGGCTTGGGGTATACAAATTGAAAATGTGTGTAATAAGCTGAACCAATATTCTTATGTTTTGAAAAAGTTACGAAATACTGTTAATAAATCGACACTACTTACTGCATATCACGGTCTAGTCGCATCATGCTTAAGATACGGAATCATGTTTTGGGGTAACGCGACTGGAAAAGAAACTGCATTCATTGCTCAGAAACGGTGTGTTCGTGCTATATGCAATCTTCAAAAAACTGACAGCTGTGCTCCTCATTTTAAAGACTTAAAGATATTGACCCTACCATGTATGTACATTTATGAAAGTGTTCTTTTCGTTCGACGCAACCTGTCAAAATATTCCCGGGTCAGCAGCCTTCGTAGAGCTGATAAGTTAAACTTAATTCCAAGTAAAACTGCAATGTTTCAGAAAAGCATTTTCACTATGGGTCCTAAATTGTACAACAAACTTCCGAAATGTGTAAAGGCAGCAGAGACTTTATATTTATTTAAAAAAATGCTATTTAAATTATTAATAGATAAAGCATATTATTCGATTGAGGAATTTTTGAATGATAATATTATATTGTGATGTTGTGGGTTGACGAATTTTGTAATTGACATTAACATAAAGTTTTTCATTGTTTTCATTTTATGACATTACGAATAATGACGTGTTTTCAAGTTTTAAAATTGACATTTAACCACAGTATTTCATTTATATTTCATATTGTTCTTGACATTCCTATTGACTCTTTCCCTGTTATTAATTTATTATATTCTTTGATGTATTATTTGAATAGAATTAATTAATATTTGTACACCATTAAATGGTAGGCATAGTGATCGACTGCATGGAATGTAACATCTATTATATACCTATGTTCACAAATAAATACAGGGTGTCCCAAAACTCAACGTCAAGCCGAAACGGGGTGACAGGATTGATCATAACCATCACGAGAAAAATCTGAAAAAAAATCTATCCCATGCAGTTTGAAAATTATGGGCATTTTAAGAAAAACCTAGAAATGTGATCAAACTGTACCATTTTTCGGTTATTGTGGTTATTCTTTTTTATTTTTGTTCATTTGAACTTTGGAAACGTAATCCTTAATAACATTTCTAGAATCCCAATAAAAAATAATGACACAATTGCCTCAAGTTTCCGAGAATTGAGACTATTTGTTAAACTACGAATTTAAAATTTTCTAGATTCGTCGACTTTGACAGGCCCTCCTATAAAAAAAATGTACTAGAGTGCCTTGGCAAGTGGCATTAAAAGTTGGCGCATTTAATCAGAATTCTAAAATGGTACAATACTTGTTAGTTCCATACAATAGAAAAGAGTAAAAAAATTAAAACCTCAAGTAACCCGAATTTTGCTATCACATTTTACTCAGTTAAAATGTTTTTAATTCGCACAAGCTGTAGGTAGGTTCTTAATTTTAAGACAAAATGATGAGAGAGATGGATAATGGGTATGTTTGTCATGAGTGAGCGAGACAGATAGTGACGCCACTTTTACCAAAGTGAAAAAAAGTTAGTAAAATAATTAGGTTTGTTGGACTAAAAGTCAGATAGAGAAAAAACATTTTTATTACAATAATAAATAATAAATGTTCAAATTGTTTACCATCAGCCTCAATACAAGCCCTACATCTTCTTAAAAAAGATCTACTTATAAGTCGGGCATATCTTCGAGAGTTGATCGCCTCAGCTGCTTGAGAAATGCGTTCACGCAGGTCGGCTACGTGATCAATGGGCTTTGAGTAAACTTTTTCTTTGAGAACTCCCCAATAGAAAAAATCCAGGGGATTTAAATCTGGTGAACGGGCGGGCCACAAGATAGTGCCTGAACGTCCAATCCACCTTCCCGGATATTCCTGGTCAAGGAAATCTCTTACTTGCACTGCGAAATGCGTACCCATACCCATTATCCATCTCTCTCATCATTTTGTCTTAAAATTAAGAACCTACCTAGAGCTTGTGCGAATTAAAAACATTTTAACTGAGTAAAACGTGATAGCAAAAATCGGGTTACTTGAGGTTTTAATTTTTTTACTCTTTTCTATTGTATGGAACTAACAAGTATTGTACCATTTTAGAATTCTGATTAAATGCGCCAACTTTTAATGCCACTTGCCAAGGCACTCTAGTACATTTTTTTTATAGGAGGGCCTGTCAAAGTCGACGAATCTTGAAAATTTTAAATTCGTAGTTTAACAAATAGTCTCAATTCTCGGAAACTTGAGGCAATTGTGTCATTATTTTTTATTGGGATTCTAGAAATGTTATTTAGGATTACGTTTCCAAAGTTCAAATGAACAAAAATAAAAAAGAATAACCACAATAACCGAAAAATGGTACAGTTTGATCAAATTTCTAGGTTTTTCTTAAAATGCCCATAATTTTCAAACTGCATGGGATAGATTTTTTTTCAGATTTTTCTCGTGATGGTTATGATCAATCCTGTCACCCCGTTTCGGCTTGACGTTGAGTTTTGGGACACCCTGTATATTGAATTGAATTGAATTGAATTGCTTATAAATGTGACCGTTATACATACTTTATATGTGAAGTTGTGTGTAATATACAATTATACAAACAAGTTACCTCTTTCTGTGCTTCAAGCGCTCTCTGCGAGGCCTCAATAAGTTTCTGTTGCTGCAACTCCCGCGCACGCTGCACCGCCTCCATGCGAGCCAGCGCTAGGTCTGGATCTGAAATGTTACAAAAAAATTAATCAGACGCCATCGAAAACAGGAGGTACCTCCAACCAGACAGTACTAGTTTTGTGCCTACTCTCTGTGAGATGTTTTAGAGAATTTCAATAAATTCTTAACTTGTGGAGAACTTTAACGCAATGCAGGATTCTTCTACTATTTCGCTAGTGTGTGTTTTATTGATACCAACATGTCGACATTACAAGCATACGGCCCACCTGATGGTGCACGGTGGCGGCCTCCAACACCAGAGGCATCGCCTGAAGAAACTTTTTCACACCCCTTTTGTAGCTCCATGTTTTACATTTTCGTTGTTTACCTTACTATGTCTTTTTACAGTATTATTATTCTGATCTGAGTATGCTCAAAGCACTCTACGATCCGAAACTAGAGTGATGCTGAACTTACTCTTGTGGTAGACAGCGTCCTCCCTGGCCTGCTGCCACTTGGCGAGCACAGGCCGCAGCCGGTGCGCCACGTATAGCAAGATTGCCCCGCCGCCCACCAGGTACCAGCCATATGTCGCCAGGAACTGCAGTGCTGAAGTACAAAGAGAGAAGTTATTGATCATTCACTTCTCTTTAGTTGCTAATGAGTCCACCTGCCATCGGTGGAATGGAAGGGATTGTCAGACTCGTGATGTCTTAAATCCACCATGTTCCTTCAATTGCTCTTTACATTATATTACATTACATTATATTACATTATATTACATTATACATTATATTATAAAAAAAAAAAAAAATAATTACATTCCAGCATCAGTAACCAGTTCATTGTATCTATACTAATGTTACAAATATGAAGAGTTTCTGTGATTGAATGCGCTAATCTCAGTAACTACTGGTTTAATTGAAAAAATATTTTTGTGTTTAATAGTTCATTTTTCAAGAAAGGCTATATAACATCATGCTATGACCAAAAGGAGCCAAGCAGCCTGGAGAAAACCACCAAGAATATTATTATATGTTCCTTACTGATACTTAGATGCTTCCTTATTGGTAGTTGGGCAACTGCCTAAAATTAAGGCGCATTTAAAATAACTTTATAGGTGCTATTTTAAAAACAAATTAAGTATGCATTAGAAAGAAAAAGACAATTACAATTAATATGCATGTACAAAACATTTACTTTTGTTCATGTTGACTTTTTATCAACAATGATTTGAAATAATACCTACATGAAGTAAATACTGAACTGCACAAGTGTGTTACTAAAATAATTGAAGCATAGTTCTGCAGGTGTGCACATCTTATATATGAGATTGTACTTATGTTGAGAGTATCAATACATGCTTTAGCCTTATTGACTGCATGAGTCAGGTACCTGACTATTGATTTAAGTGGATAGAAAATGGAACACCTTGTGATCCATCTTAAATGTATTTCATCTAGTTTTGAATGTTTTCATTGTGGGTTAAACTATCACATATATACTGTAAATAGAATAGAATACCAGCATTCCACTTCATTTCACATGCATCCATTATCAGTAATAAAATGTTGAAACCATGCACCTAGTGCATGGTCCAGTTTGGTTGTTTGTTTACTTGGAGAAGAACCAGCAAGAAACTCCATGATATTTTATTATAACATTAAGTGCTAATACTCAAACTTGTTTCATTGCTTTGTTACAGGAGGTGCATCAAGACAATATCAAACTTAGGCAACGTTTTCAACCACTGACCTAATAATTATAATTCATGAACTTTAATAGCTATGTAACAGGTTAATACCCAGAGTGCCATCAAGAATCATAATTAAATTGACTTAATTATTGTTTTCCTCAAAACACACTATACTATGGCTTGTTGACATTATGTTGACGCACAATTGTATACCTTTAAAACATTGTATAGTAATACAATAAGGTAAAAACCATGATAAAATAAGTTTAAGGTATATAGTTGTACTTACTGAAGGTGAGTGGGTTGATCATGCTGAATGAGGACTTCTCCTCTTCTGCCATTATCTCTTCCTCGATCAGCGGATCCATGTCAGCGATAAAACCTTGAGATTCGCTGTAAACAGGTTATTTCACAATATATAAACACCCACACAAAAGTTATACAGTAGCGTAAAATAGAGACGTTTCTATAGGTAATTCATGGAAATATTTGAGATTCAACGTATAATAAAAGACAATCGTATCTTTTAAAGTAATTATTTAACCTTATTCTGAAGAAATTCTAGAATAATTTAAAATATCGCTTCGTTTGCGTTCAAAATGACGTGTGTCATTTATCGGCTGTCAATTGTCAAAATTTATTTTTTTAATTTATACGCTACTACAGCTTGGCAAAAAAGAGTATGGAAAAATTGAGGTCGCTACTACTTGTCATATGTCATTATAGATAAACAAGTAAGCACTGATCGTTGCGAATTAATGTAGAAAATCGTGAAATAACACGAGGGAATTGTTTTTTGACACAGAAGCTGCTCGTAGTTGACTTTTTTAACATGTTGCAACAACAAACGTTACGTAGTTTCAATTGTCACCGCATCAGACTCTTTCTTGCCAAGCTGTACGTGTTCATGCTTGATACAGAGCTTTTGAGTTTAAGGTACAGGGGGCTATAATAGTTTATTACTATTTTTTTACTACTGATTAATACGAGTAAAAAGTTAAATTAAATAGTTATTAGATTAATTGGGGGTTTTTATTTAAGATTAAAATATTTTTGTCAAGTAGATATAAAATCTTCATATCACATACATGCATCAACTGTATACTCTTTGGTGTTATCTTCCCTCAGCTGGAACCCAAGACTCATTTCCATACATAACTAACGAAATGTGGAGTAGTATACATAAATATATCCAGGTCGCGGGGACTGTCTCAACTGGTTAACCGATCCCTCGACTTGTAAAGCCTTTCGTTGTTCGCAGAAGTCTTGCCCCTTGATCATAACACTACACATTAGTGTCGAAATAAGTATGTAACTCCGCGCAGTGGCTGAGCAATTGTACTGCTGCGCTGCGTGTCGTGGGTTCGATTCCTGCACGGAACAAATATTTGTATGATCTACAAGTAGTTGTTTCGGGTCTGGGCGTTAGGCTGACCTCACATTTGGCGTGCGCGATCCTCGGGCGAGCGAGTAGCGCGAGCGCCGCGTGCGCGTCGGGTGTTGCCGCCGTGTGAATGCATGCAGCGTGCGCGCAACGCGCGCGCGGCGCGCTCGCGACGCTCGAGTCGCGTTCTTACCCCTTCGCCCGCTATCCCCGCCGCCGCCCGGGTTAAACGCCAAGGCGAGCGCCGCGCGCGCGTTGCGCGCACGCTGCATGCATTCACATGGCGGCAACACCCGACGTTCGCGCAGCGCGCGCGCGACGCGCTACTCGCTCGCCCGAGGATCGCGCACGCCAAATGTGGGGTCAGCCTTAGTGTATGTGAGTTTACATGTTTGTAAACGCACCCACGACACAGGAGAAATTCCTAGTGTGGGGCAACGTCCTTTTTTTAAAAAAAAAACTTATATACAACTTCTCTCTGTAGACAGCCGTTATCCGACGCGTCCGGGGTGTAATGTGTGCTGGCTTCCGTAACTATGTTTCACTTACGTTTTTGAGAGCAGTTAAAGCCTTCGTTTAAAATGGCGTGCGGTTGGAGAGGCCTATGTCCAACAGTGGACTGCTATAGGCTGATGATAATGACGAAAACTTTGTTAATAATTAAGAAAGATCATTATTGAGAAATCCGATCAAGCTTTCGTAGTAGTAATCCATTAACTGCCCATCGCTTTTGCGGGGATATCATGTTTTTTTTTTAGCGTGGTAATATCATCAAATGAGTCCTCCCACCCAGGGCAGGGCGGGTGGGACTGTCAGACTTGTACTGACTAAAATCCACGGTGTCCTTCAATAGTCCTTTACGTATCGGGGTCACGGTAATTCGTTAGTCCCGCGACCAATATCATTATGATAGAACCAATAAATAAAGCAACGCAAATTCTCCAAAATATTAATTTAATTCGGTTTGGTATCTCGCGAGCCACTCTCGTGGGCCACATTCACACACGTATATACAATAGGTACAATGTACGGCGACTGGCGCCGACTCACGCATTCACATCTTAATATAACATCGAGCATAAGTCAGCTAGGACTACTGACAACCTTATTTTTCATGAAAATAAAGATCAATTTTCAAAATCAATAGTCAAAGTACTGTCGAACTCGATCGAGCACAGTTGAGCTTGCCTGAGCTCTGTTATAGGCATTGAGTTATCTTGACACAAAATTCAGATGGAATTAAACATAAAATTGAACTTTACAATTTTTTACATAATCATAATTACATTATACTAATTTCCTGTAAGTATATTAAGTTCCTGAGCTCACTCCCCACATACTGGCAACACAATGCTATCAATGAATGAAGAGTAAATAAGCTCTGAATACAGCACTGTGTTGCCAGATGTAAGCTGTAAGTGCTCATTTCTGAACCTAATGTTGCCATTACAAAAAGTCGATGATGACTTGGACTAAAATTATGATATTTTGTGCGTATTGTAGTTTGTTCATACATGTCACACATTTATAATAATGATATTATGAATAATTATGATACATTTCTTACTAAGGTCACTCCACACTGCTCGTTGCATACTTAATATCACAATGACGAAATAATAATAATAACTATTAATTAATAATAGATTTGTTACATTTTACAAAAATATTCACATCAGTTTATTGTAAACAATGTTGTCATAAAAATAAAAACCCGACTCCGGTGTTGCCATTGAATGGCAAATTATTATTAAATTATTATTCTTACAGAGAAAATTGAGATATTTACAGATAGTTATGACTATAATAACATACTACTGACCGTCACACTTTATTCAAGGTTAAATTAAATTACTTAGAGAAACTTTACAGACACGTAAAGACGAAGATTAAATAACTGTATTCAAATGGTTATGGAGTCAACGGTTACACATAATGAATTCTTATTTCAAATCAAAAGGTAATCCTAAAATGGTCGCGTAAGGTTTAAAACTTTTTCAATTGAAAGCCGCGAGCTTCACAAAACAAGTGACTGTTGTAATCAAATATCGAGAATACCCGTCGTGTGGGGTGTGAGATACCCCGGCCATATGGTCAGCGTATTTCGCACACCCCCACACGATGGATTCAACCCTCCGTGCACCAGGTGCTTCAAATTTTGCAACAATTTGTTTTATTATTTTGTTCTTGTGAAAAAACAAATAGGTTAAAACATTGTTTTTACTCTGGGTTTTACTTAAATCTAATTATTATAGTGTTCCTAACGTCACATCGGGCCCCACACAGCGCCGCGCCACTCACTCGCGGACCCCTCTAAGGCGCGCGCGCATACTAACGGTTCTTCTTTGAAACCAGTTCCCTATCAATACATTCTTATTGAATAGCCAAGCAGCAGTTTTATTTATGCATTCAAGACCACCAGCAGCACACCTGGAGCTTGAAAGTCAATACAATAGTTCAATTCTAAATACCTAACATTTAATTCCACCAATAAACAAAATATATGTAAATTCTATCACTTTTTACTTTGGGGTTTGTCACACCCCACCTGGTATGGGGCGAGTCTTAGTCACCTGGTACATGGAGGGTTAAAAAAATAATCTAATAAGATATAACAGTAAGCTATCACATGTGTTAAGTCTCTAACTAATTTAAATGAACATTGTAACGAAACACTTAACAAATAAATTGATCTAATAGATACAAACTAAGATGGCGGCGCGGCTACTGCTCGTTATTCTTCCAAACCGGTACGAACATAGCTAACATGGCGTCTTGTATGACAAATTACACACAATTCAATAAATAACTACAAACAAGTGACACAAGAAATAGTGTTTTGATCTTCCGTCATTTTCTTTCATACCGCGCCAGAGAGAGATAGCGCTACTTTGAGCTTAGAACCATTGAACACGTAATAAATTATATACACTAAATTTAATTTTCTACTTAAATTAAAATCATAATTTCTGAACATATTTCGTCAAAAATTCCTACTAATTTATACATAAGTACATAATGTCCAAGGTTCTTGTTGCACTTAAACAATTATCAACCATATACAGGTGCAAATTAAAATTATTTCTCGAATAACTTGCCATTTTAAAAATACATAAATCCGTGTGGAACGAATTTAAACTTTATTCTTAGGCTTTAAAGTGGTATATCGAATCTATATTTTTGAAACCGCTCACAGTGACACCGCAGTCGGGTGAAATGCTTTCACTTCGAGTATATTACACAATATTATAACTATAAATATAGCCCGAACACGATTTTGATCTAAGCGGTGAGCGGTGCGGCGGGCGGTGCTAATAAGACATTAATTACTTTGTAAGTACGCGAATTCGCTAGTAGCAGCGCCTCGTAGCGTGTTTCAAACATTTCTATTAATTTGGTCTTAACGCTCGCCGCCCCGTGGTAAGTCACCGCTCACGGGTCGTAAGGAGCCGAGCACAAATTCATGTAGTGTGTCCATTTACGAGACTCGAACAAGCGTGCTTCGAGTACTGTTCGTGCTCGACTGTGCTCCGCCTACACGTCGAAAATGATGAAGCACGCTCAAAGTCTAATTTCTTGTTGTTGAATTAGCGACCTTCATCTTCAGATAGAAAGTTGATAATCGTCTGTTAAATTTGAGTAAAAACATATTTGTTAAGTACTGACACGACTCTCTTACAACTAATATTAAAACATTTACATTGTTCTTAACATAATGTAAGGAGCGGCCACACTCGTCCGTCCGTACAACTAGATATGGTCGACTGTAAGCTCAACAGTCTCACGGAACTACCTGATCGGGTATCCGTGACCTTAGAACGTCGATTATTGAAGGACACCGTGAATTTCCGTCAGTACAAGTCTGACAGTCCCACCAGACGCGTCCTGGGTGGGAGGATTTGATAAATTAATCAAGTTAAAAAAAAACGACGGGTTGCACTCTGGGAGTGCCGGCAGAAGTGAAAACTATTGTATTTATTTATTTATTTAATAGTAATAAACACACACAAACATTCACGCAAGCGCCCTGCGCCGTCTTACGAATTTTCGATCATTTCACGTGTCCTGACGCGAGTTTAACATTTTTTACCCATTCCAAAAAAAGTGCACAACGCCGCTAAAGAAGTTTTCACTTCAAAAATCGCTTACCATTAGACGAGATTGTCAGTCGCGAACATATACCTGTAGGACGAGTGTGTCTCTCCGTACTGATTTACTATAGACTATATTGAGCTAACAGAACTTGTGTCTTATAAACTGAAAACTTGACAATCGTACTGTCAACTACACGTCACCAGCAATTGTTGAGCTACGAAAACAGATCTTACAATAACGGGATTGAGGTTGTTGATGTCAATTACATATAAATTGTTTTGTTACCATGGTTGTGCAATTGACTGTACTTTGTTAAGGAGTGTCTAAACTTATCACGGAATGAAGTCACGTCGAACTTATATCTTTGAATTGTACAAAACACTTCGGTTCTCGTTCAAGCGAATCTACAAATAGGTATGGTTGCTTACTATAGTATAAATAATAAATAAATAAATATTCCACAACTATCACACAGCGCCATCTAGTCCCAAGCTAAGCAGAGCTTGTGTTATGGGTACTAGACAACTGATAAACATACTTATATATTTCTAAATACATACATATTATAGATAAATTACACCCAGACACAGAACAAATGATCGTGCTCATCACACAAACATTTGTCCTGGGTGGGAATCGAACCCACGACCTCCGGCACAGCAGTCAGGGTCACTAACCACTAGACCAACAGGCCTGCCTAAAGTATGTGTCCAGTAATTATTACAATATCAGTGGCGCCAGTAATCGTAGAACTAAACGGAACACACAATTATCAAAGACTTGTGCTGTACAATATACATAGAGCTTATGTCTACTACGATACACAGTAATATCACAAGGCGGACGCGACGCGAGCCGCTCGCTATCATACACACATCACTACACAATATACACGATCTATCAATAAAGTGTACCACACTAGTCACGATATTAATATTAAGTGAACAAATAATTAAAATTTATTAATTTTCAAAATGTGTGTACTATGTCACTCTGTGTATTTATATGTATTCTGTATTCTTCGAAAAAGGTAACTGTAGAGTGGGACGTCCCCGGTAAGATGGACCGATGACCTGAAGAAGGAAGCTGGCAGCGGCACCCTGGGAGAGGCCTATGTCCAGCAGTGGGATTAAATGATGATGAAGTTTTCTTAGGTGTAAGGTTGTTCAGTTTATTTGTTGACTGTCTGTTTGTATCACACACATTCACTGGTAGAGTGATGAGCTCGTCAGTGCCGGTCCGCGCGCAGTGCGCGGGCCCTGGCTCAGTCCCGCAGCAGGCCGCGCGCCTTGGCCGTGAGCTTGCGCACGCGCCCGCGGGACGAGATGGACACCGCGCCGGCCTGCTCTGCGCCCGCGCTCGACGCGTTCGACCCGCCTGAGCCGTCTAGTGCGCTACCTGTAGTGTCAATGTTTGTCCAATTAAATCAGCTAGTCAGTCATCTTTGAGGAAGAGGAAAAATCATTTGATACTGTTTTGGGGTTAAGGCTTGGACAAACCACCACACTATTCCCTAACCACTGCAACTCCTGTGCGCCAGAATCAACAGTGGCAACCAACCAGAAAAGGGCCGAGACAATGAAGCTCGACGTGTCCCGGAGAATGAATTTACCTGTCTTGGATCCTGCAACGAAATTAATCAGAAAAGAATAGTGGAGGAGTAGGAAAAAATATATGTTTCCACTTCCCTCCCTGCAAGCAGGAGACAGTACAAAACAAGGCCAATAGGGGTAATAATTGGGGTTAAGGCTTATCTTTGAGCGCAGTAGGCATTTAGAGTTACCTCCGCCCGCGTGTCACGTGGCACCACAGCGCTTTTCAAATGAACTTCGCTGACCCCGTTCAAACACGAAGCACCTTGAGCTTATGCTAGCCTAGTATTTTAGAGGGCCATTTAGTTACCTCACCCCGCGCTGGTACTAAAGGTTACTAAAGTAAATGTATTATGACCAATCTGTGATTCAGTCACACTTTTGGTGAGGACGTTTTTTGTCGCCGATTGTGTATTTAGTTGTTATTAATAACAATAATGTTTTAACAACTAATGATCGAAAGAGTTTGCTTATAAATATCGCGTTTTCAACCATAGAATAATTTAGATAGTTTATTGAACTACAACATTTTGTTATTATATCGAAGAAAAGAATATTTAATTGTTTACTATTACATCAAAAATAGGTCGATTCCGAGAATCCTGGCCTTAATGACCTCTTTATTCTAACATTAGGAGCTGTTTAAGTCTCAATCTAAATCAATCGATCCGATATTATACAACTGAAATGAGTTTGTTTGGTTGAACGCTTTAATCTCAGGAAATACTGGTTCGAATTGAAACAATACCTTAGTGTATCTGTATTTGATTCTGTAGTTGTACGTACCGTTCCCATTGGTTCTGTGCGCGTCGTGCGCTCTGTGCGGCGCGTGCGAGTGAGAGGCGTGCGCGGCGTGCGAAGAGTGCGGCACGTGCGGCGCGTGCGGCGCGTGGCCGTTGAAGTAGTTGTGGTCGCTCGTGTGCGCGCTGCCTTCTGCGCTCGCGCTCTGTCACAATGTGAAGGAGGATTACTTGATGATCGACCAACTGCCACGTCACAGGAGAAATTACTAAATACAAAATAAACCTCCTGGTTACCTGTTCAGCATGATGCCTCCTCCTGCTGGCCTGGTGCGCGTGGTGTGTCCTGGCGTGCTGGTGGTGCTGCAGCCGCTTGCTGATGGCAGCCACCGAGTCCTCCTCGCTGTCCTCGTTGTACTGCCGCTGAGCTCGCCGGGCGCGCAGGGAGACGCCGGCTCCCTATGACAGAGGAAAGTAAAATAGTAGGAGTAGGGTTTGGAGTTCTTTCTTAATCTGTTCAAATTCTCTGACTGGACAGTTTTTGAATGATACAACCCTACGATATTTCATTTTTTTTTTACCGTCTAGCAACTTTCTCGTCAGTTAATTTTTTTATGTATGACCTCGATTTCTCAATGACGCCTGAACCGATTTAAAAATTTATTTTGTTGTATGAAAGGGTATAGATCACCGTCGTCTGGTCAGGAACTGATGACGTGATCTTGGAGCAATCGAGGGAGCTGTTCAATGAATGGCATGCCATGACGCACCGCTCGTCTCCTGTGCGCGGCGGGCTGTGCGTGCAGGTCGCGCGTGCGGTACAGGTGCAGCGGCGCGTCGTCGTCCGTGGAGTAGCGGGGCCGGTACGAGCGGTCGGACTCGTAGCGCCGCGCGGACCCGCCCGACGAGCCCGAGCTCGCCGACGACGAGGACGACGTCGCCTCCGTGAAGCGCTCGCGGGTGCTGCGACACACACTCATAGTCAGTCATTAGTTCATACACAAATAATTAAAGCATGTGTGTGTCGTGCTGACCGCTTGGCAGGCTTGTGTCTCGTGCGCGCGGCGCGGTGCCTGGCGCCGACGCTGGCGCTGCTGTCTGTGCTGGCCAGGCGTCTCTTGCGTGCGCCGCGACCTCTGCTACCGCCGCTCTGGAATATAACCATACGTCAGATTAAAAACTCGCATACAAAGGGTTCCGAACGAATCTCATTTTCCTGTAATCTATCCACAAACATAGTTGTGATGTCAGCCTCACCTCATAGGTAAGTTCGACCTCATCATCCTGCAGCTCCTCCTCCACCACCCGTATGTTGGAGTGCTCGCTGGAGGAGTCCGCCTCCTCCTGGCCGAGCCGCTCTCCCTCCCCGGAGCCGCTCCTCTCGGCCGAGCAGGAGGAGCGCGCGCCCGCGGACCCGTTCACTGCCACGTACGACTCTGTGAAGGAGGACATTGTTTCACAAATGGTCTGTCACTACGAACAATATAGTAACTGCAAATCACGTAGTTTACAGGAGATCAATAAATTTAAAGTTTCATTGTTTTTCTTTCGTCTTACAATGCAGTTTTAGTTTACACATATTTAGTCCGATGCAAAACTTGGAAGAAAAACTTTTAAAAAAATACTCTGGCTATCTGGTAGTATAATTATTATCCAGACTTACACTTTCTGTAGTGAAACAAAAATCGCCATTTTTACAACAGTCACAGTCATTTGGCGCAGCCGTGAGTTCAGTTGTAAGTTTTCTTTTTAAAAATAATCTTTGTTTGTTAACGTTGTGTGTACTTACGACATGTGTCAATAAACGTTTTTTCTTTATTTCTTTCATCAGTTTAAGAATTTGTATCTGTTGGGACACTTCTACTCGGACAGGTAAGGTTAAAAGGAGAAACTAATTAAAATACCCAAAGGTAAGGTACCCCGCTCAGCGGGACTCCGTCGATTATGCAATTTTGTATAGTGGATACAAAACGAGACAATCAACGAAGTCCCGCGACTTATTAAAAATGTGAATGGTTAGTCAGTGTATTTCAATAAACATAAGGTGTATAGTTACGTATGTGTGGCGCGCGGCTGGTGGAGGGCCCGGGCTCCACGCTGACGCTGCTGCTCTTACTCTTCTTGCCCACGCCTTTGCCTGAACAAAAACAACATAATTTTACTCGTATTATAATAAAACATCACAATAATTGAAGTTTGTTTTGGAACTTAGGACACCCCACACAGTTCCGATTTAAAGGGTTAATGAGGAGACAAGAATTCTTTATTAAATACCTTGAACATAGAAAAAGAAGCCCGTGGCTAAATAAATACAGCCGCACAGGCCGATCTTCCGGGTTACAAACACTCGGGTTAAAAACTCTAAAGTCTGACAACCAGTCTTACCATGGGGTATCGTATTACCCAGTTACTGGGTTGTGGAGGTCCGACAGGCAGTCAGGCAGGCAGCATGTAAAATACCGATATCCAGCTGCATCTGGTTAGACTGGAAGCCGACCCCAAT
This sequence comes from Agrotis puta, assembly GCA_943136025.2. NCBI lineage: Eukaryota > Metazoa > Arthropoda > Insecta > Lepidoptera > Noctuidae > Agrotis > Agrotis puta. Next base: position 8,343,058 of record OW964196.2, read on the forward strand.
ATAGTTGGGAAAAGGCAGGCAGATGAAGACAGAAAAAGAAGCCCCGCTGCTGGGTTTCACAGAAAAGAACTAACGCTACAACGTACTAACAGCAGCGGACCGTTGTGCACGCCACGTACACACAGTAGTGACTGGCGACAGCTGCCTCACTACCCTCTCTCGCACCACTGATTGAATCGCTCTTTCTTATACACTAGGATTTCTCCTGTGTCGTGGGTGCGTTTACAAACACATAAACTCACATATACAAACACCCAGACCCGAAACAATTACTTATAGATCATACAAAGTATGTAGCGGTTTGTTGGCGGCACCTCGTGGCGTGTTTCAAACATTTGTGTACATTTGTTACCGCTCCCCGCCCCGCGCTAAGCCACCGCTCACCTTTCCGATGCACGTGCAGTGGCTCGTCGCTGTCCCAGGAGTCCCGCGCGCGGTCCGGGGTGCGGTTCCGGGTGCGGTCCCGGGTGTGGTCCCGGGTGCGGTCCCGGGTGTGGTCCCGGGTGTGGTCCCGGGTGTGGTCCCGGGTGCGGCGCTGGTCGTGCACGCGCCGGGACGTGGCCGCCAGCGTCTCCGAGTCAGAGCTGCCCGAGTCGCCGCCCAGGTGAGACAAGCCGTTCACTTGCTCTTCTGTATTTCAAAGAAGGGGTAAAATTAAAACTTAAAAAATGAAAAATACTTAAGGCTAGGAAAAGACAACAGATGAAACCGCATCGAAATCGGTTCATCCATACGCGAGATAATCTCGGACAAACATACGAGTCGAACTGAGAACCTTTCTTTTTTAAGTCAGTTAAAAATAGCATAATTATTTGGAGAATATTTGGCAGGTTGCCTGGTGTACTCGAAAAGAATTGGCTATTTGACAGTATCAATAAATTACAAATTTAATTAATTCTTTATTTACAGGTTTTAAAAATAACGAACACGTTTATTTTCGTTTGTAAAGTCAATGAATATTTAATATGATATAACACATCAAAACTCGACAGTGAGTGACGTAAGAATTCAACAAAAATTGTGCTAAATAGAGACGTATTGCCAATTTTGAAAATCTTCGTCAATTTCGGTTTACGTAACAAAACAATAAATACGTGTCAAATATTTTTTGTTAATGTACTCAAATACCCTATTACAGTTGTTTACTTTTGTGTGAGGTGTCCCAGCAGTGGGGCACGCTATACTCACTGTTGGGCGGGCGGCGCCGCGTGGTCCGTCGTGCTCGCGCGTGGTTGCGTGGTCGCGCCGGCCTGGTCTGCGTGGCGCAGTACCGCGACCACAGCGCCTCGAACAGAGCGGACAGGCGGACCGTCATGGAGTAGATCTGTGTCATATAGAACACGTCAACTCAAAGTCGTTTGTCAAAAATGTTACTTCACACAACATAAAAAAAGTTTGCGATCACTTTGAAAAATCAAAATCTTTTTGTTACAGTACATTATATTGTGATTTCTTCTTCTTTCAATAGTTTTTCCGTTAAATTAAATAAAAATATCAGCTTATGCTAGTGATCATAAACTTTTTTTGATGTGTAGGAACAAAAGATGTACAAATGCTTAAAAATGAGCTACATAGCTGAGCCAGTTTCGGGAGGTTCCTGTGTCTGATAGGGAGGGAAGAAACGCCTGGGTGTCACCACTGCGAGGATCGTTCGGAGGACACGGTGGAGCATACGGTGCAGGACTGCCCCGCTTGGGCAGAGCACCGCCGTGTCCTCACGACGGCGATAGGCGGAGACCACTCGCGCCCGGCATTGGTCGAGGCCATGCTGCGGGGCGAGACGGAGTGGGAAGCGGTCGCCTCCTTCTGCGAAGCAGTGATGCTCGTGAAGGAGGAGGCGGGCCGCCTGAGGGAGAGGACAGCGTCCTCCCTCCATCCCAGCCGCAGTGGTAGACGCCCACGGCGTCGGACGTCGCAGGACGACCTCCGGCCACCGTAGGCGCGGGCATGCGGGCAGCGAGTAATGGGCGACTCGCTGTCCGACCATGGACCATGCCCGGGTCGACGGCGCGTTGTGTTCCACGCGCGCCTCAAAGAGTGTCAGCATAATGACGGGGCCTGTAGAGGGCCAAAGCCTGCTGGGGTCGCGGGACCAAGGGATTACCGTGACCCTAGTACGTAAAGGGCTATTGAAGGACACCGTGGATTTTAGTCAGTACAAGTCTGACAGTCCCTTCCGCCCTGCCCTGGGTGGGAGGACTCATTTGATGATTTTACCACGAAAAAAAAAAAAAAAAAAAAAAAAAAACATAGCTGAGCCACGAAAGTTTCAATCACAACATTTGTTCGTTTATTTTATTTGTCAAGTTACACTTGCTGCGAATGATTATAAATGAAGATGTGTAGGCTGGCGACCATTCTTGAATGCAGAAACTACTACATCTCCTTTGGGATGTGACAGAGACATATTACTTTGTATCATTATGCAGATCAATTAATAAGGAAGGTTTGTAGATGCTAAAGTGTGACGTCATTTACGCTTCTTTAATTTGTTGAATAGTCCTAGTGTATGCTAGTCCGCAATACGACTGCGCAATATTCATGGTGCTTTTTTTTTTTTTAAACCTGTGTTGTCCCACTGCTGGGCAAAGGTCTCCCCCACAACTTTCCACTCTTCCCTGTGTGCGGCTTTCTCCGGCCAATTTATCATGAAAGTGTCTAGGTCGTCACGCCAGCGTTTCCTAGGTCTCCCTCGGCAACGACGCCCGTCCGGCACCCACTGCGTAACAACCCTAGCCCATCGATCCTGATGCATTCAATAGACATGGTCCGCTCAATCCCACTTCAACCTGGCAGTCTTGTTGCCCACATCGGTGATTCTTGTTTTGGAGCGTATTGCGGTATTTCGAATACGATCGCTCAGCTTGATACCCAAAACGTTACGCTCCATCGCTCTCTGGCAAACCTTGAGTTTGGACTTTTGCGACTCAGTCAGGGACCAGGTTTGAGCACCGTAGGTAAGAATCGGAAGAATGCACATGTCGATGAGTTTTCGCTTCAGAGATAGAGGTAGGTCACCCTTCATTAGCGACTTCATGGACCAGTAGCTCTTCCAGGCGTTGTCAACACGGCGGTCAATTTCACGGTCTTGCCTGTTTTCGAAGGAAACTAGCTGGCCCAAATAAATGTACTCATCGACATAGTGGATTTCTTGCCCATCTACGTGAATGCTACTTTTTGTGCTATTGGTCATAACTTTAGTCTTCGACCGGTTCATCATTAGTCCAACCTCAAGGCTTGCTGTGCTTAGATCTTCAAGCATCTGATGTATCTCGGTAGCAGTCGGTGCAAATAGGATGATGTCATCAGCAAAGCGGAGGTTGGTTAGTTTTTTACAACCAACTGTTATGCCTTTATCAGACCAAAGATCTGCCAGACTCTTGAAAACCTCCTCAAGGGTACTTGTAAATAATTTAGGGGAGAGCGGGTCACCTTGTTTTACACCATTATCTATTTTAAAGTTTTGGCCAGGAAAATTGAATTTGATGTTTGCTGTATTGTTCTTGTAGATTACTTTGAGTAAATTCATGGTGCTACTTTTTTAAAATACAATTTGATGTAATGACATAGACACTAGCGACACGTCAGTGGTGGCGCGTGCTGTACTACAGTTAGTGACGTCACATGCTATGTCGTGTCATCGTGGATCAAGTTGTGTACGTACCCGGCTGCGCTTGTTGGTGTTGTAGAGGCGGCTGTTGGCGAACACGAGGCGCACGTCGGCCGCGAACTGGTCGGCGCGGCAGTACGTGCCGTCCAGCAGGCGCGAGCGGACCGTGCCCAGGTCCATCGGGGACGCCACCACCAGGCAGTAGTCTGACCACAAACAGATAGCCGTTAAAAACTAGTTATAGTTGAGCTGTGCTACGCCGTAGACGAACTGTGCTACGCCGTAGCCAGTCAGTATGCGCATAACTTAATTCCTAGGGGTAGCGGCTATAATATGTTACCTGGCGCCTGCTCGGGCGACACGGGCTGACGGAAGGGCTCGGCGTCCGCGGAGGCCATCAGCTCGGTGAGCACGTTGCCGCACGCCGCGCGCCACGAGCCGCGACCTGACGACGTCGAGCGACGAGACTGCGGGCACACAATGGAGACCAGTTACTAGTGGCATACAAGTAAAAGACGGCCCATGTGGGTGTTGGTAGGACAGTGTGTGTTACCTTGGCGGGCGCTCTGAGCGGCTCGTCGTCGGAGCTGTGGTAGGCGGCGGCCAGGTCGTGGTAGCGCGCCAGCACGTCCACGTCCCGCCAGTGCGCGATGATGTGCAGCAGCAGGTCCGTGACCAGCCGCGCCTGCCGCACGATGGGCGAGTGCGCCTCGTTGAACTGCTCCGCGTTGCTGGCCAGGTAGCGCACGTCGAACTGCGCCGCGGCCGCGCGTCTGGGACACGTTATATTGTAAGTAGTGGTGTACGGAATGGGTTGAATGTCAGCCGCATTTCCCCACAGCAAAATGCCATACGATATTACACTAAGAAATAACTAAAATATATATTTTGCTGTTTCTATGTCGATCAGATGACAGATTTTATAAATGGGGTATGCTGCAGAGAAATTTTGTTATATGAGGTCCGATTGTAGCTTCAAATCTAGAGTAATGCCCAAGAACACGGTACTCGTTAAAGCAAGTTTCGGCAAAAACTAGTATCATACTCTAAGCTAGTATACTCATTCCACTCCTCCTAAATAGGAATGAAAACAAATACATGATAATAAAGTGAACACACCTGTAGAAGAGGTTGTCGAACCTGGCGCGGATGGTGTCCAGGTCGATGGGGTAGGGCACGACGCGCGCGTAGGCCGGGTACTGCTGCAGGTCCACCGGGGCCGCGAACGGCTCCGCGGCCGCCAGCGACATCACGCAGCCGATGTGCTGCGCTATGGCCCTGCATACAAGACACAACCAGGTTAAACCTAACGAGTACTTTTCTTTAGCTACCAATATTTTTTTCTGTCGATTCTAGGCTAAGTCAGGAGCGACTAAGTCGATGATGGAGCGAGCCTACTCAGAAGCCTGTTCATTATTTACCTCGCTGCGCTCCGGATTCTACATCAATATCCCTCGCTACGATCGGGATTGATTCTTGCGTATGAGACGCTCGGGGTCGATGTATCATTACCTGCAGGCGGCCGCCCGGTCCCCGCGCGGGGGCCACTCCTCGGCCTCCGCCCGGTACAGCACGGCCTCCAGCTCGTGCGGCAGCACGGCCACCGCGCCGCCCGCCACCTGCGGGAGACGCTCGGGGTCGATGGGCTCCAGGTCCCACGGGGAGAGGCGCTCCACCTGAGGGAAGATAGACTCTGCATTTTTATGAAGAAAGAGAGAGACAGGAGATAACGGCCCGTTCACGACCTGCCGCTGCGAGCGGTGACTCAGCGTGAGGCGACGAGGGTAATGATAAAATGTACAATTTTGCTCACTCAAGTATCTAGCTGATGGTGGCGCGTGGGACGGATCATTTAGTTGCCTTGAAAATGGGTGAGCTGAATGGTGCTGATGCATGTCACGAGAACGAGCGCTGTCAGTTGGGACTGGTCATGTTTTAGCTGCTTTTAGAAGGTGCGGTACTAGAAGCCGCGAATGGGCCGTAATAGACAAAGAACCATTGTTGGGGCGTAACTCCCAACAGTGAATATGTTATGTTGATGTTGATGCTTTGTTGAATGTTGAATGAGTAGACAACCGATTGGTATAAAGGTTTAATTGCTACTAATTTATAATTAGTTTACATCATTATTTATTATGTTAGGAAATGCACACTTATGAAATACTAGCACTTTTCCCGCGACTTCGTCCGCGTGGTTTACGTACTTTCCTAAATCACCCTTTTCATCCCCTTAAAGGTTAAATTTCCAAAAACCCCTTCTTAGTGCTCCCCTACATTATAATAGGAAGCCGTGTGCAAAATTTCACATTCCTAGCCCCAGTAGTTTCGGCTGTACGTTGATATGTCAGTCAGTCAGTTTTCCTTTTATATTATGAAATATTGATGATAATGCATTAGTGAGTGTAACGTACCAACTACACCTAAGGTCAATGTACAGCGTAGCTCGTACAACCATGTTGCAAAGACATAAATGATTAGTTAGACATAGTCTAGGGAGCACGTACCTCTGAGTTGTCCCACCGCACTCGTATGGACAGGAAGTGCGCGGCGGCGGCGCGCGCCCAGGCCTCCGCCGCCGCGCCCTCCAGCCCCGCCGCCAGCGAGCTGTCCGAGGACGACGGGTCGCCTCCTGCACAGTAACAATGAGCTCCGTCTATCAACTAGCACGTGGACGGCGACAGGGTGCACTACGAGTGTGTACGCGACTGACCGGTGTTCTCCAGCACCTGGCCGGTCCACCAGCAGTCGTCGATCATGCAGCGGAAGCGGTCGCCGGGCCCCCAGCGGCGCGCCACGGCCGCGTCGTACTGCTGGCGCAGCACCAGGAAGTCGATGACGTCCGCCATGTCGTGGTAGCGCACGGTGAGCGCGCGCCCGCCCAGCGCGCACGCCAGCCGCAGGCACGCCACGCGCGGCGGCTTGATCACGTACTTGATGCCCACCACCTTCACCAGCTCGCACTCCTGCAGGGCCGGCAAGCTTCTACAATGCTACGGCGTAGACGACTGCTACGGTCGTGTAGACAGGTGCTACGGCGGCGTAGCAGAGTGCTACGACGGCGTAGCAATGTGCTACGGCAACGTAGCCAAGTTGATGCTAAATCTATCTATATTTAAGAAAGGAGAACTGACTGACTGACATATCAACGTACAGCCGAAACTACTGGGGCTAGGAATGTGATATTTTGCACACGGCTTCCTATTATAATGTAGGGGAGCACTAAGAAGGGGTTTTTGGAAATTTAACCTTTAAGGGGGTGAAAAGGGGGGAATTAGGAAAGTACATAACCCACGCGGACGAAGTCGCGGGCAAAGTGCTAGTTGCCGTATAAATGCTACGGCAGCGTTGTCATGAGCTACAGTGGCGTAGTCAAATACTACAGTGTTGTATACAAGTGCTACAGTATGTAAACCAGATTTTTAGTAAGTTGCATTACAAAAATATGAAGTAAAAAAGAAAATGAAGCATTTTATTTTCTGCTTTATAGATTTCATACAGACAGGCTGTATGAAATCTGTAAAAGCAGAAGAAAACTTGCTTTAACTATGTTTAATTCAAACAAAAATGGTGAAAGAATTATACAAACATATTGTTACAATGGCCACCAAACATGCGCTACCTACAGTCCGCGCCACCACTCATGACCTGCGGAGAATTCATGGTAATTCAATTTTTTTCTACAATTTGTTGTAATGACACTAGCGCCGCGTCGTAAGGACGTCAGTCAGTCGTGGCGCGGACTGTTTTTTTTTTTATCGTGGTAAAATCATCAAATGAGTCCTCCCACCCAGGGCAGGGCGGGAGGGACTGTCAGACTTGTACTGACTAAAATCCACGGTGTCCTTCACTAGCCCTTTACGTACCGGGGTCACGGTAATCCCTTGGTCCCGCGACCCCGGCTTTGGCCCTCTACAGGCCCCGTCATTATGCTGACACTCTTTGAGGCGCGCGTGGAACACAACGCGCCGAAGTGGCGCGGACTGTAGCTCATTCCCAGCAGTGGGAACATGTTAATGTTGATATAAGCCGTGTTGTGCTCACATAGACGTGCGTCCTCTCCCAGGGCTTGTCGCGCGGGTTCACCTTGTACACGTCCTTCTCCGCCACCGCCTCGAAGTACCGCTGGTGACCCTGACGGACACACAGACAGTCTCATCATACACAAAATATTAAACATAGCGGCAGCAATACTTTTACAATGTCTATTTGAAATAGCGAATTCTGGAAGAAAAGTAAAGTGTATTTATTGTAATTGTTTTTATAAACCATTCCCTTTTTAAAAAAGCTTATGTTAATCACTAAAAACATTGAATAAAAAGCACTGTTTTTAATCATTATTTTGGTATTTGAATGTACAACTTCTTTGTGAAAAAATACTCGATTTATATTTCTGCTGCAAATAACTCCTCGAGATTCCGTTGATCGACATTTTAGATAAGCAGTTTACTATGACAAATCTTTCTATTTCTCGTAGTCATAGTATAAAGTAAAGCAATTCTTGAATAAAACGGATTTATATTGAAGGTCATGAATCACTAGCTTCGCTCAGGATTGAAACAATTGCTACGCTCGTGATTCAATAATGTTTACAGTCGTTACAATTTTTCGGTTGCTCGTCTTTCATCTATAGATTTTGTTTTAAATCCTTTGTGCACTATTTTTCCCCAAGTAACATGGGACAGATAACATTTAATTCTACTGTACAAACGACAGCATGTCAACCTTCCCGAATCTACCAAATTTTACTAATCCAACATTAACCTTCCACTATTGTGATAAGGTTGATAATGTATTAAAGAAAGAGATTGATGTGCTAGCGTCTGTACATTGGTAGTTACGTTTCATACTCACAAGTCTGAAGTACAGACACTGGTCGCCCATCTGCGGGTGGTAGGGAGCCTTGCGCGGCGACACGGCCGTCAGCCACTCGCCGGGCCGGTACGCGTCCGGCAGCTCGGGGCCCGGCGCGGGGCCCGGGGCGGGGGCCTGCGCGGGGCCCGGCGCGGGGGCGGGGGCCTGCGGGGCCCCGGGCGGGGCCTCCGGCGCGGGCGCGGGCCGCGGCGCCGCTCGCTTGGCCGTCACGGTGCTGGGACTGTAACTGGACGGGCTCAACTAATGGATCGACGACATGATCAACAGGCGCCAATATTTACTATCGCGCCTGAGTATTTAAATATTTTTTTTGCTTACGTACTTCGTCAGCGCCAAGATAAGCCCCCTTATAGTTTTCGCCAATTAACTGATCAAGGTCTATTCAAGATCAACGGGGTGAGAAAAATGAATTTAGTGGTATCGACCCCGACTTACTAGTTGTAGGTCGTGTGTTCGAACCCCGCCAGGCGCATTACACTGTGTTATTTATTTCATCACCACTGCTCTCAAAAGAAAGAAAACATCGTGATGAAACTGGCATGTCCTAGAACTAAATATTCGAAGAAATGTGACATCCACCAGCCCGCACTGGGCCCGCGTGGTACATTATGGCCCACTCCCTCTCACAGGGCCTCCTGGCTTGTGACCCAGCAATGATAACATACGCTGATGAAGCAAAAATGAACTTAGTGATGGTCAGGTGCAAATACCCGTCAGTACAACGATAATTTTGAACGCAACATAATAAGTTTTAACTTATATTTTTTCGTATTGTAAATGACAAAACACAAACTATTAAAGATGTATGTCCCTCCATACATATGGCAGTGTGGTACGTACCGGTTGGTGGGTACGGGTCGTCGTCGAGCGCGCGCGGGCGGCGCCAGCGCTGCGCCAGCCTCCCAGTCGGAATACTGCGACGACGACGACGAGCTGGAACGAACAACATATGTACAGGCTGGTACATACTACTACAGCTTGTATACAACATTGAGAAGTATGTCGGGTGATCGGTACATAGGTGTGTCATCTGCATCGTTTACAACCCCTACACCATTTTGGTGTAAGCGGTGAGCGGGGCGGCAGACGGTTAATTACTTTGTAAGTACGCGAATTTGCCAGTGGTGGCGCATCGTGGCGTGTTTCAAATGTTTCTATACATTTGTTTTTAGTCACCGCTCACTCTCAATTGTGTCACCCTACTTATGACCCGCTCACGACCTCGCCGCTGTGAGCTGGCTTAGCGCGGGACGGCGAGCGGTAAGATCAACAGTATATATAGAAATATTTGAAGCACGCCACGAGACGCCGCTCATAGCGATAACGCGCGCGGTTGTTTCAGAGCGGTTCGTACAGCAGTGAAATATTTTTGATAATCTATCTGACGATAATTACAATTTTTCAGTGAAATAATTAATTCAAAATGTAGGTTATTCCCTGATCACCCGACACACTGGTATATGTTATGTTATATGTTAGCTACTGCACCAACCTGTCGCTCTTACTCTTATTGCTCCCAGAGTTATGTGAGCTGCGACAAACAGTAACAACCAGCATTAGTCATGTTAGTGATGGAAGGAGCGGTCGCATGTGCGTGGAGGAGCGGTCATATGTGCGTGGAGGAGCGGTCACATGTGCGTGAAGGAGCGGTCATATGTGCGTGGAGGAGCGGCCATATGTGCGTGGAGGAGCGGACACATGTGCGTGAAGGAGCGGCCGCATGTGCGTGGAGGAGTGGTTATACGACCATGGAGGAGCGGTCACATGAGCATTGAAGAGTGGTCACATGAGCATGGATGAGTGGATATGGTTATACGAGCATGGAGGAGAGGTTCATGTGCATGGAAGAGCGCCAGCCGCACAGTAGAAGTAGGTCATGATGAATATTTCACCTTTATTATTACTTCGACTTCGCCTTTCATGACTTCGACATACAAAATATAGACTTATGTACAGATGCAGATGTTAGATCAGCAAGAAATTCATAAGTTTTAATCAGAAAGAGTCTAATAGGCCCTTGAAACACCGGGTGCAGTGGTGAGAAATACGAATACTTTGTGCAATATAAAATAAATAAACACCGCACCTGGTATCAGTATCACTGAGATCGAGACTAGAGTTGCGTGAGTCCGGAGTGGAGCGGTCCTGGCGGGCGGCGCGCTGCACCCACTCGTCGCTGGTGTCGCTGCAGGACGCGGACTCCGGGGACGGGGGCTCGGGCCGCGCGCGGGGCCGGGCCGCGGGGCCCCGCGCGCGAGAGGCGGGGCCCCGCGGCCGCCGCCCGGCCCGGCGCCGGGGCCCGCCCGCGGCCTCCGTCGCCGTGCTGATCATCACCGGCCGGCGCCGCATCTCGCGACGATACCAGCTCTGTTCCAGAGCGTTCAACTCTGCGCTGTGAACAGTACAATGTGATATGAGACAGCGTGGTCCGGGGCGCGCGTGCGCTGGCCGGTGTGGTACGTACCAGGTCCTGTGGATGTGGTCGTGCGCGGCGGGCTCGAGCGGCGCGACCACGGGGCGCGTGCACACGGGCACGAGCAGCGGGTCGCCGCGCTGCCAGGAGCCGGCCGTGTACCGCACGCCCTCCCCGCGCCACACGCCGCGCGGCTCCCGGCCGCCCGCCACGGCCAGCGCCTCGATCATGGCGTCGATGCGCGAGCGCGGCGCGTCTGCCGCCGGGATCAGCTGCGACAGCGCCAGGTTCTCCCGCCCGGGCACCAGCCGCTGGTACTCCGGCGCGTGCGGGGCTCCCTATCAACGATACGAGTTAATAGAGAGTACACCGTGCGCGTGTTCGCTACTGGCGGCGTCTCGTGCGTGCTTAAAACATCTGCATACAATTTGATCTTACCGCTAAAGCAACAACTCATTATGCCTTGTGACTAAGACTGTGAGTAGTTTCATCATAATGGACCGTTCAATACTTTGATGTAAACTGTGAGCGGCGACGGAAAGCGCGAATAAGTCATTAATTAGTTTGTAAGCAAACGAATATACCGCTCACCAAGCGTTAAGCCACCGCTCACTTTGTAAGTACGCTAATTTGCCACCGGCGGCGCATCGTGGCGTGCTTCAAACATTTCAGTACATTTGATTTGAATACTTGTCGGCCCGCGATAAGCACCGCCCACATCGGCAAGGTAGTGAACAGGCTGTAAGCTTTTTTTTTACAATAGGCATGTAGACAGCATCACTAAATTGCAAATCTAATTAGTTCATTAGTTAGAGTTTTGAAAAATAACGAATACTTATTTTATCTTTTGTTAAATCAATGAATATTAATGAAGATATAACACATCAAAATTCAATAGTAGGGGCTCGTGTCGTCAGAAGCAAGTAAAAACTGTACTATTTGCTTGTGATGTATTGACGTAATTTTAAAAGTGCCGTATTTTCATCATTTTTTGAGAAAAAAATACGTGTCAAATATTTTGTTGATAATCTAACTAATGGATTAATTAGATTTTTTTATCAATTATCCAATGAAAAAGTGGCTGTAACAGTGAAATGAATTGCTTGTAGCTAATTGCTGACGTACCTCGACGTCGACGAGGAATGGCGGCGGCAGCAGGTGCGGCGGCGTGTCGGTCTGCTCGTCGTGCGCGGCGCCGGCCGGGTCCAGCAGCACGGGCCGGTAGTCCGTGTGGAAGAACAGCTCGGGCGGCAGCGCGGAGAACAGCCGGTGGCCGCGGCCCAGCCCCAGCAGCAGCAGGTGCCCGTGCGAGTCCGTGGCCGCCACCGTGCTGCCGGAGCCCCACTTGGCGTCGAAGATCGCGCCGTCGCCGTGCCCTGCAGGCAGCAGTAGGTACAGTCCGTGCGCCTCCCGCGCGGGGCCACGTCGTGCTGCCACTCACCGTCGATCCTGTTGTGGAACTTGGCGAGCGGCTGGTCGGCGGCGGCGTCCCACACGAACAGCTGGCCGTCGTGGCCGGCCGACAGGAACACGCCGGCCAGGAAGGGATGCGCCTCCAGCACGTAGGCCTCGTCGCGGTGCCCGGCCAGCGTGCGCACCGGGGCCGCGGAGCGCGCGCACCACACGCGGATGGTGTTGTCCGACACGGCCGTCAGCACGAACGCGTCGCTCACGTCCCAGCACACCATCGTCATCTGAGGTAATCATTCATTATCGTATCTCCAATATACTTCGATTAGGTTCAACATGCAGTGTATTGCACTCTCGCGGAAATAAAAGTGTTTATGACGCGATTTCAAATTTCTACTGACTAAAAATGAAAATCGTCCTTGCTACTACGATATAATGATACAATTCGACTGACTTACGTCGTCGTGGCGAGCGTGTTTTGTTTTTCATCTACTTATAGACAACCGCACGTTTTATGTCATATGTCGTAGTGGTAAGGATGATTTTCAATTTTAGTTGGAATCGGTCGAATTGCGTCGTATGGCGTATCAGCCAGTACGTTCAAATTGGTTCAATGGCTATAGTCGACGGTGATTGCATTTTTTTTAAGGAGTTTCATAATCGAAATAGATTATTATACTGTAACATATCCTCCTTTTTTTTCCCTAAAATTGGTCAAAAACTATTTCAAAGTATATTTGAAATGGTTGCCCAGCTCAATGATGTTATAAAATAAATAAATACTCCACAACTATCACACAACGCCATCTAGTCCCAAGCTAAGCTGAGCTTGTGTTATGGGTACTAGACAACTGATAAACATACTTATATATTTCTAAATACATACATATTATAGATAAATTACACCCAGACACGATTTTTACGACAGAATTTTTGGCGAAATAAAATAATAAAAAGAATATCCATAGAGTTTCTTGTCCATTCTTCTCCATAGAGATCTACAATTTGGAGTTGGAATTTATAGTACTTTCACAGTTATTATGTCTTACGACTGGGACTGTAGCACCATAGTTTTGAACTATTTTAATTCAAAAGTCCCTGTAACTGGCCTACTGGAGCTACCTTGAGTTTCTTCCCGTCCTGCTGCGTGCTCTTGGGCTGCAGCAGCACATGTCTCCACTGCGTCGCGTGCAGCGTCCACAGCGCCGCGCTGCCGTCCTGAGGACAATATGTTCATTAACTAGTTATTCCCCGACGATATTTTACAAATCGGAGCTTAAGAGAAGCAGAAAGAGAAGAGCTTTTATTTCACCGACACGTAGCCAGGCGCTAGTGACACGGCAATTGATATTAATGAATGAATGAATGATTTATTTGATTGACTTTAGGTGTACAGTAACATTATGGTTAAAGTCTCACTATTAAACTACAAGTCGTGCAAATATTTAAATTATTTGAATTACTGATATGCATCATGGAGAAGTTGAGGGTTTCTTGAATTATTACAGTTAATGCAATCATGTCAATGAATGTAAGAAAATAAATGTCAATGAATAACAAATCTAGATTATTTATCACAATAAATCAAAGATACATAGATATTTAAATAAATATATATAAATGGATATTGAGCCAAGCGCTTAAAAGGTAAAGTTTCTGAAGTATTATAGTTCACCTTGCTGCCGGACACGAAGCGCAGTCCGCGGTGCGCCCACGCGATGCTGTCCACTGCGTCGTCGTGCACCGCCGTCTCCAGCACCTGCGGGAGGGACCCTATGTTAACGTATGATACATTGAACTTAATGGATGTCTCTCACTTTCATAATTAAATTGTTCCAACAGTAAAGGTAAGCTGCCTCACCCGTTTGGGCCCGCCCGGCTCGTGCTCCACGGTGTAGATGCGCACGTGATGGTCGGCGCTGCCGGCCGCCAGGAAGGCCCCGCCGGCCGACCAGGCGGCGCAGATCATGTGGCACACGCCGGGCCGCATGCGCTCCACGTACTGCACGGGCTGCGACAGGAACTGGCCGTCCGGCGAGCACGTCCAGAAGGCCACGGAGCAGTCCGTGCTGGTGCTGGCCAGCCAGCGCACGTCGCGGCGCGCGGGCGGCGCCCAGTGCACCGACGTGATGGTGCCGGCGTGCGCGGCCAGCACGGCGCGCGGCTCGGGCGCGGCCAGCGCCCACACGCGCACCAGCCGGTCCACCGAGCCGCACGCCAGCAGCGCGCCGTCCGCGCTCACGCACACGTCCGTGATCTCCGCGCCCACGCCGCGCAGCGTGGCCAGCAGGCGCCCGTCCAGCGCGCTCCACACCTTCACCAGCATGTCGTCGGCGCCCGTCATGACGTAGCGGCCGCTGCAGTCGAACACCAGGCAGTACACGGCCGACAGGTGGCCCAGCGTGCGGCGCTGCAGCTGCAGGCCGCCCAGCAGGCGCGGCGGGAACAGCGCCTGGCCGCCGCGCCCGCCAGCCCGCGCCGCCGCGCCGCAGCCCAGCTCGCGGGACACCAGGCGCCGGACTGCGCCACACAGGGAGGGCGTAAAGAACAAGGGGAATAATTTGCTATCCACCACTGCTAAAAAAATTGGGGGTGGCCAACAGGAATCTTCGGAAATAACTCCAGCAGTAACAATTTCAACTACAATGAATTTAAATAAAAATTTGCAGGTTAGTTCCTCTGACTTGCGGCAAAAGTATGCGTTACCCAAGGTGTGGTCCTGTTTGTGCGAGGCGTACAGCGGCTTGGGTCGCACGAGCGTCTCGCTGAGCAGCGACAGGCGCGCGGCCAGCCGGTCGCAGGCGGGCGCGTCGGACACGCCAGCCGGGGCCAGCCGCGCCAGCGACACGGCGCGCTCGCACACCGACGCCAGCCGGCGCCACGACACGTCCGAGTGCTGGGATGCCTGGACCATACAACAACATTTAAACTTTGGTGACTATGATCTCTTTTTTGTCTGTTTTATAAGAAAAATTCTGACGCTCGCCGGAAGGCACTATCACTATAAGATATAATCTGACATGACGGTTCGTCGACCATCAGAAGTGGATACAATTTGTATTGAATGTTGCCTAATCGTAATTTCTAGTAGTATGCGGTCGCGGTAATTCCTGCATGTTATAGTACATAAATAAATATACAATTATATCCCTGGTAAAACATGGGATGCTCTCTCAACATTTGCTTATTGACTCATAAGATATCTCTCACATGTTATTCTCTTAATAGACTTGTATAAGGAGAATGTGTTTCTTGAAATATTATTTTACAGGACCATATTTATATGCCTCTGCTGAGTCATGAGCCCGCTGACAGATAGGTAGACACCTATCTGTCAGCGGGCTCATGATTTGACTTTTTATTTCCATTGCCACTATAACATGAAATAATAAAAAAGTTTATCTACTATCATGCTATTAATCTATACTAATATTATAAAGAGGAAACCTTTGTATTTTTGTATTTTGTATGTTTGTATTGAATAGGCTCAAAAACAACTGGACCGATTTCAAAATTTCTTTTACCATTACTTAGAGGGATTCTTCCGAATCCGTATAGGCTGTATTTTATCCCGGAAAATAGATAGGATTTTTCGTGGTAGTGAAAATTGTGGAGTAAGGCGTCGAAAAAACTGCCGTACGTTAACGATTCTCGCGAACGCTGCCTAAATGGTTAGAGATGTATGTTTGACTTCTATAGAAAAGTTGTAGAACTCAATAATGCCTAAAAAAAAGTTCGCGATAGTATAAACCAAACATTTATATTTTAGCCATTATAACCACTTTTCCATAGAATAATAGTTATTTATGCAACCGTTGTATAATCAGGGGTATTAAAACACGAATGTGGGTTTATCACACGAGGCGTAGCCGAGTGTGATAATAGTATCACATGAGTGTTTTAATACCTAATTATAACGGTTGCATACAAGACTTTATCTACAATCATGCTGTGAATCCTCTATAAAAGATTTTCATACCATAGGGTGTTGTACAGAACTATC
Organism: Agrotis puta; assembly: GCA_943136025.2. NCBI lineage: Eukaryota > Metazoa > Arthropoda > Insecta > Lepidoptera > Noctuidae > Agrotis > Agrotis puta. Next base: position 8,359,366 of record OW964196.2, read on the forward strand.
TGAATTCAAGATGGCGGGAAATAACACGATAAGACGAGAATCCGAAATTACGAATTAGTCTACAATTTATTGTTCTTTTTTCAAAATGTTAGCGATCTGGTGGTAAAAATGTCATTGCATGAGAATGTTCTTTTTTTGAAATTCATTATAACACGCGTTTGGATGATATAATGATCATTATAGCATTGAGTGTTTTAATGTTGGCAATAAGCTAATTGTTATAGGTTCTTTTATAGAGGATTAATAGCATGATAGTAGATAAAAGTAATTAAAATTATTAGCCTATGTTTATTGATCATATTATCGTCAAATACTAATCCTTATCCAAATAAATTATTGAGCAAGATTGTTTCAATAGCTATAAATTACTTTTTATTTTATTCCAATCGGACAATCCATTCAAAAGATATTACGAATTTAAAATAGTGAGAGAGCTTAAAAAATAAATGTCCACCCGTGCGAAGCCGGGGCGGGTCGCTAGTCCTCTATAAAAGAACCTATAACAATTAGCTTATTGCCAACATTAAAACACTCAATGCTATAATGATCATTATATCATCCAAACGCGTGTTATAATGAATTTCAAAAAAAGAACATTCTCATGCAATGACATTTTTACCACCAGATCGCTAACATTTTGAAAAAAGAACAATAAATTGTAGACTAATTCGTAATTTCGGATTCTCGTCTTATCGTGTTATTTCCCGCCATCTTGAATTCAGATAGTTCTGTACAACACCCAATGGTATGAAAATCTTTTATAGAGAATTCACATCATGATTGTAGATAAAGTCTTGTATGCAACTGTTATAATTAGGTATTAAAACACTCATGTGATACTATTATCACACTCGGCTACGCCTCGTGTGATAAACCCACATTCGTGTTTTAATACCCCTGATTATACAACAGTTGCATAAATAACTATTAGTCTATTTCCTTTTGTTTCATAATATTCTCAATTTGGACCCAAGCAGAGCTCGGTCAAACAGCTGGTTATTTTTTTAACAAACAGTGGTGATGACCGCATGTGTGAGCATTCATTAGTAGACATACTTTAGCCCACAGACAGGAGCCTACTTAAGTAATATAATAACACAATTGTTGAGTTCTATATTTGACCTAGATACAATGATATATTATATTATATTCTATATATTTTATCATATTCAGTATTTGCTATGAGAAGTTTTGAGAGATTGTTTTCCCAAATGTAAAATAGTAGATTATGCACCGAGGGGCTAAAGTTGTGTCTTATGTCACGGGCGTCATATTGAATCTCGAGCGCAATGAAGGATTCGGGATTTAACTCCCGAGCGTAGCGAGGGAGTTAAGAGTTTAACTCACGAGCGAAGCGAGGGAGTTAATACAAGAATCCTGAATGCAGCGAGGGATTCAAGCTAGCCCAAGGCAAAGACACCTTTAGCCCAGAGGAGGATACTCTACTTTTTACACCTACTGTGAGAAAATAATAGCCATAGTACGAAAAACAAAGTATTTATTAAATAAAAAAACAGTAACGCGTAGTAAGGGTTTCGAGAATAGCTTTCCTCTTTCTGGCACACTAAATCAGACTTGGCTGTATGGGCTCAGCTCCCTTTGCCTGCCCCAAAGAGGGACGAAAAGAACCAAAAAAAAAAATCTAGGCTGCATGGGCTAGATAGATCCCTTTGTCTTCCCAAAAGGGAAAAGAAAATTTAAAAAAAAAATCTTTCTGGCACCAAAGGGTGTTTGTTGTTTATAAACATATTCCAAATTCAAATCACATTATTGACCAGCGGGTAATAATGAAATCCAGTACAACATTATTGACCGGCTGTGCCCTCGGCCACTAATGACTCACTTTAGGTTAAGGTTGCTTGACATATAATTTGACATTTTCGAGCAGGTGGTGTGAAAAATAAATTATGTAATCAATCAAACAGCAGTAGTAGCGTTATTAGGAAGAGAGATCACACCTAAATTAAAATTCCTTTGTCATGCTCTGTTCAAATGTTTTTTATTCTATCAAAATCTATTGGCTTGAGGTATAGCAAATATATTTTGAGCGTTTTGTTATTGAGTTTAATAAATAATCACCTGGGTAAAATAACATAACAAGTTCACCTTTTGCATGAAGAAAATAAAAAAATATACGAATTATGGCGCCATTGTACGTCACGCGGCACTCGTGACAGTTCGGGTTGCGATCGGATTCCCGCTGGCCACTCGTGAATGAGCACTATTGCAGTCGATCGCTAGAACGAGACGGCACATGCGACGGAACCGCAAAAGCTTGAGAAGAAACGAGATAGAAGGTATTCTAATTACGACACGGCTCCTTCCCGATAGTGCATGATATAACATTTTTTTCGCAAATTAGCCAAAAACATTAATTTTATCAATGAAACACCACAAAAACATTTTTCACGATATTCCACCGTATTTTCATGATCATTTTAGTGCATAACTCGATTTAAGTTTTTTTGTCGTTTTCGCACAATTTCTGTATTTCTAGTCGCTACACAGTTAGCAAAACGTAAATAAACAAAGTTTTGAGCGCTAAAGTCCGCTAAACTTACCAATTCATCGTAAGATTGGGCGTGCTCGCGTCCCTCCCAGTCGAGTCGTCGGGGCAGCACCTGCAACACCGTCAACTCTACAAAAACTTTTCGGGGAAGTTTCAGCGCGTTTGACAGCCGCAGCCACGTGCGTTCGCGACCAAAACAACAATATAAGCTCAAACCCGGCACTAGGAAAAGCTCAAACCTACCTCAATACTCTCGAGCTCTTTTAGCAAAGTCTGCAACAGAAACGGTCACGATTAGCTCATTGAATCTTTTAGGACAAAAAATTGATTGTATTCAGAGCCAATTTACCTTTGCAGTCTCTTTCAGGGGTCCGCCTGATAGGAATTTCGCTATCAGAAAGTAGAGCTCTGAAATCGGGAAAGCTAACATTACACGACCTGGCACGACATACACTTACATTTTCGTGCATTATTTTCTAAGCACCACACTTACCGGGAATGACCCGGAGCTCCTCGTTGGACTCCTCCATAACCCTAGTTTTTATTCCAGGGGTTAAAACCTCACTTCACATTACATTCACTATGAAAATCCACCAAACATTTCACTTTACATTGTTGACGAACAGATAATGCAACCTCCTGTAATAATAGCAAAATGGCGTTTCAACTGTCAGTCAAACAGTTCGTGGTAAATCCATGTCGGTGCAACAGTTCCCCACGTGGTTCTCAAAGCTATTGCTAGATGTCACTGCAAGACCAATTATATTTTTATCATTTTCGTTTAAACCGATGAACGATCACTTCTGATAAAACGAAAATGCTTTAAACTGTCTTTGTTGGTTATAATGATAATCATGCCATTCCTGGCGTAACATTTTGCATGGCCCCATTTATGAGTCCTTGACCCCGGGTCGCCAGGGGCTGACCCAATTAAAATATTTTAACTGGCAATTTTAAAGTTGTCAAACGTCAAAGCGCACTGATATGCGAGTGTTGTTGAAAAATCGTATTAAAATGCATAAAATCGTAATTTTATACGATGGGGTTTGGAGTTGAGTCGTGTTTTGTGTGTAAAACTTTAAGTATAAACTTTAGTTCAATTGATCCAGTGGGTTTGAGGCAGAGTTTCCCGCTGTTGAGCCGGGGCGGTGTCGAGGGCCTGGAGGCTCCGGTGCTGAGAGCGCCAACAGGCTGCGGGCGTGCAGAGCGCCCTAGCATGTCCGTGCGGTCGTCGTGCTCTGCGCTCACCTCTCTCACATGTACGTGTAGCCGCTTGTGTTCAATTTAGGTCAGCTGTGTGTAATTGAGCTTGTTATGGTCAGTGAGTATCGATTGTTGGCTATAAATACACGCGATCTGCTGTCCCGCACACGGCTGGAGACGAGCGACACCCGTAGTAAGTTAGTGTCAGCCTTACTGACCACTGAGAGCAGTGTATCATTTAGCACAAAGTGTTTCAGTGATAACTTGGGAACAATGTTTCTAGAAAGTTCCCAAAGCTTGTTATGCTGTTATTTATATTTTGTGTAACAGCATCCTATTCTGACAAACTAAGTACTTTTTACTTGTAACTACAGACATTTTAATGATAAAATACACAAGTCTTACAACAAATAATCATATAATTTAAATATTATCACGACTTGTACGTCGAATAAAGTGAGACTTTAATTTTAATTTACCATGTCACTTTACCTATATTCTGGTAAATAAATCATTCATTCATACATATTTATTTTGCAACATCACTCCTCCACGGTTTGCTTTGTCACTAATAGTGGCAGGTAATGAAGAACATCAAGTTTTGATACAGTTTGTGTTTAATGTTACCTACCTAAAGTCAACAATATATTTTTATCTTCGTATCTTTTTTTTTATCTCTTCTTCATTTTTATCTTTATCTTTTGTCATAAAATAGTACTCATATTTTTTGACTTGATGTAATGTAGGTCTTACCAGAAAAATATTTATTCAATAGGTAACATGCATGTTGTTTTAAACTTTATTTATTTATATAAACATACATTGTATTAAACCACAGAAACAATGTGGTGTACTTTTTTGATTCTTTATTCATCACTTATTTTACAATTAATTCTTTTTTGTTGTGTTTTAGGTGAATCTATTCAATGTCAAAACATAATTCTTGATAGTACGAGACGGCAGTGTTGAAACAATTCATTTGCCAAAGAAACACTTGAAAATGATTTTCTCTCCTCACATACTCTCCTATCATACAATCAGTCTTATGACTTAAGTCGTGTGTATAGATATATGTATATATTTTTCTTTTGTAGCACTAATTTTAGTTTGGACTTCCCCCTTGTTACCAGGCCTACGTTTTTCTCACATATCTAAGCATTGAAAAATTGTAACAATCTGTTTGTAAAACTATACCATATTTTAAAAGAGTAACCATGGAGTATCTTGCCGGTTCTTCTCCATGGAATCAACCAACCCGAACCAAGCACCTACTGTCGACGTTTTATAAGTGCCCTCACGGGCTTATGTGAAATAAAAACTTTTGATTTTGACTATAAACAGATAGTTTGCCAGATTTATTCTCTTTTCTTTGGGATTTCACATGCATGATTGTGATAGTATTTTGGGGGATCTTCTGGTGACATTGTTGTCATCACAGGTAAGGCTGGCACAGGAGTGGGAAGCTTGCTTTTAGCAATGGGAGGAATCTCTCCGCACGCAAAATACGCGCATTTGACGTGGAGTTGCGGATACCAGCCCGTTATACAATACAATAGCAATGGGAGGCCTATTAAACGTCAAGTGGTGAAGTCAGTTTTTTTTTTTAATGATTTTTAGTGGAAAGAAAAATTCCAACCACAAGCAGGATTTAAATCTGCGACCTTTGTATTCAGTACATCTCTTACCAAACTCTTACCTACAAGCAGTGAATCCTTGAATTCATAACATGTGCTTAAGAAAAACATTTTTATCATCAGAGAGCCCTTCAGCATGTCGGGCGCCGCGGCGAGCGGCAGCGCGGGCTCGGGCGGGGTGGGCGCAGGGGGCGCAGGCCCGGGCGCGCCGGGCATGGGCGCGCTGGGCGGCCTGGGCGGCTCCCTGGAGGACAAGGACTGCGACCTGCTGTGCCCCGTCTGCTTCGAGCTCATCGACGAGGCCTACGTCACCAGATGTGGACACTCGTTCTGTTATGCCTGCATCAGTAAGGTGAGCAACTACTTGTTCAAATATTTATTGGTTGAGTATGAGGTGGCGAGATGACCTGGACTCACACTGCGATGATTGCTCTGAGGTGGCGAAAAGAGCACATTTAGGAATATGAGGGAGGAATTTGCACAAGTTTTATGAAAAGCTTTTTACTTCAGTTTATACAACGGCTTGAATGGTTGTTTTAAAACTTGTGGATCATAAAAATATTTGTTCCGTGCGGGGATTGAACCCGTGACGCGCTGCGCAGCTGTCGATCGCTCAGCCACCGCGCCAACCGTACAGTCTAGAAAAAAAAATGGTGATAAATACACTGACTGGCTGGTCAATCAGATCTGTTATTTCCTCACAAAACCATCTTATATCTCGTCACAAATCTGTATGGTCCTCATAAAACTCAAAATCTGTTTGTTTCAATGATTCTCCTTAGAGTAGTGAGATGGGAAATCAATAATATAATTTTCCCCTGCAGGCTGTGGAGCTACATCGGCGCTGTCCGAAGTGTGGCGCCGCGCTTGCGTCGCGCGACCACATCTTCCCGAACTTCCTGCTCAACGAGCTGGTCGCGCGGAGACGCGTCCGCGCGCGACACGACCCCGTCCCGCAGCCGCGCGGGCCCTGCGTGAGGGCCCTGGTCGCGGCCGAGGCGCGCAGGTTACCCCTCGCCGATGTAGACGCCATGCTCGACCTATTGACACGACGTAAGCGCTTGCTGGAAGCCGAATGCGCCGCGGCGCACCACCGGCTGCTGTACGAGTTCCTGGCGCAGCTGCACAAGCACCGCGCGCATCAGCTGGAGCAGCTGGCGCGCGAGGCGGCGCTGGTGCGCAAGGACATGGACCACGTGGCCGCCGTGCTGCGCGACACGGCGCAAGGTGCGCATCTTGTACTACACTATTTATTGCCTGTCCACCTTGCAAGGCAACTATCATCCTTCAAACGAACAATAATATTCATTGTTTCTTTGACTTCCCCCTACTCTTCTACCACCTACCACATCATACTTCAGACTTCGTTAACATTTAATTGCTCTTCATACCTATACCACAAAATAACGCAACTTTCTAGTAACCACTTTTCGCGGAGATTCTTATCATTCTTGCCGTGTTTGCTGCAGGTGCCGCGGGCCTGGCGCGACTGCCCGAGGCGGGTGACGCGCCGGATGCGTCGGAGCCGGACGCCGGCGACGCGGTGCGCGCGCTCAAGCGAGAGTTGGCTGACCTCGCCGGCAGCGTCGGAGATACTGCCGCGCATGTCGAAGGTACGTACTGTTGTTACAATCCAACCTTTGTGAGATGGCGATAGTTTTTGAAAAATTTATGATTCTAAACTCTGACGTATTTTTTTCTGCGTAATATCTAGCATTTTCTTTCGGGGTAGGCAGAAACTACACGCAACAAATTTTCTCTACACTCTAAAACTTTCGTTTTATGTAAGGCGTTCGAGTGAATTCTCTATGTTATTGATTAGATAACTGCGCCAAAAATGACAATGGAAATGCCCCTTAGATTTCCTTGTATTATTATTTCAGTGACATGATACAGAGAGTTCATGTTAATGGGAAAAGAAACCCTGAATTTGCTTTAAGTATTGGAGTCCTGCAGGGATCGGTACTTAGTCCATTTCTGTTTCTATTTAGATAAATTACTTTTTTCTTACTAATGACATGTTGTTTGTATTATGACCTCACTCTTTTGAGAGAATTTTGTATAGCATACTCTTGTGTTTACGTGATAGGCGGCAGCCTGGTCAGCACGGCAGAGGAAGAGAGTTTTGCGGGCGGCGCAGCGGCGGGAGGAGACGCCCTCGCTGCGCGCTGGCGACGGCTGCACGCACACTTCGATGACTTCGTGCAGGTAAGAGTTGGGTCTATTGTATCTCTATGTAGAATCGCGACGCATCGGTGTGTCCTCCAAACGAAAACTCGGCTCAACGTCTAATACGTGTCCACAGTGCTACTTCGCGCACAGGGCGGACGAACTGTACTTCCCGGGCTCGTCGGCCGTGACGCCCGCGCCGCCAGCCTTCCCCGCGGACTGCGCCAGCAGCGCGCCCAGCGCCGGGCCCTCGGGCAGCCCGCCGGCGCCCGAGGCCGACCACGTGCCGCAGGCGCCCGGCGCGCGCGCAGCCGACAGCGCGCACGGCGGCGACCAGCGCGCGCCCGACGCCGGCGCCGCCCCGGCTGCGCACGCGCCGCCCGACGACCTCACCCGGCCCGCGCTGCGCCCGCGCGGCCTGGACGCCTTCCGCGAGGACCTGCTGGCCTTCACCCGCTACCGCGCGCTGCGCCCGCTGGCCACGCTGTCCTACTGCAGCGACGCCATCAACTACTCCACCATCGTGTCCACCATCGAGTTCGACAAGGACGACGAGTTCTTCGCCATCGCCGGCGTCACGAAGCGCATCAAGGTGTTCGAGTACGACGCCGTGGTGCGCGACTGCGTGGACGTGCACTACCCGTGCGCCGAGATGCAGTGCTCGCACAAGATCTCGTGCGTGTCCTGGAACGCCTACCACAAGAACGTGATCGCGTCGTCGGACTACGAGGGCACGGTGAGCGTGTGGGACGCGGGCACGGGCCAGCGCACGCGCGCGCTGCACGAGCACGACAAGCGCTGCTGGTCCGTGCACTTCAACCGCGCCGACGTGCGCTTGCTGGCCTCGGGCTCGGACGACGCGCGCGTCAAGCTGTGGGCGCTGAACGCCGAGCGCTCCGTGGCCACGCTGGAGGCCAAGTTCAACGTGTGCTGCGTGCGCTTCAACCCGCGCTCGTCGTGCCACCTGGCCTTCGGCTCGGCCGACCACTGCGTGCACTACTACGACCTGCGCGCGCCGCGCGAGCCGCTGGCCGTGTTCCGCGACCACCGCAAGGCCGTGTCCTACGTGCAGTTCCTGGACGCGCGCACGCTGGTGTCGGCCAGCACGGACTCGGCGCTGAAGCTGTGGCGCGTGGAGTCGCCGCGCTGCGTGCGCTCCTTCACGGGCCACGCCAACGAGAAGAACTTCGTGGGGCTGGCCACGGACGGCAAGTACGTGGCGTGCGGCTCCGAGAACAACGCGCTGTACGTGTACTACGCCGGCCTGTCGCGCCCGCTGCTGGCCTACCGCTTCGACGCCGTGCGCGGCTTCCTGGAGCGCGAGCGCCGCGACGAGGAGCCCTCCGAGTTCGTGTCGGCCGTGTGCTGGCGCAAGGACCCGGAGCGCCACGTGCTGCTGGCCGCCAACTCGCAGGGCACCATCAAGGTGCTGGAGATGGTGTGAGCGTCCTCTCCGCGGCAACAACTGTGACGGCACTTCTACGGCTAGGGCAATTTAAAGCAGTCCTATGTAAAAGTGGATTCTGATACGAAAGAAACCTGATCCTGTACAGTGAATTTCCCCTTTTATTGCCATTTTGTTCAATCAAACCGATCCAAACATCCATACCACGTTATAAACGGACAATGTTCTAAAAGTAACAGCACTTCAACACAGTTTTAAAATCGCGTGAAAGTCGAGTGATGACGTCAAGTTAAAGACTCAATTCAGTTACAGTTTTAAAGTGCTAAGAAGTTTTAATTAAATTGTATGTGTATTGTGCAATGATGTGTCCCGTTGTATTGACCTCCTTGTGAACGACAGGCAAGACTTGATGTGCTAATATTATAAGAATTGGTGAAAGTGAACTCCCTTAAAGTTTTAAAATAAATTACTACTTGACTAATTGATATTTAAATCAACCATTAAATTCGTGTCCAGTTATTTGGCGAAATTTTTAGAATTAACGATAAATATTTAGTAGGTGAAGTTTTGTCACTTTATCGTTTTTCTAATATTCTCATACACCTTGTAAATACGTCCCGTATTCTAAAATAGCCACTTTATCTTTATTAATTTTCTTTTAATATTTAGAGTATAATTGCGATGTGGCTGACGGCGAGTACGTGGGGTCGCTGGCAGTTGCGTTGTGTATGCGATGTATCACCACGCAGTCGATAATGTCGACAAAAGTGTTCCGTGTGAATTAAAGTATTTATTTTCAATACAAAGTGTATGCGCCCGCACAAGTCTTGTGGCACGTGTAAAACGACCCTTAGGCTAGGGCCACACTAACGGGACGTTTATACGAATATTTAAAGACTATTATGAAATGCCGTGAGTGTGGTCCTAATGTTAATATCTTACTGTTTTTGACGTTTAAAACGTCGTGTCTATGTGTATGTGCAACTATGAATAATTGTTCACAATCCAGTGCGCTCAAACTTGTAATGTCACCATATGTCGGCACAGAGGCCACATCTACGTGCAGTCGGTCAATAGATTTGAATTAAGACATGTTTGGAAATTTTATTTTATATACATGTTGTATTTAAATATCTTTTGTATGTATATTGTACTCCTCTTGATCAAAATATTGGATGTATATTTTTTAAATTAATTTTGTGATAAATTGAAATGAAATGTGTATAATTATGCTAAATTGTGTCCCTGGCTGGCTGGTAATACGGGGTTGTTACTGTAATTAATTAATTATAGACTTCTAGTGCACATTGTTTAGACAAAAATGTGCGAAATAGTACATTGTTTACCGAGAGGAAGTGACCGATTACCGTCGAGGGTGTCGTTTGAATCCCGAGCCGTAGGCGAGGGCTTTAAAACACCCGAGATCGGGAATCGCACTTTCTCTCGAGTGATACATAGTGCTTTATACTACACCTGTGTGGAAAGTACCTTGATACGGGGAGAGAAAGCGTTTTCTCCCCGCATCTTTGTTCGATATGCAATGACGTACTTTCTACCGTAAATTTGATAAAGTATCAAGGTACTTTCCACGCAGGTGTAGTATAATTTTCAGTGGAATCTACGGAGTCTGGATTTGTGCTTGGTTGATGGCAACAGGTTCAGCAGCGTCGTGTTTGCCATGTGGCTTACCGCGAGTATGCGGTGTCTTGGTGATGCGTTGTGGTTGTGACGTGGGTGAGATGTGGTTAGTATCACCTGCGAGGTCGATAATGACGACAAACCGTGGTCAGTGTGAAACAACACTGATTGGGGTTGTTACTATGTGTATGTATATACGAATTTGACCGAGTGCATGTAGCGATACAGCCAGACGTATGCTACTCTAGTAGCCGGGCCACACTAACGGTATTTCCCGTTAGTGTGGCCCTAGTGTAAGACCCTTCGTACACAACGCGACGCAAGTCCCAGATACCTTATAACGTCGGTATCCATTGATGCGTGCCTGTGTACGAACCTCTATGGATTTGTATTGCGATAGTCGACTGGATACCAAAGTTGTAAGGTATGGGAGACTTGCGACGCGTTGTGTACAAAATGCCATTCACTAGGGCCACATTAACGGGAAATATCGTTGTGTGGCCCTAGTGTAAGGCCCTCCTAAGTGCTAAGTGTATTGTATAGTAAGTATGTATAGTATAAAGTGAGCAGTGATACAGAAGATGTGCCAAACGAACGCGTGTGTGTCATGTATGTGTCCGAGACAGTAAAGTGTGTCCTACCACTCCACACTGAGTTTCATTCATAACTAGCTGTACCCCGTCATTTTATATAGGCTATATTTTTTCAATTTGAACCAGTATTTCTTGAGATTAGCTCGTTCAACCAAACAAACTCTTCAGCTTTAAAATATTAGTATTGATACCTGAGGAGAGCAGCTACTTTATATTATTGTAAATAAATGCCAGTTTGATTGTTACGCTTTCATGCCTAAATAGCTTAACCGATTGTGATAAAATTTGATACAAAGATAGAGCCCTGGAGAAGGCTATTTGCTACTTTATTGCATTAGCCTTGAAGGAGAAATATGTTTACTAGCTTTTGTCAGAGGCTTCGCCCGCTACAACTCGAAAATTTTCCCACGAAAACTTAATATCGGAATATAAACTATCTGTGTACCACATTTCATCCAAATCCGTCCAGTAGTTTTACGTGGAAGAGTAACATACATACATCCATTTTCACAATCTTTCATGTTAATAATATTAATTGTCGTGGTGATTTTTTTAAAGTCTTCCGCCCAAAAGGAGTCCCTCAAAACAGGGTTCCATCAATAATGTCCCGCTTTGTAGACGGAGTGACCCTTGTCGTTACGCCGCCAGGGACACTCGTGTCACACTTTCAAGGATTGGAGGAAGCTTGTCAAAATGAAACAACAAATTAATTATGAAAAGTAAACAACATTTTTATTACAAAATATATCCATAATGTTTGAACTTCAGTTACGACACGTTTCTTAAAACATATTACGTCCGCACGAGCGACACTCACTGTGCCTTTACAAACTATTTAAAAATAAACAAAAACACGATCATTTCTCCTGCATCGTGGGTGCGTTTACAAACAGAAACTCACACCCACAAACACCCAGACCTGGAACAACTACTTGTAGGTCATACAAATATATGTTCCATGAGGGAATTGGACACGCGACACGCTGCGCAGGAGTCGAACGCTCAGCCACTGCGCTAATCGTACCTTTTTATATTTATTATCTTCACACTGTTAACTTATCCGCAGTTCTACTGCTGTCCAGGGCTACCTTGTCGATCAAGTGGCTACAGAATGCATACCATACAGGGTCCTTCTTTTAAATTGGCCAGGTCTATTTTCTTGGTAACATATTTATCATGTTTACTTTTTTGTCAAGTGTGAGTTATGACAATAATTAATGAAATAGACCAAAAACTTTTATAATGCCTTGTCACAATGTTTTATCTGGATCATGTCATTGTATGGAAAGAAAAAAATCGATTGATTGATATAATTCGAACCCGATTCATATAATGATCCTTATTTAACTTACACTTTACAACAAAAAACAAATATTTTTAACATCAAAGAAAAAACAAAGGTTTTCCGTATCCCTTATGGAATCAGCTAGCCCCTGTTCAACTTATATTGGCGCGTGCTCATAGTTCTCAATACTATTTCATGTTTTCCCCCCTCTGTAAAACGATCAAATTGTCAATTAATTGAACGGGAAGTGCCGTTTTTGTTCAAAGATCGTCTGCTACTTTGTTTTACGCGTGTGTCTTGTTTAACTTCACCACATACAATACTTCCTTATTCCTTATAACACTAGCTGTTCTGTGATGTTTTGTACCCTAAAGTTATATATTTATACGCAATGACGCCTGCGTCCCGTCTTCGCAGAGATATTTTGAAGACGCAGGTTCGAGTCCCGCTCGCAGCTCAATTTTTCGTTCCTCAAAATATCGTTTTAAACCCTAAAGCCTTTCTCGATAAATGGACTCAAACAAAAGTCCTTGACATGAGCGCGTTCAACCAAATTGTTCAGCTTTATAATATTACTAGCGACCGGCCCCGGCTTCGCACGGGTGGACATTTATTTTTTAAGCTCTCTGAAAAAAAAAAAACCGGGATAAAATATAGCCTATACGGATTCGGAAGAATCCCTCTAAGTAATGGTAAAAGAAATTTTGAAATCGGTCCAGTAGTTTTTGAGCCTATTCAATACAAACATACAAAAATACAAAGGTTTCCTCTTTATAATATTATTATATATTATATTATATTATAGTATAGATAGCATAGATATAATATATGACATGATATGCCAATGTATGCCTTACTATCTAGATCAGTACGTATACAGTCAAGCACATCTATCGGTTTAACGTCACCATACACTAGCTTCTAGCATCTATAAATTGAAGCTGATACAGTCTACGATGGAGTGAGCCGACCCAGAAGACTTCACTATAACTTGAAGAGATTCATGTTGTATACGTCCGGAAACACCGACGCAGGTAGTGAGATCCTCCAAAAAATGCACTAAAATGCTATTAACTTTTTCAATACACTTTCTCGAAAACTGGCTCTTATCACACTACAATTAGGTTTAACATGCAGTGTATTTCTGACTCATTTGTCCTCAAACAACATGTGCGTAAACAAAAACAGCTACAGATAAACAAGTTTAGCAAAGTTTCTGCTCCTTATCAGCCTCGCCTAAGAGCTCGGTTGGCAGTATTCAGCCTCGTCTTGGGCTCACAATATTTTGCCTCGAATGCAACAACTATCTTTTCTCACTTAAATCGAAATGTACTGTGTAATTCAGATATATTTGTCCCCTAACCTCTTCGTCTTTTTGCAGCCGATTAGTCGGCCAGTCGGCACATCTTAGTCTCTTGTGATAGTCCTCTTAAATACCCGACTTTTTTTCGCGTCCAGTTCTGAGTCTAGTCTATTTATAGATTGTCATCAACAACAAGAGGACAATCTTGATAAATACGAAAAGAACCAGCTGTTCCGCACAAATATACAATATTTACCTCATCATAATGTATGAAACAGCCAGTAGATATATAGGCTAATTTACAACGTCAATAAATTGTAAATCTATTTAGTCCGTCAGTTAGTTTTGAAAAACAATGAAGACGTATTTCTTCTTTTATTAAATCAGTATATCTTGGTAGGTGTACTGACATAAAACACTCGAGAGCGGGAGTTTGAGACGGCAGGACGGACTACAAGTGACACCACGACATGACGTATTGTGAATTTTGAAGTGTCGTCTCAATCTTCGTTAATTTTGGTTTACGTAACAAAACAAAAAATGCAGTACAAATATTTTTTGATAGTCTAACTGACGGACTAATTAGAATTTTTTGGTACACAAGCATATTGTGGTCAGACAACCGGTATTTGAACAGAGTTCACAACTCATTGTAACACGACTGCGCCCGCTACATCACACAGCATTGGGATTGAACAGTCGGCGCGAGCGGGTGGCGGGCTGCAGCACGGGGGAGGGGGAGCGGGAGGAGCGCGCGGAGGAGGAGGAGGAGGAGGACGACGAAATGGCGGGGGGGCGGTGCCGCGCCGCGAACGTCCGCGTCACCTCCGAGTAGCGCGGCGAACGACGCGCCTCCCTCCCGCCGCCTGCCTTACTGGCAGACTGCTGTCTGCCGCCCTGCTTGTTGTGTGCCGCCTGCTGCCTGCCGCCTGCAGGGCGAGGTTCGTTGCCGCGCGAGTCTTTGTCGGCGACGTGCGGTCGAGTGCGCAGAGAGCGACGCTTTGGTGAACTGGGACCTGCTGGATGACAATAGAACTTACTACTTATTTGGTGCGTAACATTATGGCGTCAGCAAACCTTCCTTCAGTTGAACTGCATTTGAGTTTCTAAGTTTATCACGGACACTAGCTGTTGCTTGCGACCTCGTCCGCGTAGTATTTAGTTTTATGGCACCTATACCAGTATTCCCTTTTTTAATTCTTTCAGAAAGTGAGAGAACCTGATGTTCCACTTTAAAGTTTGTTTTCAGGGCTGTAAATTAGAGATATCTGTTTATTCATGTCAGACAGTAAAAAGTATATTGCGTAAAAAAATAGAAATAAAAACTTCCACACACAACACCTTATGTACGACATTGGTTCTATTTCCTTCTGGTGCTAATATAAAAAGATGGTCAGCGTTACTGACACGTGAGCTGACACATATATTAGTAAAACATCAGAAAATTCTTGAGCTTGCCAATGATCAGCCATCTGCACGCGTATTTTAATCAACAATCGCAACTTTTGTATATGAGGCCAAAAAGAGGAACGCTTCAGTGCCGCGTTGACTTCATCCGCTCTAGTGCCGCGACTTACAACAGGAAGTGTCTGCCGGAAATCTCCAGAAAACTGTACCGTGATGTTGCCCATGGGTTAAATTTTCATCATAGCGAATGTCTCGAAGTGTTCTGTCCACGGCCTCGGCGGCTCTTCTGTTCGACATGATTAGACTACTCTCCTGAAACACCTTGCTTTGTCACAGATTCGTCATCGAACCAGTTTGTCTAGTCTTGGGATTTAAACATAGTGTCTGTTGTGAAAACAAATAAATGATGCATCTTGCTTTGTTAGTGACATACTGCCGCGCAAGCTTCATAATGATTGTATGCAGCTTTGCAATTGCGATACATGTTTTCGCCTTAATTTAAAATTCGTATCCTGATTTTCTCTTTTTCCAAAATAGTATAATGTAGTTATTATATGAAAAAAAAGAAAAAAAAAAGGTTTCTCACCGGATATGAATCGAACCTGCAACCTATTGCTTACAAATTCATGCGATCGTCCGCTAGAGCGTGCACTCCGCCGGCAATTTTTTTTAAAAAGCCGTTGCTATGTAAGTCTTTATAAACAAATGAAGAATACATACGTCAATCGAATTGAACTTGACGACAAAGCATATTTCATACCAAAATATTCTCTGCGATTCTTTAAATTGACATATCTTTTTATTTGTGAAACGATTCTCACTAAAGCTTAGCAAAACACATTAGTGCAAACCGCAATCAAATCCTTTCAGCCGTTTCGGAGTTTATCGTGAACAGACACACTCAGACAAACAAAAATTTCAATAATATTTTTTTTCGCGTTCTATTGCTCTTCTTTCATTTATTCTATTGAAAAATTATTCTTTATTTTATTGAAATATTGAACGAGGGCGCCCGTTCAATTATTGGTAAAAATATCCTATGTACAGACACTCGGGCTCTACTGTTTAATTGTATGTATAGATTATAGACAAGTGTGAAGCAAACAATAAGTAAGGAAACCAGGACGATTATAATAACACCTAACACTATGTTTGAGAACTGCTTCGTTCATTATATATATAACGGCGCGCCATAATTTAATTGATTTATTTTAACAATTTTTATAAGTTGTAATCGATTATTTTTACTCTGTGGTGTAAGCATTACTTCTTTATTGGTAATTTTAATTTAGAGCGGGTAACACCGAATGGAGTTGTGAGTGTCATGGCGGTGGTGACGGTCACTTTTGACGCGACCGTCAGCCGAGGCACATGCACAAACCCATTGGCTCTAAAGTAAAGTTTAATTATTTTCTTCCGTTATTTAATCAGTAATGATTATTGTAATCATTAGTTATTTTGGTGAAGTTTTGTTAAAATATTAAAAGTTAAATCAAGTGAGATATTTTGTGATTATTATTTTTCAACTACCTGCACCTACACGCCCATAATGGAGGACTAACAGATGACGGATAAACAGCGACACGTGGTGTCTCAGCCGCTCGATAATCCGTCATATATATATATGTGTGGTACATACCAGTGTCATCGCCAGGCTTTGTGTCGGCACTGTCGGCCGGCTCTTGTGTCTCGCCGTCCGAGGAAGCGGCAGAGCGCGGCAGACGCGAGGACGCGCCTCGCACTGGCTCCTTCATAATTAAAGCATTAATTTAATAATTCGGTCAGCTAGAGTAAGAATAATGGAAATGGAATAATAATGGACACATATTTTTTGTTTCGTTAAACCAATGCCTATTTACAAAGATATAACGCATCGAAATTCAAGAATGGAGGCTCGTGACGTCAGTAGCAAGTTAAAATTGTACTTGCTTGTGACGTTTTGCCAATTTTAAGTGTTGTCGTATCTTAGTGAAATTTGGTCGCGGGACCAAGGGATTACCGTGACCCCGGTACGTAAAGGGCTAGTGAAGGACACCGTGGATTTCAGTCAGTACAAGTCTGACAGTCCCTCCCGCCCTGCCCTGGGTGGGAGGACTCATTTGATGATTTTACCACGATAAAATCTTAGTGAAATTTGGTTTACGTAAAAAAGAAAAATACGTGTCAAATATTTTCTGATAATCTACATGACGTATTAGTTAGATTTTTTAATGAAATATCCTGTTAGAGCTGCTGCTCACGAGACTAGTCGCGGAGACTTTTTGTTTTACTGACAAATGCTTGGGCCGCTAGAAACTGTTTGTCACCATAATGAGGCACTCACATACCTATGTCTTCACTCGACAGACTCGGAGCCTCCAGTGAGCTTCGGCCATTCACACTTGTACGTCAAACATTAACAAGAAGAACATTTCAGTACAAGTGGGGAACGTTTGTTAATACATTGGAGGCGGAAGAACAGCAATAACAAATGGCCACGTGAATCGAACGACGGTCTACACTTTCAAAGAAATAAAAGAATGAAATATGTACGTTGTAGGTACCTTGAACATGGAGTGTCGTCGCTGGTGGCGGGTGTCGCCGGCCGCCGCCCGCTGGCTCGTCTTGATCACGCCTGCAACAAACAACCATTACGAGCTGTCTTCTCTAAACAATAATCATCACATATCAAAAAGTCATACGACGATGTTGCCGCTGTGAGCGGTGACTTGGCGCGGGGCGGCGAGCGGTGAAATCAAACGTATAGAAGTGTTTGAAACACGCCACGAGGCTCCGCCAGTGGCGACTTCGCGTACTTACAAAGTGATGTCTCCGCTCACCGCTTAGACCAAATTCAATATAGGATCGGACTGTGTGCGGTACCTGTGGCGGCGGCGGCGCGCAGGCGCGACACGGTGGCGGGCGGCAGGTGCAGCGCGCCCAGCGCCGGCAGGATGTAGCGCAGGTAGCGGTTGCGCAGCGAGTGCCAGGACCGCGCTGTCGGGGAACGTATAGTTTTTATCCTTTATGCACTACACAATTCATACGTGCTCGTCGTTCTGCATCGTCGCCACGTTGGAATGGACGACTACAGTACCATTACGAGTTATTGAACCTTGTGAGTGAAGATTAATTTATTGTTGTTTTTGGACAATTCAGGTGTTTGTAATGGTTACATTGAAAACAAGGCTTTGGCAGGAACACTCACTGCGGCCCGTGAGTCGCTCGTACTGCTCCTCCAAGTCGCGCCACACGCGGTTGCCGCTCACGAGGGAGGCGCGCGAGCCGCTGCTCACCCACGCCACGATGGCGTGGTCCTCCAGGTTCGAGTACTCCTTCGCGTTCGCCTGGGACGCGCTGCACAGAACACACTAGTAAACAACGACGGCCCCAGAGCACCGCCTTGCGGAACTCCCATCAGTATCAACAAATTATATGCACTACAACGATAGTAAATGTAAAATATCTCTAGTGCTCTAGTCACATTAGCAAAACATACAAAAGAAACTCAAACATATTGAAATGAACTTTTTACTATGGTAAGCATTTCATTGTTGACGCTGTCGCAAGCTACACAAACATCACACAGTTTACTAAGTTCGCTGGTACAACGACTATCTAATGTGCTTGACACTAAAGAAACAAAATGATTAGTAATATGGAACTATGTAAGTGAATGCAACATGTGTGCACCTACCGTTTACTGATGACGTGTGTGCCGGGCGGCACTTTCACAGAGTGGAGGGAGGAAGACGCGGGCGCGCTGACGTCACTCGCAGAGGTCACCTTCGTGTGCGACGCGGGCGGGGTGGCGGCGCGCTTCTTCGCTTTCGGCGAGTCACTGACGTCGCCGTTCATCACTGGTGCTGTTATCACATCTTGCTTCTGTTTGTTGCCCCGTTCAGATACTCCAAGGCTACCTACGCGAGCGAGTGCTGTCTCACTAGTCACCGACTCGGGCCTCACCTGCGGCGACTTCTTCACGTCGTCGACGATCTCACTTCGCACTTTATTCGGGGACGAATGCTTTTCCTTGTTCTCCTTGAAATTGAAATTCTTTTTCTATCATCTCTTTATCGTGATTTTAGCTCAGAGAGCTACATAATAAAATGTGTAAGTGTCTTATACGTAGCTGAGCGGAGGAAGGTCGCAGCGCGCGCTAGCGTTTGTCGCTTTACAATATGACACATAAAGGCATTGATGGGCGTTAGTGTTAGGCAATTTTTTGCCATTTCTTTTTAAGAACCAGTCCCAGCCAACGCAGACGTAGGGTAGTTACCTTGTCGGTGTCAGACGAGGTGCTGCGCTCTCTGCGGCGGCGAGCGGGTCCGGGGCGGAGGCGAGAGCGGGCGGGGGCCGGGGCGGGGGCGGGGGCCAGCGGCGCGGCGCACGGCGTGAGGCCCAGGCGCGCCGCGAAGTGCGGCAGCGCGGCTTGCTCGCGCTGGGTGAGCATGCGCTCGAGCTGCGCGCACCGCTCCACGTCCACCAGCGGGTTGATGGAGTAGAACAGCATGCGCTTGTATTGCTCGTCGGTGTCGAAGCGCTGCACGGCGGAGGGGCAGCGCGCGCGCACGTACGCGCGCATCGCAGCCACGTCGTCCTCCGACACCAGCAGCTCCTTGCACACGGGGCGCTCCTCGCTCGACGACGTTTGGTCGCTGCTCAGAACTCGTGCGCCTTTCTTAGCACTATGTACTCGGTCGCGACCGGGCTTGTCTTTGCTGGACTTGTGTTTCTTTGAGGTAGCGGCGGTGTGTTTAGTTACAGAAGCGTGCTTATCGAGCAGCAAGTCCAGTCCGGTGCTGGCGCGCGATGACCCACACAACACAAATTCATCAGAGGAACTGGAGTCGTCGCTTGGGGCAGTGACGGGGGGGACGGGGAGAGCGTGAGGCTTGTGCGACACGTTGATAGTGAAGCCGCCGGTACCGCACTGTGTGGCCATGCTGCGCCTAGCTGGTGACCCGGCCACCGGAGACGGTATTGTCGACGATGCTGGGGCGGGGGCGAGGGCAGGGGCGGGGGGCGCGTGCGCTGCCACTGGGGCTGGAGTCAAGGGCGTAGGGGTCTGCTTGTCGTTGTCGACGCATCTGTAATTACTCTTTGTTGTTTGACACATACTTTTAACTACATCGCATTGTCACTCTGCTACTACTACAAAAATAAAAGATAAGTGACTACATCAGATAAAACATCAATACCACTAGTTGGCAAGCTACATGCTACTACGTCAGCTAGCTGTTGCCATTCGAGAAATTAAGTAATGTTGTTACCTTGTGTGGGCACAGCAGTGGTGCTGGTGCACACAAGCAGGAGGCACGGCCGCGGCCAGCGGCGGCTGTGGTGCTGCTGAGGGTGACTTGTGTCGGTGTTTGCAGCCTTGCACAGACTTGCTGCAGGGAGGGAAACATGGGAGTTCATAATATAAGAGCTGTAACTTCACATGTGCTATTTCAATTTGATAGAAATGTTAACACCCAAATTCATGCTTATACCCACTAAAAAAACTGTATGTAATAAAACCTATTGAAAATAAAAAATTAATAACTTAACTTCTAAAAAACTACAAAAGAGCTAGCATGACCCCAGACTACATCTGTCAGAAAAATCGGATGGCTGCTGAATGCACCCCACATACTAACAGAAATTATAGTTTGGCAACTTTGCAGATATTTTTCATAACTATTTAAATTATTTTTATTTAAATACTTTGCAAAGTGTATGCAGTGAGGCCACACTTACATAACTTTTCTTTCCAAGTTGGTAGCAAAAAGTCAATTAAATTAAAAACAATTCAGTGACTTCCAAAAGTTCTTAAACTCAATTAAAAGTATTGAATTAAAGTTATTCAACACATTTTAGAGGAGTTTAGAAGTTGGACAGTTATAAAAAAAATCTTTAATGTTAGTGAAGTTTTGTTTTAAAATTAGAAGTGTTTTATTTGATGAGTGGCAGAGATGTACCCAATAGAAGAACACATCTATCTAACTCTGTAGGAATGAGGCATGCTGTTGTGTTTTGTTAATGCAGCATTGCAAAACAAATTTAAAGTTATCCTTATCATAGCTATGATCATTTATTAACATTACCTATGGTTGAACAATCATTCAACCATAGGTATAGCCAACACACAACTAGTTACAAAACAGGTCTATCACAAGTTCGCAAATGCCACACAAACATACTGTACACTACAGTGTACAACTCGCAAGTTCTCATATTTCTAACTGCAAGGCAATACATTATTGTATATCTCTACCCTGATGATGAATGTTAAAGTACTATAAGGTACAGCTCTGCTCAATCATGCAGAGATAGCAGGCGTCGTGTTAACATGTCAGAAGTATGCTTGATCAGCGAGGGCTGTGTCTGATAAACTTCGAGCCGACTATGTGATCAGCTCTAACAACAGAGACAGCTACACCGCACACATTACCGGTCCTACAAGTCAGTGTTAACAGTGGACACGTACCCAGAGCTGGAGCAGTAGTTATATGTCCTGGTTAGGCGCCTATTTCATTACGTTTTATATTGCATTTAAGGCGCGAAACTGTGCAGGGGTTGTGTTATAGTTACCTGCGGTGAGACAGGCGCAGGCCGTCGGCGGCGGCGCCGGGCTGCCCCGCAGTCAGCGCCTGCAGCGCACGCAGTACGGGGCGCCGCCGCGCGAGCAGCAGCCGGCCGCGCCGCACGAATACGAAGCGCGCACGGCGTCGCCAACCCGTCACGCGCCCCGACGCCACATCCAGCTCGCGCCACATGCCCTCGCCCCACACGAAATACTTCGCGGCCATCACTACACTACACACACAACACTAGCATCATTTATTTCTAAAATAAACACAAAATAAACACGTCTTCTAAACGCCGAACCCGCCGAATAACCATAGTCAACATTTTTGACATAGTGTTTTTGAAGGCATTATGCAACGACAATTTACAAGATTAGCACCTGGGATTTTGAGATATTAATTCTGATACTCCGATGTCTCCAAGGGATTGCAGATCTGATTTTTTTGTATTTATTTGCCAAACTCATTTCATTTTTTAAATGAAATATTATTTATTTAGGGATTTATTTGTTATTATTTTATAACGACAATATTTTTTTGCAAATATTTTGTCTTAATTACCCACAAACTACTACTACCTATTCCAAATATCTCATAATCATAAAAAGATTACTTACTGTTGCAATTTTTTGCTGACAAGAGACACCGATAACTGCTAATAAATTGATAAAAATAATTCACTTTATATTGCTCATGCAAGAATAAAATTTTATTGCACTATAAAAAGATAAAGATGTTCTACTAACAGAACTCGATGTACTTCCCCGTAACAATCACAATTTTGCGAAAACAGACCACAAGGAATATTACTACTATCGGATAATAAAATACCAATAATAAAAATATTTAAAAATGTAAAGAGATAGGAAAAAAAAAATGAATAAAGAAAAACAACTGATCAAGTAGGTAGTTACCTACCTACGAACAGTATAATTTAAGACCGAGAGGTAGAAATATTACATGTATGATCCAAGAGTTCGTGAACACTCCCGGTATCAGTTCAACTGTAAGGCTAGGAATTCGTTCACTCATGAGTTATAACATGCAAGTGCAATATGCAACATGACCTGAAAGGTGTCAGCCAGCCCTGCACATCAGCGACTCCGACCATCACAAATGTAGGTATATATATTTGTATTTCATTTCATACTAAATGAGTGCAAAGAATCATGGGTTTTCATTTGGAGATAAAAATTACACACAAAAAGACGGCCAAGTGCGAGTCGGACTCGCGTACCATTATCTACATATAATATATAAAACGGCAAAATATCGCAATTACTCTATAGGAAGCCCCATTTTCTTTTTTTTCGTGGTAAAGTCTTCAAATGAATCCTTCCACCCAGGTCAGGGCGGGAGGGACTGTCAGACTCGTACTGACTAAAATCCACGGTGTCCTTCAATAGCCCTTTACGTTCCGGGGTCACGGTAATTCGATAAGCCCCGCGACCCCGGCAGGCTTTGGCCCTCTAGAGGGGGGCCCCGTCATGATGCTGACACTCTTTGAGGCGCGCGTGGAACACAACGCGCCGTCGACCCGGGCATGTTCCATGGTCGGACAGCAAGTTGCCCATTACTCGCCGCCCGCATGCCCGCGCCTACGGTGGCCGGAAATCGTCTGCCAACGTCTGTCGCCGTGGGCTTCTACCCCTGCGGCTGGGGCGGAGGGAGGACGCTGTCCTCTCTCCTGTCCTGTCTTTCGCGAGCATGACTGCTTTGCAGAAGGAGTATAGGAAGCCCCTTAAATAGTTGATTACAAAGATTCCCAAAAAAAAAACCGTGACCCCAAATAAAACAAAATAAATCAGGAGAATTAACACAAAAGCGAGGCTTAGTGAAAGAACTGAGTGTATTCTAGCATTACATAATATTACTATATATAAGTTTATAAAAAAAAATTCAACCTACTCTCTTAAATTTATCAAATAAATAATAAAAAAAATAGAAATCTCCTTTTCCATACGTGATTGAAGTTAATTAATCTACGAAATACGTAATGAGTTTTCCCGGGGAAATGTTGAGTGTTTCCTAGTGTTATTATTTAGTTCATGTGCCAGACGTACGGACAGCGGAGTCTCAGTACTAGGGTGGCATTTTACCCTATAGGTACGGAACCCTGGATGTTTCTAGAAGATGGTCAAAAGTTCTGAAAAACATCCACGGACTTCTACTCAGTCTCATAATTTCTAGAAACTTCCAGTACAATCTTCAGTAGAATTGTCGAGAACCTTATAGCTTGGCGCAATTCGATCGACGTAACAATACCTCTAGGATAATGTTGTCATGTTCAGCCGCGTATTGTATCGTCAAAATTAGTAAGAAGAGATGATGCTTTATCTATTTTGGCGCGGAACGCTAAAATAGATTTAAAATTAATCCGTTGCGATCGGCGATAAGATAATAACGCGCAGGGTTCATATCCTGTCGTATAAAATACGGAGCGCAGGCCGCGCAGCCACCAGAACTACCACTCGAGCCACCATGAAATCCTTGTTGTTGGTGTGCGCGCTGGCGACGCTGGCGCTGGGCCAAAAGCCCATCGCGCGCCACTACCACCAGAGCGTGGGCATCCCCGAGGCGGCGCGCATCAAGCAGGCCGAGCTCGCCACTGACTTCGACAGCGCCAGGATAGTCGGCGGCTCCACCACGGGCGCTGGCTCCCATCCCCACCTGGTCAGACATTCATCATTGTTAGCTACCAGCTTTTGTTCATGGCATCATTAATTTAGAATTTGTGAATTAGTTCGGATGCACACGCACGTGCCATCTCACAACATCTTTTAACACATGAACTTATTTTTTATCGGAAACCGAACTGTTTGGGATGAAAGGTACCCTGCGTCCGTCTCTGTACATCTGATAACGTATATGCACTTCAAGATAATCGGTTCAGTTCCAGGTTTAAGCCTGAAGCGGTTACAAACAAACTTACTTTCGCAATTAACATCAATGACTATGATGTTTCAAATACCTCGGTGCCGCTGTATGTGTGGCAAGCTGTGTGGCGCAGATATCAATGACGCGTGACGTCGCTCATTTCAGATCGGTGTGGTGATCACGATGACGACGGGCGCCCAGTCGGTGTGCGGCGCCACCATGCTCAGCAACACGCGCGCCGTGACGGCAGCTCAGTGCTGGTCGGACGGCTTCTTCCAGGCGCGCCTGTTCCAGCTGGTGTTCGGCTCCGGCTTCCTGTTCATCGGCGGCACCCGAGTCGACACCGACAAAGTGGAAGTGCACGAGAACTGGGACTTTTGGAGGCTACACAATGATATCGCCATCATCAGCTTTGACTGGGTGCCCTACACCAGTGAGTACCGTCCCCTGTCCCCCGCGCCCCGCACAGCCCTCTGAGCACGCCTCTCACTGCCCTATGTTTCAGATGTGATACAGCCCGCTCTCGTCCCGAGCGGCTCTCTGCTTAACGAGGACTTCGTGGGTGTCTGGGCGCACGCCGCCGGCTACGGCAGGACCAACGATAGTGAGTGCATCACATCATGTCATTATTATTACTAGCGGACGATGACTGCCAAACATTTATCAGTTTACCATGTTTAGGATTAATACACTCACCAGAACAGGCGCCAGAGTGCACTGCGACTTGCGAGTGATCACGTCTTTTTTATGCGCACAGCTTCCGCAATCACCAACGCGCAGGCCAAGAGTCACGTGTGGCTGCAGGTGATAGAAAACGAAGTGTGCAGGATCGTGTACGGATCGGCGGTGATCGACTCCACGCTGTGCACCAGCGGCTACGGCGGCGTCGGCATGTGCGGCGGCGACAACGGCGGCCCGCTCGTCATCACCAGGGACGGCCAGCGCGTGCTCGTGAGTTCCTGCCTTCATCCCTCTGTGCTCACACCGGGGTGGTACCCTGTTCTGAGACAGAACGGGTGTTTATTGTCTTATAAGATACCCTAAGCTGTATTGCTGGGGAGTCATTCTATTTATATAGCTCTTTTCTTTAGAATGCCAAGGGAGGGGCAAGGTTGAAAAAAAAATGTTGATAAGTAAAAATTGCCTGATGGGGTCGCGGGGCTGCCATGAGAGCGTACCACGGCCCTCAAACGCCTGAAATGCAAAGTGCAACTGAAGATACAGATTGGTTTTGAGTCAGTCAAATCTGACAGGGAGCGGAGGGGATCCTTCGCTCCACTCAGAGCACCTATTTGATGATTTTCCAACGTCCAAAACATAAACCCCCTGCGTCATCCGGCGTCCAATAGTCCAACGAGCGTGTAATGTGTACAGATTGTGGTAATGTGATGATGTTGTGCAGATTGGAGTGATGGCGTTCTACACGGCCCGCGGCTGCACGGCTGGCATGCCCACCGCCACCACCAGGGTCACCTCCTTCGCGTCCTGGATCAACGAGAGGCTGTGAGCCGTGAGCCGCGCGACCATCACACACTTTCACAACACTGCAATTATACATTTCACAAGCTAGTACTCATGTTTCATTATTTTTTCTTAGAAATTAAAATGTCAATATCAAAAACTGATTTTCTCATTGAACTTCTTTTAATTCTTCTTGTTCTACAAGCAGTTCTTTTCTTGTACAAACTTTGGTTCCATCTTTGAACATGCTTTGAACAAGACGGTGCTCTATCACCATCAAAGGCACCCGAATGTCGTTACTAGGGTATGGAACCGGGAAATCCCGGACCCGACATTACTAAGACACACACATTTCTCAGGTGGAATGCAACAAAAATATAATGCGTATTGAATCTTATCTGGATAACCGATTCCACAAAAATATCTCAGCTATGTCCTGAAAACAATTTAGTTACATTTTAAATAAATAAATAAGCCTTTTATTATTTCTCAATTTAAAAAATA
The DNA here is from genome assembly GCA_943136025.2 of Agrotis puta. Classification (NCBI taxonomy): domain Eukaryota; kingdom Metazoa; phylum Arthropoda; class Insecta; order Lepidoptera; family Noctuidae; genus Agrotis; species Agrotis puta. The sequence goes on from OW964196.2 coordinate 8,385,905, forward strand.
GTTTTCTTACAATATTTTGATAATTTCCCTTTTTGTTTCATTTTAAATGAGAACCCCCTTGTTGGGTAAAGGCCTCCTCCACAGTTACAATTTACTCATAATTATCATCAAAAACGGCACGGTACCGTGCTAGGGCCGCTACTTATCGACTTATAGTTTTTTTAAAAAAGATCATGTTCCATGTAGTCGAACGCTTTAGTTATATCGGTTACTAGCGACCGGCCCCGGCTTCGCACGGGTGGACATTTATTTTTTAAGCTCTCTGAAAAAATTTTTTTCCGGGATAAAATATAGCCTATACGGATTCGGAAGAATCCCTCTAAGTAATGGTAAAAGAAATTTTGAAATCGGTCCAGTAGTTTTTGAGCCTATTCAACACAAACATACAAAAATACAAAGGTTTCCTCTTTATAATATTAGTATAGAATAGTATAGATATACCTCACATGCTAGAGCTTTTTCATCTCAAGAAAGTAATAAGGACACCAGTACTATTAAAATAATATTTTTCTTAGCGTGTCGATGGCAAATTATTTTATACACACATCAAAAGTGTCTAGGGATCAACATATATTTTTGCAATAACTTTTCTCCTGATTGATATTAATTAAAATTTTTTTTAAGGATTCATCAAATAAAGTGTTTTCGTTTGTCACAGTAACGATAAACCAAGTCACCTTTGCATTAATAAAGAAATTTGCCATTTTCCTAATAAAGGGATTTTTGACATTTGAACCACTAACACAAAAGTTCGAAAAAAAAACTGAAATAACAGTTTTCTTTAAAATTTTATTGGGTAACTTAAACAATTAATAATCCGTGTTTCTACCGCGAACACTAACAACACAAGAACATCGGTTTGGCATACTCAAAATGAGTTCATCCAAATCACGCTGTGGAATGGCCGCCCATGTTCGTTGCAACAACAAAAAAAGGTCTTCTTGCGACTGGATACCCTCCATATTCGGCAGAGCTCTTCTCTGTAGCATATCCCATGCATGCTCAATCGGATTCAAGTCTGGCGACTGAGCAGGCCAGGGCAGGACATTGATGTTAGCTGCGGCGAGAGTCTGTCTTACAACTCTTGCGGTGTGCGGTCGTGCATTATCATGCATTAACTGAAATAAGGGACCGATTTGCACTTGTAGAGGAACGATGACGTCTGATACAATCGTCTCAGCATAAATTTGAGCGTTGAGGTTGCCTCTGATCCAAATCAACTCAGTTCTTCCGCCGATCCAAATACCCGCCCATACCATGATGGTTCCACCACTATAAGGATGAGTGTCGTTTTGGTATGAGACCGGATACAAGACGTATACGACACTGGAGAAGCCCTGGACGCCAACAGCGATTAAAATCCTGCCAGGAAGTCCATCCTTATAGTGGTGGAACCATCATGGTATGGGCGGGTATTTGGATCGGCGGAAGAACTGAGTTGATTTGGATCAGAGGCAACCTCAACGCTCAAATTTATGCTGAGACGATTGTATCAGATGTCATCGTTCCTCTACAAGTGCAAATCGGTCCCTTATTTCAGTTAATGCATGATAATGCACGACCGCACACCGCAAGAGTTGTAAGACAGACTCTCGCCGCAGCTAACATCAATGTCCTGCCCTGGCCTGCTCAGTCGCCAGACTTGAATCCGATTGAGCATGCTGTGGGATATGCTACAGAGAAGAGCTCTGCCGAATATGGAGGGTATCCAGTCGCAAGAAGACCTTTTTTTGTTGTTGCAACGAACATGGGCGGCCATTCCACAGCGTGATTTGGATGAACTCATTTTGAGTATGCCAAACCGATGTTCTTGTGTTGTTAGTGTTCGCGGTAGAAACACGGATTATTAATTGTTTAAGTTACCCAATAAAATTTTAAAGAAAACTGTTATTTCAGTTTTTTTTTCGAACTTTTGTGTTAGTGGTTCAAATGTCAAAAATCCCTTTATTAGGAAAATGGCAAATTTCTTTATTAATGCAAAGGTGACTTGGTTTATCGTTACTGTGACAAACGAAAACACTTTATTTGATGAATCCTTAAAAACATTTTTAATTAATATCAATCAGGAGAAAAGTTATTGCAAAAATATATGTTGATCCCTAGACACTTTTGATGTGTGTATTTTGACTTAATGGCCTTATGACTGCATCAGTGAGCGGGGTTCGCGTGGCTGAATTTTGGGCCAAACAAAATATATAAAATAATATTAATAAACATAAACAAAGATCGACTCCGTCCTTCTGTGTCCTCCGGGCCGGCCTCCTGAGCCGTCCTCCGTCCTCCGGCCGCCGAGGACGTCCGCCGCAACATCTAAGGCAATGACCCTTCCCTCCGGCCCTTGCAGAGTCAGCCCGCGAGCTGAGCCCTTAGTTATAAAATTAGCCCGAAATTAATTCATTGAGATCCAGCCTGTGCCTTGCTGTGTAGTCGCTTAAGTTTGGTGCCCTAGCTGGAGGCTTAATTTCTTAAGGCATCCACAGAAAAGTCCGATTGCGCAGTACACAACCTACTAGAGGTTGATCTGCGAGATGCCATACAAAAAAGAAAACTCTTTCATTGCCAGACGTCATAATATGTTAGAAAGGAGGTCGAACATACCGTATTGATATCAGGGAGCATGCTAATGCCCTCAGTCAAGTACGAGTAGAGCACATATAAATAGCACGGCCGTATACAGTCCTTTTTTCGAAGCCATTCAAGGTACTTTAGAAACAAAAACTACTCGACGGATTTTAACGAAATTTGGCACAATATTGCCAAATTTTGTTAAAATCCGTCGAGTAGTTTTTATATAGTCCTTTTTCCAAAGCCATTCAAGGTACTTTGACCCCTTTATAACAAGTTGTTTAAAAAGTAAGAAGTTTGAATTTTAAGAGATCAAGAAGGCGTACTAATACTAGCTACATGGTCCATTTTAATAATCATACCTTATAGCAACGCCCTTTTACGTTCTAGATATCACATTACAGGTCACAGGGCATGGCCCAATCCCACGGGAGATATTTTACTTGTCGTTGAACTTGAAACAGACTGTAAGTGTAATAAAAGAGCCTACTGGATGATTCACCGCAATGTGTGGTTATTATACACTATTGAACTACAATGTTCTAGCGTACTTACTTACTATTATGATTGCTATAGGCGTAGTGGTACTGCTAACTCAGGTTCCATGCATTTTCACGACACCCCTGCGATCTACCGCGGCCGAGAGAGACCTCCTTTTAGTTGGGAGAGGCCCGGCAGGAGACCTGTGAGGGAATGCCCGTTTATGATGGTATGAAACACATGCGAGACTCGAAAACAGATATAGTACGGAAGTAGGGCATTTAATGTGAAATCCTTGACCATATATGTATAGAATCTTGGAGTTGTCGGTGAAACATACGCGGATGCCTAAGCACAAGCCACTTTCAAGTCGTCACTTGATTAAAGCATCTTGAGAAATCCTAGATGTATTATTTGGAACTATCTCAAAATACTAGATGCTACTAGGTACTAAGCTATGTGTTATCTGGTCCGGTCCGGTAGCTCGGACCCTGCTGCCACACAACTGTTTTTGTATTTTATACCCAATGCTTTTTAGGCAATGTTTAAAAATACAATAAAGGTAGGTGTATAAATGAACAACCGGAAATTAAAATAATAATATGTAGGTACCTACTAGGTAATCAATAGGTTATAATATTTTTAATTACAGGTCTATAATTAATCAGTGACCAAGGCGCTTTAATAGATACCGTCTTGCTGATAATCTGATAATCATCGTTTATTGTGCAACGATGTGGACACTGGCAGCGTATCAGCAACCTCGAGCTCGCCCCGCGCCGCTCGCTCGTCGGGCCTCGCATGCACCCCGCTCGGACGCGGGACGTACGGACGACGCGGACGGCGACCCATGATAATCACCTACGAAGTACGATAAGCTTTATTTGTTACTAGCTGTACCCTGCCCCGCTTCGCTGTGGCACAAAAACTGTTTTTTCAACAAAAAAAAAAAAAATAGATAAAAACAATCCTTGATGCGAGTTATATATCATGCTAAAAATTTTTCTCATGTGACTGCGTCATTACGACTGCGGTTGTCAGCGAGTGTTATCCTAGCTTCCGGTAGATGGCGCGGTCACTGGTACAGAGCTGATAGTTAAAAAAACTGTTTTTTCGCGGTTGCGGATATGTGACTGATGCAAAAAATAGATAAGAACAATCCTTGATGCGGATTACATATCATGCTAAAGTTTCAGCTCAATCAGTGCAGTACTTTTTGAGTTTTTAAAGCATACACAAACCAACATAACATTTTTATATATATAGATTTCAGGTTATTTAATTGACTTTTTTACCACCAGGTTTCGAAAGAAAAGTTATTTTACACATTTGTGGTTTTTTTAGAAGTACCCACCTTTTTTTTTTTTTTCAAAAGGCGCCCGATCTTTGGGGATAAGACCAGGGAGTGTGGGATTTGTACCTCACTAAAACCACCCCGGTGATCACCATCAGCACATGGAGGGGGGAACCGGGACCACTTAAAAGACCAACTCCAGAACCCTCCTGCGCAACGTCTGTTAAGACACATTCTCGGGAAGACGGTACATATCTTCCCTGAGTCTCCCTGTGCACGGTAGCACGTGATCACAGTGCTACCGTCTTCCCTGAGATCACTTAGTGAGCGAACAGGGTCCCCACTCTGAACGCCCGCGATCAAAGGCCCGCCTGCCTTAAACATTATGCAGACGGGGTTTTGGCATATTATGCGCCACGGCGATTGCCTCCCGGAAGTAGTAGAAGTACCTACCTAGTTTACTATTGTTTGTTTAGTTTCTGTTCTAAATATGTTTTGGGGTACCTGACTGTAGGGACAGGGAAAGTATCTTTAACTTTCAAGATACTTTATTTAGCGATATGATGGCGCTCTCGAGACCGCTCCTTCCAAACTAGGAATTTCACTTGTACTCGTACCTTTTTATCGTGGGTGCATTTAGAAACAAACAAACACATACACATACACCCAGAAGACCTACTACTTGTACGTCATACAAATATTTGTTCCGTGTGGTATTTGAAAACGCGACACACAGCGCAGGAGTTGATCGCACAGCCACTGCTACAACCATCACCGTTCTATATTTGAGAAATGAAATAGCTTTATTTGTCAATCCAGCACATGCTTGGCCCGAAACAGCTGCTCGCATTGAGAATGGGAAACAGGAGGGAGATAACCGCCGTCTCCTGTACGGACATCATATTACCGCCTTCACGCGTAAAAAGTCGTAAAAGTTTTCTGAGACTTTCGAGTTCCTCCGAAAACTTTGCCCGAGATGAGAGATGCAAACCGTGGACAGAAAGTAGCGCCACTCCCACTCAGTTCCTCAATCAAGCAGAGCCTTTTCCTGCTGGGTGTTAACTGCAGTGGCCAATCTGCCAATCGTTTGCGAGCCCTGGTTGGCCACTGTAAAATAATTTGGTGAAATGGGGTGTACTCACTAGAGTCATCCCGAATACATCATTTTGAAGAATGGCAGCTTCCCGTGTAGTCTGGGTTCCACGAACGAAGCTCGCGTTCACACATGAAAATGCCTTCTAAAAAAACGTGACCTTGATCGGCACATTATTATGGATAATGTATACGGAGCTTTAGTAAACTGTGATTCTTGTCTTGACATGACATGAAAAATGTCGGGTCCTAGGATTATGACAGGATTACGTAGATCTTTTAGCAACCGTATTATGTTGGCCCAAAGTCAAAGTCAAAGTCAAATCATTTATTCCAATTAGACCATCAGAGGCACTTTTGAACGTCGATTATTAAAATTAAAGGAAATGGGATGGGAAGGGATTGATTCTACACCCATTCGCAAGGGTAGGTTTGTATGGAGAAGAATGGGCAAGAAACTCCATACTTACTCTTTTTCAAAAATGTTTTGATATCACAAATTTAAAAATAAATGTAAATGCGATGTACCCATAAAATCTAGACCATTTATAGGATAAAATACAAAAAAAAAAAAAACAATTACACAGCTAAAAGGTACACGGCGTTCACATTTTCACAATATATTGCAATTATAGCTATTATACAAATACAATATTGGCAGTGTGTGAGCATTCAAATTTCAACCAGTTTGATTCTGCTTAAGCCCTACATTGTACTATGGAGCAGGACCAGCATGTTTCCAAGCATTTTTATCTTGAATATAATCTTCTAATTTATAATATGCTTGTTAACTTAGAGTATTTTTGATATGAGTTTTAAATTTTCTTTCATTTAGTTTTAAGACCTCACTAGGTATTTTGTTGTAACATTTCACACAGTACCCCATAAAAGATTTTTTTACTTTAGACAATCTAAAATAAGGTTGATCAATTTTATCCTTATTTCTAGTGTAAAAATTATGTCTATCACTTATTTTATTGAAAAGATAAAGATTTTTCCTAACATACATTATATTTTCATAAATAAATTGACAAGGCACTGTCATTATGTTAATCTTTTTAAATAGTTCCCTAAGAGATTCGCGACGATGTAAATTGTAAATAGCTCTGATGGCTCTCTTTTGCAAAATAAAAATTGATTCAATGTCAGCCGCCCGGCCCCACAATAGAATGCCGTAAGACATAATGCTGTCAAAGTAGCTGAAGTAAACCAATCGCGCAGTTTCAACGTCTGTTAACTGTCTTATCTTTCTAACAGCATAAGCGGCTGAGCTTAGACGCCCCGCAAGAGATGCTATATGGGGGCCCCATTGTTGCCCCTCAATCATTGCTTGATTCATTGATTGACATTATTGTCATAATTAATAAAATAAATAAAATCATCGAACACAGAACATTCATGAGGCTTTTCTTTATTTTTACATACACTTTACATTACATTGCACACGACTCGCAGCCCGACCATGGACCATGCCCGGGTCGACGGCGCGTTGTGTTCCACGCGCGTCTCAAGGAGTGTCAGCATAGTGACGGGGCCTGAAGAGGGCCAAAACTGCCGGGGTCACGGGACTTACGAATTACCGTGACCCCGGTACGTAAAGGGCTAGTGAAGGACACCGTGGATTTTAGTCAGTACGAGTCTGACCCCTCCCGCCCTGCCCTGGGTGGGAGGACTCATTTGATGATTCCACCAAGAAAAAAAAAAATGTGCGAGTCGTCTCGCCCTTTAAAGGGTTCCGTAGCAGCAAGTAACATAATATAAAAGTTCTTTTAGTTGGTTATAAATTAGAAAGGTAAATTGCGGGTTAAGATTTATGACGGCGCAGGTACAAGCAATCAGCCCGCGACTTCATCTGCGCGTGTTTCTAACTTCGAATTCAGTGAATTTAAATGCCCGGTCACCCTCCTTGTTGAATTCTTTTGGAAAATCTAAATATGTATCCAACTAATAATGTAACTTTAAAAAATCTTTCAGTTTGAAGTAACCCTCTAAGATCAGTGTGACTTCTTTTCATTGTAGGTTTCATAATTAAGCCAAATTACACATCTACAACCCTTTCAAGGGAAAATTAATTATTAAATGACCTTTATCAATCACTAAAAGAGAAACAGTTTTGGTTTGGCTTTAAGATTCTAACTAAACAGAATGAATAAACATCGGAAAAAAAATTCATACAAACTGATTTTTCGATTTTTACCCCGCTTGGGGTTTGATTTTTGAAATACATATAGATATTTATGTATCCTGTATTTGATTGAGAGATCTATTTGCTAAGTTTTGGGTTTACTGAAGCAAACAGTAAAATCCTTCCCTTAAAGCTTAATTACCCCTTTTTACTAATTTAAGGGGTGATTTTAGAAAAACCCAAAATCACGTACCTATTTGATTATTTTTTATCTAATTTCTATAAACCGAGTTTCAAATTCATATTGCGAATAAATTGCGTTTAGTTATTCAGATTCAACAAAATATTTGTTTCTTCCTATTTTACGTTCTGTGGGTTAATAAAAATAAGGATGATCCATTATATAACGGCTCTTTACCTGCTCTATATGATGTACATACTTTCATTGATGAACGCTTCTGAAAATAAATGATCCCAGATTCTGCGATCTTCTTTCAGTTTTACAAGTTAGATTCCACTGAGTTTGTATAATCTTGTTAATTTTTTACAATGCATTTTTGAATCGTTAGAGTCTATATACATATAATGTTTACTATAGGACCATATTAGGGACGGTTCCTGTATACTGAGGTGTCGGGAGCAGGACCTGGTGAAGCCGCTCAGTACCGCCGTCCCCGCCGCCCTCGCACCCCTCTCGCCTCCTGAGCTGACCTTCTACGCGGTTTGTTAGTAGACTTCGCCCTCGCTACGCCACTCAGGGTCTCTTATGAATTACGAAATTGTTGTTAAAACATTTTGTGATTAGATAATCATGTCTTACCACTAATATAAAAGGTTTGAGAGCGATGGACACTCAAAGCAGTCCCAGTAGCAGTCTAACCATGAAGTGCTTGTTGTTGTTGTGCGCGCTGGCGACGCTGGCGCTGGCCGAGGAGCGCATCGCGCTGTACTACCACGAGAGCGTGGGCGTCCCCGAGGCGGCGCGCCTCAAGCAGGCCGAGCTCGCCGCTGACTTCGACGGCTCCCGGATCATCGGCGGCTCGGCTGCCGCTGTCGGCACCTATCCCTTCTTGGTATGTGTGTGAAGTATAGTTGTACAGACTAAGACATCGTGCGACACTTGTGTGACCGCTCGGGTGTGCGCAGGTGGGGCTGGTCATCACGCTGAGTTCGGGCGGCACGTCGGTGTGCGGCTCGTCCATGCTGAGCAACACACGAGCGCTCACGGCGGCGCACTGCTGGTGGGACGGCCGCAACCAAGCGCGCCAGTTCACGCTGGTGTTCGGCTCGGCGCGCCTGTTCTCGGGCGGCACGCGCGTCGCCACCTCCAGCGTACAGATACACTCTTCATACAGCCCCAACACCCTCACGAACGACGTCGCCATGATCTCGTTCCGCTCCGTGCCGTACTCGAGTAAGTAGGGCGCCGGTGGTGCCGGTAGCGCCGCACAGTGGGCGGAAACGATCAAAATTACGCGCGGGGCAGAAAAAAACGTCCAAATTAAGTCTTTCTTTTTTTTAAATACTCGTTATTATGTCCGCTATCTTGTATCACTGCGGAAATCCAAATTTATAGGGGTAAAAACCACCCCTAAAGCGGTCAACCCACCCCCAAGCAGGCTAACCTACCTAACCCTGGGCAGAGCGACTTCTACCCGGCATGCCGGGTTAATGTGGGTTAGCCTGTCTGTTCTTAAGGAATGCATATTTGTTAATAAACCAAGTTGATAGAAGTCGCTCTGCCCAGGGTTAGGTAGGTTAGCCTGCTTGGGGGTGGGTTGACCGCTTTAGGGGTGGTTTTTACCCCTATAAATTTGGATTTCCGCAGTGATACAAGATAGCGGACATAATAACGAGTATTTAAAAAAAAGAAAGACTTAATTTGGACGTTTTTTTCTGCCCCGCGCGTAATTTTGATCGTTTCCGCCCACTGTGCGCCGGAGCGCGCGGCTGATGACGTGCCTTTGTTACAGATGTGATCCGCGCGGTGGCGCTGCCGAGCGGCGCGCTGCTCAACAGCAACTTCGCGGGCTCGTGGGCGCAGGCCATCGGCTACGGCAAGACTAGCGACGGTGAGTGCGCGCCGCTGTGCCGCTTGTGTCGTACTCGCTCGTGAGCCGTGTGTGATAATGTGTTCCGCTCCGCAGCCGCCGGCATCTCGCAGAACCAGTTCCAGAGCCACGTGTCGCTGCAGGTGATCACGAACGCGGTGTGCGCGCAGTACTTCGGTGGCATCGTCAGGGCCTCCACGCTGTGCACGAGCGGCTCCAGCGGGCACAGCGCGGTGGGCGTGTGCAGCGGGGACTCCGGCGGCCCGCTCGCCGTCACCAGCGGCGGCCAGCGCGTGCTCGTGAGTCTCCTCCGTTCATCTCTCAGACATGCGTCTCTCGCTGTGTCTCACCGGTTATCATTACTTTGTTTTCAGATTGGTGTGACGTCATTCGGCTCGTCGCGCGGCTGTCAAGTTGGATTCCCTTCAGGGTTCGCTCGGGTGACCTCTTTCTTGCCCTGGATACAAGCTAGACTCTGAACGATTTTATATTTCTTTCAATAAAAGTATTAATAACCGTAACATTATACTCATTTTATTACCTACCTTTTCACCAAGTGTGCCATAGATCAAGTGTATTCAGGTGTTATCCTTTCAGCGATGGAGACAAAAAGTTTTTGAAAAAAAGAAACCGACTTCAAAAACAAACACCAAAAAAGCCTAAAATGACTTTTTATTTCAGAAGTCGGTGGTAAAAGTAGATAAAATAAACTTGTTACCATTTTTAGTTCATATGTAGGCACAATGAAAATCTTCGAATAATCGGCGTCTTTAAAAATTACAATCCAAATAAGCAAATACTGATCCATGCGGGCAACATCACGGGATATCTATTATTGTTATATACTTAAACCTTTTCCGGAATATAACAAACACTTTGCTGAAAACCGCATCAAAATTGGTTCAGCCAAACGCAAGGTTATAGCGGACAAACATACAATCGTCTTTGAAAATCTACTATCGAAGTCAGCAAAAAAAACGGGCAAAATCTATGCGGGCAACGTAACAAGATATCCATTATTGTTTTCTACTAAAATCTTCCCCAGAACGTAAAAACCACTTTTTTTTAAAACCAGATCAAAATCGGTTCAGCTAAAACCGAGATAATCGCGGACAAACATTCAATAATAAATCTACAATCCGAGTAAGTAAAACGGGAACCATGCGGGCAATGTCACGGGATATCCATTATTGTTCTAGATTAAAACTGTCTAACAAACACTTTTCTGAAAACCGGGTCAAAATCGGTTCAGCCAAACCGCGAGATAATCGCGGACAAACATAGAAACATATACATACTCGCAAACAGGTAGAATTGAAAACCTACTTAAAAAAAAGTCGGTTAAAAAAATACCATCGAAAACCTCGTCTTTTCACATAAAAACTTCCGTAATTCACGGACTTCGCGCAATTAGATATCGAGCGGCAAGGATCGGATCGGGAGTATTCAGGAGGATCTTTCATTTTCCGGATAAAGACGCCCCCCCTCCGGCGCCCGCGTTCCTCGCACGTGCTCACCGCCCACGACCGCGCGAGCGCACGCCCCCCTCGCTGACCGCACCGCAGTGTCCGCTAAAACGTCATTGCGACTGCATGTATAACGATGATGCGTAAACCCAGTGTTAATGTCGCGATTAAACTTTCTAATAACATTTAGTAGCTGTTACCATGAACTGTGACAATGAGTGGTGTTTTGATGAAATTAATTGATATCAATATGATATCAGTGTCAATAAATTAAGATGTCTGATCCGTATTCTAATGAGGAACAATAAGACATTGTTAGTGCCTGTGTTCAATCAAGCTTAAGTAGAGTCACGAAAATATTCCTTGTCAGTGAGTTGTGTCATGGGCATACGTCTTATCAATGTGGTAAAACGCCTGTCGACACCGTTGGCTGGTTCAGTGTGAATGTGGAGGCAAAACGCAGGTAGGTACCTACCTTTTTTTTTACTTGGTAAAATCATCAAATGAGTCCTCCCACCCAGGGCAGTGCGGGAGGGACTGTCAGACTTGACTGACTAAAATCCACGGTGTCCTTCTCAATAGTCCTTTACGTACCGGGGTCACGGTACGTAAGTCCCGTAATTCGTGAGTCCCACGACCCCGGCAGGCTTTGGTCCTCTACAGGTGGCACCGTCACTTTGCTGACACTCCTTGAGGCGCGCGTGGAACACAACGCGCCGTCGACCCCGGCATGGTCCATGGTCGAACAGCGAATCGCCTAGCGGGCATGCGGGCGGCGAGTAATGACTCGCCGCCCTCATGCCCGCGCCTACGTTGTCGGAGATCGTCTGCCGACGTCCGACGCCGTGGGCGTCTACCACTGCGACTGGGGTGAAGGGAGGACGCTGTCCTCTCCCTCACGCGGCCCCCCTCCTCCTTCGCGAGCATGACTGCTTTGCAGAAGGAGGCGACCGCTTCCCACGCCGTCTCGACCCGCAGCATGGCCTCGACCAGTGCCGGGCGCGAGAAGTCTCCGCCTATCGCCGTCGTGAGGACACGGCGGTGCTCTGCCCAAGCGGGGCAGTCCTGCACCGTATGCTCCACCGTGTCTTCCGGACGATCCTCGCAGTGGTGACACCCAAGCGTTTCTTCCCTCCTCATCAGACACAGTTACCTCCCGAAACTTCCGTGTCCGGTGAGGACCTGCGTCATGCGGTAGATCAGGACGCCATGACGCCTATCCAGCAACTCCTCAAAGAGGTGTCTTACCGCCGCGATTGCTATATGATGTCTCGAAAGCTTCTATCCTAACCTGTCCGTGTCGGGTGCCCTAAGGTCCCGAGTTCGGTTCGGTTCAGGATTTCGCCCTTTCGGGCATTTGAACATCGGTAATTTGTGGTCATTTAAAACTATCTATATAGGCAATAACAATTTACTGCACAATTAATGCTTTCTTAGCTAAACCTGCATTTTATGGCAATCATAGTGGTTTAGATTTAAGGTGAACGGACACTCTTACTCGCTTACTCTACTTACTCGCTAAAATTTAGTGATCATTTACTACATTTGGTGTTCGAATACAATTTGAAGTGCAGTCGTGAATAAAATAGCAAGTGCTATTGTAATTTTAGACTACATTTTTCTGGTGTTAAGCATATATTTATGGTAAAAGAACTAAGGGAATCGAAGCATTTTATGTAGTGTGTAGTTATGAATTGGTTTTCGTAAAAAAAAAAACTGGTAAAATATTTTTTAATAACGTAACTTTCGGACTAATTATTTTTTAAATTAGCCTATTTAAAGAAAAACGCAAAACAAAACGAAAACTACAGAACCAAAATGAATTAAAGTATGAGACCAAGTGGAATTTATAATGCATTGCATCGAACATCAAAATAATCGCAAATCGGTGTACACATAATAAATAATACCAAAAAAAAAACATTTAAAATTTATGCTATTTCTGTCAAAATGAAAACTCTCCAAAGGTTTTTCTTTAATGGCGAAAGTTCAATGATCAAATTAATAAATTATGGATTTTTTTTCAGGAATATAAGAAAGTTTAAACATGTAATTCAATAAAATGACAAATGTTTGCGTTGAAAAAAATTTAAGATTTAAATCGCGGAAAGTTTGTAAATCTAATACCATAGGTTTATAAACTTGAAACTTGGTACGAATATGAGAATAAGTAAATGAAAAAAATGAGCATTAATAGTTTTTTAAGACTATCCTCCATTGGTAATCTAGACGATATTAAAGTTTATTTAAAAAAAAAACGACGGGTTGCACTCTGGGAGTGCCGGCAGAAGTGAAAACTTGAATAGTAATTGTTGGAAATATCTTGTGAACAGATTTTAGTAAAACTCGCAAAAATGGTTGACTTTTTATTTCAATAATTTTCCAATGTGACGTACATCTTTTATAAACAATGTTACCTAGCAACGAATGTATCCAGCATACAAAATTCTTTAAAAGTAATAAAGTCACACGAACATTCACGCAAGCGCCCTGCGCCGTCCTACGCTTTTTCGGTCAGGGTCACGTGTCCTGACGCGAGTTTAAGATTTTATACCCATTACAGAAAAGTGCTCAACGCCGCTAAAGAAGTTTTCACTTCAAAAAAAACGACGCGTTGCACTCTGGGAGTGCCGGCAGAAGTGAAAACTTGAATAGTAATTGTTGGAAATATCTTGTGAACAGATTTTAGTAAAACTCGCAAAAATGGTTGACTTTTTATTTAAATAATTTTCCAATGTGACGTACATCTATATATATTATATATTTATATATATATATATAAAAGGAGAACTGACTGACTGACATATCAACGTACAGCCGAAACTACTGGGGCTAGGAATGTGAAATTTTGCACACGGCTTCCTATTATAATGTAGGGGAGCACTAAGCGGGCACGCCGCAATCGCGGCGGTAAGACCCCTCTTTGAGGAGTGGCTGGACAGGCGTCACGGCGTCCTGACCTACCGCATGACGCAGGTCCTCACCGGACACGGAAGTTTCGGGAGGTTCCTGTGTCTGATAGGGAGGGAAGAAACGCCTGGGTGTCACCACTGCGAGGATCGTCCGGAGGACACGGTGGAGCATACGGTGCAGGACTGCCCCGCTTGGGCAGAGCACCGCCGTGTCCTCACGACGGCGATAGGCGGAGACCTCTCGCGCCCGGCATTGGTCGAGGCCATACTGCGGGGCGAGACGGAGTGGGAAGCGGTCGCCTCCTTCTGCAAAGCAGTCATGCTCGTGAAGGAGGAGGCGGGCCGCCTGAGGGAGAGGACAGCGTCCTCCCTCCACCCCAGCCGCAGTGGTAGACGCCCACGGCGTCGGACGTCGCAAGACGATCTCCGGCCACCGTAGGCGCGGGCATGCGGGCAGCGAGTAATGGGCGACTCGCTGTCCGACCATGGACCATGCCCGGGTCGACGGCGCGTTGTGTTCCACGCGCGCCTCAAAGAGTGTCAGCATAGTGACGGGGCCTGTAGAGGGCCAAAGCCTGCCGGGGTCGCGGGACCAAGGGATTACCGTGACCCCGGTACGTAAAGGGCTAGTGAAGGACACCGTGGATTTTAGTCAGTACAAGTCTGACAGTCCCTCCCGCCCTGCCCTGGGTGGGAGGACTCATTTGATGATTTTACCACGATAAAAAAAAAAAAAAACGACGGGTTGCACTCTGGGAGTGCCGGCAGAAGTGAAAACTTGAATAGTAATTGTTGGAAATATCTTGTGAACAGATTTTAGTAAAACTCGCAAAAATGGTTGACTTTTTATTTCAATAATTTTCCAATGTGACGTACATCTTTTATAAACAATGTTACCTAGCAACGAATGTATCCAGCATACAAACTTCTTTAAAAGTAATAAAGTCACACGAACATTCACGCAAGCGCCCTGCGCCGTCCTACGCTTTTTCGGTCAGGGTCACGTGTCCTGACGCGAGTTTAAGATTTTATACCCATTACAGAAAAGTGCTCAACGCCGCTAAAGAAGTTTTCACTTCAAAAACGACGGGTTGCACTCTGGGAGTGCCGGCAGAAGTGAAAACTTGATTATTAACGTCGAGCATGTTTGATATTTTGGAATGGTTAGGGAATAATTTTGCACCAATTGCTTTATATAAAAGTACTATCATTTATGTGGTAGAATACAATATTCA